>LR738712.1:724390538-724403142 GCA_902687465.1 Secale cereale | reverse complement strand
GAGCGGCGGCGACGGCTCCGTTCGGTCGCCGCATGCGAGAGGGACAGAGGAGGGAGGAGAGAGCAGCGAGTGAGGGGAGAGGTCGAGGTGGCTCTGGGGCATCTCTGGGCGTCGCTAGAGGGGCCGAGGAGAGGCAGACAGGCAGGGAGGAGGTGGTGGCGCGGCTGCGGCATGCCGGGCACGCAGCTGCTTCGGGGCGAGGGGGAGAAGACAACAGAGGGGGGGGGTGTGGTGGTGGGCTGGGCCAGAGAGCTGGGCCGGCTGCAGGTAAGGCCAGGTTAGTCTCTGTCTTGCTCTTTCTTTAAATTGTTTCTGTTTTCTATTTTTGTTATTTTGTTTTGATTTAGTTTATAGCCCAAATCATTTTAATAACTCCTGAAAATAATTGTGGGCATTAAAAGAATTATTACAGAGGCCCTCAACTATTTTCAGAATTGTTGGAGCATTTAAAGATATTAAAAATATTTAAATGCCCCAATTTAAATACAATATGGGTTATTCAAAAATCCAGAATGGTCCTAGAAATAGGTGCAACATTTTTGGCAGAGGTTTTAATCAATCCAAAAATGATGAACTTTTCCAAGGGGCATTTTGGGTTTATTGGAAAAGATTTTAATTTGACCCTAGTTAAATTCATTTAGTGCTAGGGTTTGAGCATCCCCATTTCAGGTTTCCTTTGAAAATAAACATGATGCAACAGACAGGTGCTATCCTAATGCAAGGTGAAGCTGGGGATGTGACAACTCACCCCCACTAAACAAGAATCTCGTCCCGAGATTCAAGACGTGAGATAAGAAATCAGAGGGGGACACTAACTAACACAATCTTCTCGATCCAGTTTTCCTCCTCGAATTTGTTGATTCATTGCATCATGTAGATCTTGAAACCCTTGCTTTTGAGGTCTTTGTCCAACACGGTGACGACGAAAGAAACTCCGCAATAGTTGATCTTGTGAAAGATCGGCAACTCAAGATCAACTCTTGGGGTGAGACGTTGAAACATCTCTTGAGATAAGACACGGAGCACACCTCCAGGGGAATGGAGTGAAACAAACGATGAAGGTTCACCTGGTGGCAATAATTCCACATCTAAGAGGAGGGTGATCAATACCACCAGACGGGGCACCTTGGAGAAGGCGACTCGTAGAGTTACTCCCTTAAGTGGCAAAAAGAATTACTTTTGATATAGAGATCATTAAAATTCTCTATACCAGCCTAAGGCAAACACAATCGATCGTTTGACGGAGTTCGAGATAATGACATTCTCGGCCAGAATGGATGATGTGGACTACCTTGTAAAAGGCAACACCACAGATGATTTTGCTTATCATCGGAAATGGATGGAACCTATGGTAGGACCACTTTTGAAGATAATCCTGAACAGCAGTGGCTGGGAAAGGTAACCCATGGGGAATTGGCACATTGGCGGTGCAAGCTGGGAACAAAATGCAGATGCTGGGAATGACTCTGGTAACTGGGAAGAAACCCAACAGTAGAGAGTGAAACTAGTCTTTGAGAGGTTATAGTATAACCAAGAACACTGGAAGCAATCCCGGTTAGTGTCGAGGATAACACCTGGTGCTTGTGCGTGCTCTCAAGAACTTGAGCATTCCCATATTCATCAAAGTTTTACCAATATCCGTGTCAAGGATCCTGGCAACACAACATACTACCATGATGAATAATGATGGATAGTGCGGACGCGAAGGAAGATAACACTTTTCAGATTTCACCCTAGCGGAGTCAAGGGGCAAAATCTGGATGATCGACCGAGAGATATTTAGCACTCCACTTCTAATGTTCTCCTTGATGTGTTAGCGTAAACCATTCATAGATATGTTTGGTATCTTGAACATCAAGTAAAGGTCGGACTTCGGAAGCACGAAAAGTCCATAAGGAGCAACTGGGAAGTAAATCCTACGAAATCCTTATGGGGAGGTGGCCAATTTCTTCAATCAAGATACTACAACAATAGGTCTTCCGGCTAGGTGTGTTGGCCACGACATCCACTTTACCGGTAATTGAGAGACCAATATTATAGATCTTGGGAACTGCACCAACCATCATATCTGCCTGAGATTCAGTTTTGATTGGTGTCAGGATATTCCAGACTCATCGAGTCTAGAAAGAATGAATGTTTGCAACACAAATCGACGAGACGGCATTGCGAGATTCTCGGGGAGTGAACTACGATAGCAACTCCAAAACATGAGCTGGTTCTGCTACAAAACCTATGAACACGTTGTCCCAGAAAATCGTGACCACATAGTAGTCTTATAATAAAATACTATCGAGTTCAGATTGGGAATCATCATTGGAGATAACGAAGTCTTGTGCATGTCCGTCCGGGCCCTTCGGGAATAGCATTTGAACTTCTTTTCTTTGAACAAATCAATCAGTGGCTTGGTGTGCTAGGGATACATACAGAATGAAGATGATCAGTCTATCAGACCATAGAATACTTCGCACGTATGCATGACTGACTTGGGATGACTCCAGAGGAGGTAAAACATGCTTTCTCGAATTCACGGCGGCAACTTGCATCAGATGCACATGAATTAGAGGAAGTCACTTCTTTCTTCCGTACATATGCTTCACGAACGGGTCATGAAGGTAATGCTCATAAAAGTTTCCAATACTAGCTGGATGTTCAACATAGATCATGGAGAAGATAACAATGTTGCTGATGGGCTCAACAACAATTCATCCAGGTTTCCATGGAGATGAAATTCCATGACAATGTGAACAAAGTGATAGCATTGGTCAGACCCAAAAGATATAATGGTGTATGCTCAAGGAAACGACCATGAGTAAGACAACATTACGAATATCGTTGGTTCTGATTTGACTTGACGATAACCCATACTCAAATCAAAGTTTGGACAAGAAAATAGATCCACAAATGATCACGGGGATCAATTGGAGAAGATATCATCTATCTTCAATACACACACAAGATATCCCTTTGTAGTGAGCTATGTGGGTTAAGCTTTTATCTTCCAACTCTCCAAGTTGTTGTTTAGCTTAACCAACTAGTTCGGGGTATCCAACACAGATTCTTGGAGAAGTGGTGGTTTATAAGAAACCAACTTGATCACGAGCTCAACATAACAGTCAATGAACAACCCGGTAATACTTTCGAGAAGATATTCAGAAAATCACGAACCACCGATATGTTACTAAGCTCGAGAACAATCTTGCTTTTCAAGGCAAGACGATATGATCAAATGAGCGAGGACTTAACAAAATCCTAACTCATCAATCCCGGAGTGCACCAAGAAAGTGGACTAGATAGCACAATCAATCTTAGAATGGTGATTCAGTAAGAATGAAATTGTTGTCCTTTAACTGCCAAGCAACGAAGTTGCTAGGGGTATTGATTCCGCACATCACAATCCACTTGTCAGCATTCCGGTTACAATAACACGGAGGCCGAGAAATAAACGATGATGGCGAGAAGTATCACCTTATCAAAGGTTCACAGGAGGTGGAGCAATTCCCATGACATTCTTGACATAAAGATGGTAATACTCCAGGATAGAACAGTTTAGAAGCTGCATTAGCATTCTTCATCTGCGAAGTACAACTTCTTTGACCCAATCCTAGATATGGATAAGGTACTGGAGTTTGTTTCTCCTAGTCATTCCAGAATAGAATGGCATGACAGACCTCAAGGGTAAAAGGCATCGATGAACACAAGTGCACGACTACTCCTGACTATCAACTGATGGACGAGGGTCATAATACAACTAAAAGGAGACAACTCAGGGAACATATAACTTCTGAGTTGTGGATGCATAGATTAACATGTCGAATGAGTTCAACATATTTCTTCCGGATAACCCATGCAGGAAGTAGAATTGGCAGAGTCACAATATGAATGGAGTACCACTCAGGAGCACTCTGGTTGTGATCTTTTGGTTCGGGAGAACTTCTGCCAAGATGGTTCATGGTATTGGAAGAACGATAACCACGGACCTCGAGGACTATCACAAGGTTACTAATATCCTAAAGGAACGAGCAAATACTATCAACATGAAGTAAGTAGGGTGAAGCTCGGGTTCAAGAACCCAGGAATAGGATACCTACCAACTAAATAGCATCACGGGATGCTTTTGAGAATGACGGCCAGAACCATCACGCTGAGGATACAAAGTATTGTTGCATTACTGGGTGATCTTCTAAGATACTTAGGGCCATAATAATAATTCCAACATATGTGTCGAGGTAACAGAGTACCACAACTCACCGTCTAGTGTGGTTAATCTGGCCTACAAGGACATTAGGAGCAGGTAGGAATGATTTGCAAATGCATCAGATTGTTTAGAGACCTGGGATGACTCGGACAGCATAACGGTTGTAATTGCTCGAAAATACTTTTGAGATCCAAGCAAAAGGGTAGCATCACCACCTAACATCATAATGTCAAGGTTCTGAGACCAACAGTTGAACAAACAGAAGTAGTAGAAACTGAACTGAGGGTTGAATCCACAATAACGTGATCCTGATAAATAGAATGAGAATCCTAGTTCTTAATCCCCGTAGAAAGAAGAAGGTGACTCAGATCAGAAGGTCATAGGGCAAAGGAGTAAAAAGAGCCTTACGTTCCCTTCCACAAACAATTCCCTTACATAACTAAAGAGTTTCTAGACACGACTTCGACCAGTTTGGCTTGCTAATCCTATAGGCAGTCAGGCTCTGATACCAAAGCTGTCGGGACCCCGATCCTAAGTCACACAGGTCTAGCCTGTAACACACCATATCACTTTGCGGCCTCACGCACGGTATCCCCACGGATGCCACCTTACCTGGCCCGGGACCGTTTGCGCATTTTGGCACACGTCTATGATAGTGTCGCTAGCATCCATATGACAGAGAACCCGGGCCGACATGACCAGTTATAAACCAAAAGTGGCACTAAATTACAGAGACAGGCATACATGACCCAGCAACGAACGTGTCGGTCATCAACGTATGAACCCAAGTCGTAGCAAGCTACAAGGACTTAAAGGAACAACGCGTGACATTTCCCCTAAGGGACAGACACAGGAACGAAGAAGGACACATGCCGGCCAGCCTAAGTGTTCCGGAGCAGTAGCAAGCTAGCAAGGCTTAGTGGAAACACTAGGAGACATTTCCCTGTAAGATAGGCTACCAAAGGTAAACAACTAGGTGTCGGATCCCACACATAACAATACACATTACACGTACGCATAATATGCAAGTATGTGTTGTACAACATGTCATCACAACATAACTCAACAACTCAAATAGACAAAGGCCCAGAAGAGCCATCATAACATTTATTACAAACACAGGTCACACGACCCAACATACAGAGCATACATGCAACGGAAGCATAACATGTCTGAGTACAGACAACTACAAATGAAGAAGGTTGAAAGCCTGACTATCTACAAGATCCTACAAGGGTACAAGATCGTAGCTGAGGTAACAAGCTAAACGTCGAAGTCCACGCGGAACCACTAGCGAGACTGAAGTCTCTCTGCAAAAACATAAATTAAGCAAACGTGAGTACAAAGGTACTCAGCAAGACTTACATCAGAGCTAGCTACATATGCATCAGTATCAACAAAGGGGGTGGTGGAGTTTGACTGCAGCAAGCCAGCTTTGGCTCGGTGGCTATCCTAACTACAACTGCAAGTAACTCTTTTGAGGTGGCGCACACGAGTCCACATATTCACCAATCAATACACCATTATGGATCCGCTCCCGTCTCCATACGAGAAGGCCATCCATAGCACTCACGCTTATCTTGCGTGTTTTAGAGTATCCACTTTAACTTGTCTATGAACTATAATAGGCAACCCAGAAGTCCATTTCCGCGGACACGGCTATTCGAATAGTTTATATATAACCCTGCAGGGGTGTACTTCTTCACACATGTTTCCACCACTTAGCGTCTGCACACGACATGTGCTCGGCAGACTTCAAGCGAAAGCCGACGTGGGTGTAGACCACGACCTAACCAACCACTCAAGTCTCTCGTCCAGGTTTATCGCCTATTTGGGTTCCATCCGTGGGGAGATCCGGCCGGGGTGTCGCTCACAGCCCCAAACGATGTGTACAGGGTTCCCGCGTCACCAAACGGGCGACCGGTACACCGTGCCACGTACCTGCCGTGTCACAGTCCACCCCGAGGTTCAGCACTGCGCACGACCTCCCGTAAACTACAAACACCAGAAACTAGTTGCAACTCCTGGACAGAGAACAAGGGCAGTCAATAAGTCGAGCGGGGTCATATTTCAGGGCCCAATGTGTGGTAGTAGCTGTTTCATGGATCAACCAACACAGAACTCAGTTCCTGAGGACGGTTTCAATGAGACAACCCACCATGTACTCCTACATGGCATCTCATCGCTACCTTTACCAAATCGTGTTCACACACTTAGCTCACACACAGTAGGACATGTTCATCACATTCCAATTCATCCCCGATGAATCAAACCTGACACAACTCTAAGCAATATCATGCATAACCAGAAAGCATCAATGAGTAGGCACAACATGGCTCAAACAACTCCTACTCATACTAGTGGGTTTCAACTATTTACTGTGGCAATGACGGGTCATGCAATGGAAAGGGGTTCAACTACCACAGCAGGTAACAATTGAAGCGCTGTTGTCCTAATGCAGTAAAAGAGAGCAAGAGCGAGAGGGTGGGATTGTATCGGAATGCTCAATGGGGTTTTGCTTGCCTGGCACTTCTGAAGATAACATTGGGTCTTCATCGGTGTCATCGAACTCATCGTCGGAACTCGTCTACTGAGAGGGGACAAAACCGACAAACAGAGAAAGAACACAATCAATGCAATGAGACAATATGATGCATGATCATGACATGGCAATATGCTGTTTAATGAGCTAATGCAACTAGCAACACAATTAAATGAAGTTGGTTTGAACCAAAGGTTCAAATTCAAACTTCATATGTGATTATTTAAATGCCATTTAATTGATTTGACCTGATCAGCAGGTTTAACTTGTTCAAACATGCATGAAAATGCCATAAACAGATTCCTTGAATTTTTCTGATCAATTTTCATATATAAATTATTTTCATCTGAGCTACGGTTGATTTTATATGATTTTTACAAGTTTTGGCTATTATCTGAAATAAATAAATCATTTAGATTTATATAAAATTCCAGAAAAGGCTTTATTGCATCAGCATGACGTCTGTGTGACGTCAGCAAGTCAACAGGGGCTGTTCGGGTCAAACCTGACGAGTGGGGCCCACTGGTCAGTGACCCACTAGCTAACAGAGTTAGTTAGTTTTTAAACTAACACTAATTAAACTGCTGGTGGGGCCTGGGCCCACATGTCAGTCTCTCAGGGCCTAATTAAGTTTAGTTTTAACTAAACTAATTTAACAGGGGTTGGCCCCACGTGTCAGTGACTCATAGAGCTAAGCACAGAGGTTAGGACTTAAATAAACCTAAACTAAAACTAAACAACGGCCGGCCCCACATGTCATGGACACACGGGGGGTCCAGCCGGAGTCAAACGTGGTCAAAACCACCGGCGGCTCGACGCCGGCGAGGCCAAACGTGGCGGCGGTGCACGGAAATCGCCCTCCGGCGACCATTTGGACGGCGGCTTGGCGCTACACGTAGCTGGGGAGCTCGCGCATCCATTTATGCCATCGGGAGGAGCTGGGGTGGCCGGAGCTCGTCGAAAACGAGCTCGCGGCGGCACCGGAGTTCGAGCTCCGTCGGGTTAGGCGCTGCGGGGCACGGGGAGATGAGCTGATCGGTGCGGCGTGCTCCTGGGGGTGCGCTGAGCTCGCTCGTGGCCTCGAAGAAGCGTGGCAGCAGCTCTGGCCACGGCGGCGCCATGGATGGCGGCGGCGAGCTCACGGCCGTGGTTGGGATCGGGGCTAGCGAGTGCAACGAGAGAGGGAGAAGTAGGGGTTGGACGCGGGAGCTCACAGCGATGCCGAAGAGGGGGTCATCGAACCCGGGGAGGTCCTGGTGGTGCCGAATCGACGGTGAGGCCGTCGATGGCCGAAGGTTGAGGACGAACGCGGTGACGGCGAGGCAGAGCCTCCCGGCGTCCCGTAGCTCGGTGGAGAGGACCAGGAGGACGCGGCGGAGCTCTCGGGCATGGTGCTGCAGCGAGGGGGCGATGGTGGCCGCGGTGGTGTCGAGCGGCGGCGACGGCTCCGTTCGATCGCCGCGTGCGAGAGGGACAGAGGAGGGAGGAGAGAGCAGCGAGTGAGGGGAGAGGTCGAGGTGGCTCTGGGGCATCTCTGGGCGTCGCTAGAGGGGCCGGGGAGAGGCAGACAGGCAGGGAGGAGGTGGTGGCGCGGCTGCGGCATGCCGGGCACGCAGCTGCTTCGGGGCGAGGGGGAGAAGACGACAGAGGGGGGGGTGTGTGGTGGTGGGCTGGGCTAGAGAGCTGGGCCGGCTGCAGGTAAGGCCAGGTTAGTCTCTGTCTTGCTCTTTCTTTAAATTGTTTCTGTTTTCTATTTTTGTTATTTTGTTTTGATGTAGTTTATAGCCCAAATCATTTTAATTACTCCTAAAAATAATTGTGGGCATTAAAAGAATTCTTACAGAGGCCCTCAACTATTTTCAGAATTGTTGGAGCATTTAAAGATATTAAAAATATTTAAATGCCCCAATTTAAATACAATATGGGTTATTCAAAAATCCAGAATGGTCCTAGAAATAGGTGCAACATTTTTGAAAGAGGTTTTAATCAATCCAAAAATGATGAACTTTTCCAAGGGGCATTTTGGGTTTATTGGAAAAGATTTTAATTTGACCCTAGTTAAATTCATTTAGTGCTAGGGTTTGAGCATCCCCATTTCAGGTTTCCTTTGAAAATAAACATGATGCAACAGACAGGTGCTATCCTAATGCAAGGTGAAGCTGGGGATGTGACACATAGAAATTTGAAGTGCTTTATCAAACTCCTTATCATCACCAGAACAACCCTGCAAAAGGAAAGAAATCAGGGAACAATAACAAAAATTAGTAGAAAATAGAAAAATAGAAAAGAAGATGAAAATGAAAAGAAGATAAGAAGACAAATAATAACTACCAAATACATAGCATTAGAACCATCATCAACAAAATCATTAGGCACATAAGGGTATTTCAAAGAATCAACGCTCTCGACTGAAGAAAGTAGGGAAACATCCTTGCGACAGACTTTCGGCAGTCTACTCATTGAGATACTTCCGGAAAAACAACAGAGAGAAAGAAAATTGGCCTCAAAATATACATAAGAGAAATTACAGGTTGACTATAGCATACAAATTACACAATAAATACGGGAGAAATTACAGTGTAAAAATGTATCAGATTACAGTGTAACTAACATACAAATTACACAGTTACAGTGCAAAAGCGCAACATATTACAGTGCAAAGGCAGCAGGCTTGTGAATTGGATGCAAGCGACAAAACAACCTTCAACAGAAAACGTGATGTATAGATATTTTACAAGCCTCCCGCCACTAGATACAGCAGTGATGGTGATATTGAACAAACTAGGAAGACAAAATCTCAAGAGTTATTAGCAGAAGCAAAATTGACAGACAAATTCTCAAAGAACTTTTGAAGTAGTAATTCAGAGAAGCAAGAGCATCTGCTTCCAAAAACATATGACTAGTTTACTGGGTCTTGCTCGCAGATCAAGCATCGGCCACCACACATGAGTGGTCAAAAAGCACCACAAAGGTTTCACAAAAATCAAGACTGCACAAACTTATCCATTGACTGCTTAGTAAGGTTTAGAAAATAGATGAACAAAAGTCATGGGATCATTCAGATCTCAACAAAAACATCAAAGACTGCAGGGCTGCACAACAAACAGGGGTGAACTGCGAGGCCACTCATGCATAAATCATAGGGTGACTAGCATGCAAATTACACAAATAAAATGGTACTCCCTCCGTCCCATAATGTAAGACGTTTTCTGACACTACACTAGTGTGAAAAAACGTCTTATATTATGGGACGGAGGGAGTACAATATTAACTAATACTGCAAATGGGTACAATATTGATTATATATGACGCATAAGGTAGCAGTGAAGCTCTACAGGACAAGATTTAGTGAAGATGTAGGTTAACTAATAGGGTGAAAAAATGCACAACAGAACTTCATTCGCATATATCTGCAGACCCTTGATCTTACATACACTCCTATTATGGTGGAAATACTGAAAAACAAGCTTGTAATTCAGAAAAGTGCACAACAAAAGGAACAAATCCATAGAAATGTTCAGTAAACCACCAGGATGAACGACAACATGGGACAAAAACGAGACAAACATGACAAAATTCAGGGGCTATAACCACAAACTTGATCTTCAGAGACAAGCTACGGGATCCGCCGCTGAAAACTAACACCTACTACGGATGTTCGTCGTCAACCAAGATCAATCAACTTGCCTGGAGAGCTAGCTTGTACGTGGACGCGTGTAAATCTCGGCCAAAAGCAACGGTCGACGAATCGCGTCGTACAAGTACGTCGGAAAGTACTCGACGTACGGGCTTGTGCCAACAATTGGTATCTAGAGCTTGGTGTATTGGCGTGATATTCGGAAAGCAATCGAAAGATCATGTCGAACACAGGCAAGGAGATCGTGACGGCGGTTGCGGCAGCACCGATGCCGATGGTGGGGGTGTCACAATTCCCCCGTCTGGATCGAGAGGACTACGCACTATGGGCGATGAACATGGAGGTCGCGATGGAGAGCGCCGAGCTCTGGGAAGCCATGGACCCTGGCGGCGATGAGTACGCGAAGGGCGCAGCGAAGTACCGGACGGATCGTCGGGCGTTAACGGCGATCTACTCCGCCATGCCGAAGGATGTGCTACAACACCTCGTCGGAAAGAAATCGGCGAAGGAGGCATGGGAGACCATCAAGATCATGCACCAGGGTCATAACCGTGTCAAGGAAGCACACCTTCAGTCCCTGATGAGAAGCTACGAGTGCCTGAAGATTGATGAAAGTGAGACGGTCGATCAGTTTGCCTCCCGTCTCAAGACCCTCGTCAACGGCATACGAAGCTATGGTTCAACCCTAGAAGAAGTTGCGATTGTACGACGTTTTTTGCGCGCTGCACCGGCACGCTACATCCAGATCGTCACGTCGATCGAGCAATGTCTCGACCTGAAAACCCTCACGGTTGAGGATCTCGTCGGAAGGTTCAAGGCCCACGACGAGAGAATTCGTCTCAGTTTCGGCGACGCAGAGGCGAGTGAGCACCTGATGCTGACAAAGGCGCAATGGATCGCCTTGACGAAAGAAAAGCAAGGCGGATCCACAAGCGGTGGCAAGAAGGGGAAAGGGAAGCAGCGCTCGGTGAGAAAGAACTTCGCCGACTCGGACGACGAGGATGCGCCTGCACTGTTGGAAATATGCCCTAGAGGCAATAATAAAAGAGTTATTATTATATTTCCTTGTTCATGATAATCGTTTATTGTCCATGCTATAATTGTATTGATTGGAAACTTAAATACAGGTGTGGACAAATAGACAAACTTTGTGTCCCTAGTAAGCCTCTTCAGGACTAGCTCGTTGATCAAAGATGACCGCGGTTTCCAGGTCATAGACATGAGTTGTCATTTGATAACGGGATCACATCATTAGGAGAATGATGTGATGGACGAGACCCAAACGTTAAACATAGCTTTTGATCGTATCAGTTATCGCTATGGTTTTCTGCATGTCAAGTATAAGTTCCTATGACCATGAGATCATGTGACTCACTGACACCGTAGGAGTGCTTTGTGTGTACCAAATGTCGCAACGTAACTGGGTGACTATAAAGGTACTCTACAGGTATCCCCGAAGGTGTCTGTTGAGTTGACATGGATCGAGACTGGGATTTGTCACTCCGTGTGACGGAGAGGTATCTCCGGGCCCACTCGGTAATACGTCATCTCAATGAGCTCAAAGTGACTAAGTAGTTGGTCACGGGATTATGTATTACGGAACGAGTAAAGAGACTTGCCGGAAACGAGATTGAACTAGGTATGGAGATACCGACGATCGAATCTCGGGCAAGTAACATACCGACGAGACAAAGGGAACTGTGTACGGGATTGCCTGAATCCTTGACATCGAGGTTCATCCGATGAGATCATCGAGGAACGTGTGGGAACCAATATGGGTATCCAGATCCCGCTATTGGTTATTGACCTGGGAGTGTCTCGGTCATGTCTGCATAGTTTCCGAACCCGCAGGGTCTACACACTTAAGGTTCGGTGACGCTAGGGTTGTTAGTGAGAACAGTGCATGGTTACCGAAGGTTGTTCGGAGTCCCGGATGAGATCCCGGACGTGACGAGGGTCTCCGGAATGGTCCGGGGACGAAGATTAATATATAGGATGAGAGTGATCGGAGTCCGGAAGTGTTCCGGGGAGCATCGGGGAGACGTCGGATGACCGAAAGAGGTTTCGGGGGGTCCCGGCAAGAGTTGTGGGCCCTATGGGCCATAAGTGGGAGACGCAACAGCCCTCATGGGGCTGTGCGCCCCCCTTTGGGCCCTCCCACCTGCGCATGGGGGCTGGTTCCCCCCCTAGGGCAGCCGCACCCCTTGGCTTGGGGGGCAAGGCGCCTGGG
>LR738712.1:724348481-724390487 GCA_902687465.1 Secale cereale | reverse complement strand
GGGGGGGGGGAAACCCTAGCCCTGGCCGCAGCCCTGGCCGCCGCCCCCCCCATCTGCCCTGGCCGCCGCCCCCTAGGGGGAACCCTAGGGGCGCCCCCTCCCCTCTCTTCCCCCTATATAAAGAGAGGCAGAGGGAGGGCAGCCACACACGTTCGTGCCTCGGCGCTGCCCTCCCTCCACCGTAGAGATCTTCGTCTATTCCGCAGTGCTTGGCGAAGCCCTGCTGGAATTCCTCCACCACCATCACCACCACGCCGTCGTGTTGCTGATTTCTCCATCACCTCTCCTTCCCCCTTGCTGGATCAAGAAGGAGGAGACGTCCCCGAGCTGCACGTGTGAAGAACGCGGAGGCACCGTCCGTTCGGTGCTAGGATCTTCAGCGATCTGAATCGCGGCGAGTACGACTCCATCAACCGCGTTCTTGAACGCTTCCGCTTAGCGATCTACAAGGGTATGTGGATCCAACTCTCCCCTCGTAGATGCATCTCCTAGATTGATCTTGGTGAGCGTAGGAAAATTTTTTGTTTCCCATGCAACGTTCCCCAACAGTGGTATCAAAGCTAGGTTCTTGCGTAGATGCTTTCACGAGTAGAACACAAAAGGGTTTGTGGGCGTTGATGTTTAGATTGCTTCCCTCCTTGGTCTTTCTTGATTCAGCGGTATTATCGGATGAAGCGGCCCGGACCAACTTTACATGTCCACGTACATGAGACCGGTTCCATTGACAGACATGCGACTTTTGTTGCATAAGATGGCTGGCGGGTGTCTGTCTCTCCTATCTTAGTTGAATCGGAATAGACAAAGGCGGTCCTTGTAGAAGGTTAAATAGCAACTTAAATATCACCGTTGTGGCTTTGCGTAGGTAAGAAGCGTTCTTGCTAGATACCCATAGCAGCCACGTAAAACATGCAACAACAAATTAGAGGACGTCTAACTTGTTTTTGCAGGGTATGTATGTGATATGATATGGCCAATGACATGATGAGATATATTTGATGTATGAGATGATCATGTTGTAATAGTTAATACCGACTTGCATGTCGATGTATACGGCAACCGGCAGGAGCCATAGGGTTGTCTTTAATTTTTGTATGACCTGCGTGTCAATCATTAAGCGCTATGTAATGCTTTACTTTATCGCTAAACGGTAGCAATAGTAGTAAGAGCATGGTGGGCGCGCGACAACCCCGATGGCGACACGATGATGGAGATCATGATGATGGGGATCATGGTGTTGCGCCGGTGACGATGGAGATCATGCCGGTGCTTTGGAGATGGAGATCAAAAAGCACGAGTTGATGGCCATATCATGTCACTTATGATTTGCATGTGATGTTAATCCTTTTATGCATCTTATTTTGCTTAGGACGACGGTAGCATTATAAGATGATCCCTCACTAAAATTTCAAGATAAAATTGTGTTCCCCCCGAGTGTGCGCCGTTGCGAAGGTTCGTCGTTTCGAAGCACCACGTGATGATCGGGTGTGATAGACTCTACGTTCGCATACAACGGGTGCAAGCCAGTTTTGCACATGCAGAACACTCGGGTTAGACTTGACGAGCCTAGCATGTACAGACATGGCCTCGGAACACGGAAGACCGAAAGGTCGAGCATGAGTCATATAGTAGATATGATCAACATGAAGATATTCACCATTGACACCACCTCATCTCACGTGATGATCGGACTTGGGTTGGTGGATTTGGATCATGTCACGCTCGGATGACCAGAGGGATGTCAATTTGAGTGGGAGTTATAAGTAATTTGATTAGTTAAAAACTCACTTATCATGAACAATAGTCTAAGATGTCTTTGCAAATCTTTTGTTGTAGATGGCTCGCGCAGTAGCTCCCCTGAATTTTAATGCGTTCCTAGAGAAAACTAAGCTGAAAGATGATGGGAGCAACTTTGTGGACTGGCTCCGCAATCTGAGGATCATCCTCACAGCTGCCCAAAAGGTTTATGTCCTAAGTGCACCGCTAGGTGAACCCCCCGCTCCGGCCTCTGTGGACGTTATGAATGCGTGGCAGACGCGTTCAGATGACTACTCAGTAGTGCAGTGTGCCATGTTGTATAGCTTGGAAGGAGGACTTCAAAGGCGTTTTGAACGTCATGGAGCATATGAGATGTTCCAGGAGTTGAAGTTCATCTTTGAAAAGAATGCCAAGATCGAGAGGTATGAGACCACCGATAAATTCTTTGCTTGCAAGATGGAGGAGAATTCGTCTATCAGTGAGCACTTGCTGAAGATGTCTGGGTACTATACCCGCATAGCTGATCTGGGACTTATGTTCCCGGAGGAGGCTATCATTGACAGAATTCTCCAGTCACTCCCACATAGCTACAAGAGCTTCGTGCAGCAGTATAACATGCAAGGGATGAACAAATCCATCGCCGAGCTGTTTTCGATGCTGAAAGTCGCTGAGGCAGACATCCAGAAGGAGTATCAAGTGTTGATGGTCAATAAAACTACCAGTTTCAAGAAAAATGGCAAGGGCAAGAAGGGTAACTCAAAGAAGGGTGGCAAGGCAGTTGCTCATCCAGTGAAGAAACCCAAGGCTGGGCCCAAGCCAGAGACTGAGTGCTTCTATTGCAAGGGGAACGGCCACTGGAAGCGGAACTGCCCCAAGTATCTGGCAGACAAGAAGGGGGCCAACAACAACAACAAGCAAGGTATATGTGATATACATGTTATTGATGTGTACCTTACCAACTCTCGTTGTAGTGCCTGGGTATTTGATACCGGTTCGGTTGCTCACATTTGCAACTCTAAACAGGAACTACGGAATAAACGGAGGCTGGCGAAGGACGAAGTGACGATGCGCGTGGGGAATGGTTCCAAGGTTGATGTGATCGCCGTCGGCACGCTCGCTCTTCGATTACCATCGGGATTAGTTATGAACCTGAATAATTGTTATTTAGTGCCTGCGTTGAGCATGAACATTATATCTGGATCTTGTTTAATGCGAGACGGTTACTCATTTAAATCAGAGAATAAAGGTTGTTCTGTTTATATGGGTAATATCTTTTATGGTCATGCACCCGAAGTAGGGGGTTTATTCTTATTGAATCTCGATAGTGATGATACACATGTTCATAACATTGATGCCAAAAGATGTAGAGTTGATAACAATAATACCACTTTCTTGTGGCACTGCCGTCTGGGTCATATCGGCGTGAAACGCATGAGGAAGCTCCATGCTGATGGACTTTTGGAGTCTCTTGATTTTGAATCACTTGACACATGCGAGCCGTGCCTCATGGGCAAGCTGACTAAGACCCCGTTTTCAGGAACAATGGAACGGGCAAGTGACTTATTGGAAATCATACATACTGATGTGTGTGGTCCGATGAGTGTCACGGCGCGCGGTGGATATCGTTATTTTCTCACCTTCACTGACGACTTAAGTAGATATGGGTATATTTACTTGATGAAGCATAAGTCTGAAACGTTTGAAAAGTTCAAGCAATTTCAGAGTGAAGTTGAGAATCATCGTAACAAGAAGATCAAGTTCCTACGATCTGATCGAGGGGGAGAGTATCTGAGTTATGAGTTTGGCAATCACTTAAGAAAATGTGGAATTGTTTCACAGTTGACGCCACCTGGAACACCACAGCGTAATGGTGTGTCCGAACGTCGTAATCGAACCCTATTAGATATGGTGCGTTCTATGATGTCTCTTGCCGATTTGCCACTATCGTTTTGGGGATATGCGTTAGAGACAGCTGCATTCACTTTAAATAGGGCTCCATCTAAGTCCGTTGAGACAACACCGTATGAACTATGGTTTGGTAAGAAACCTAGGTTGTCTTTTGTCAAAGTTTGGGGTTGCGATGCTTATGTCAAAAGGCTTCAGCCAGAAAAGCTCGAACCCAAAGCGGACAAATGTGTCTTCATAGGATACCCAAAAGAGACGGTTGGGTACACCTTCTATCTCAGATCCGAGGGCAAAGTGTTCGTCGCTAAGAACGGGTCCTTTCTCGAGAAAGAGTTTCTCTCGAAAGAATTGAGTGGGAGGAAGGTAGAACTTGATGAGGTTATTGAACCTCTACTTCAACCAGAGAGTAGCGCAGCACAGAAAGATGTTTTTGTGGAGCCTGCAACGGTTGAAGAGGAAGCCATTGATGATGATCAAGAAGCTTCTGATCAAGTTACTAGCGAGCCTCGTAGGTCGACAAGGGTACGCACTGCACCTGAGTGGTATGGTAACCCTGTCTTGGAGGTCATGTTGTTGGACAACAGTGAACCTACGAGCTATGGAGAAGCGATGGTGGGCCCGGATTCCGACAAATGGTTAGAGGCCATGAAATCTGAGATGGGATCCATGTATGAAAACAAAGTATGGACTTTGGAAGTATTACCTGAAGGGCGGAAGGCCATTCAGAATAAATGGATTTTTAAGAGGAAGACGGACGCTGACGGCAATGTCACCGTGTATAAAGCTCGACTTGTGGCAAAGGGTTTTTCACAAGTTCAAGGAGTTGACTACGATGAGACTTTCTCACCCGTAGCGATGCTTAAATCCGTCCGAATCATGTTAGCAATAGCTGCATATTTCGATTATGAGATTTGGCAGATGGATGTCAAAACGGCGTTCCTTAACGGTTTTCTTAAGGAAGAGTTGTATATGATACAACCGGAAGGTTTTGTCCATCCAGAGAATGCTGACAAAGTTTGCAAACTCCAGCGTTCCATTTATGGGCTGGTGCAAGCATCTCGGAGTTGGAATCTTCGCTTTGATGAGGTGATCAAAGCGTTTGGGTTTGTACAAGTTTACGGAGAAGCTTGTATTTACAAGAAAGTGAGTGGGAGCTCTATAGCGTTTCTGATATTATATGTGGATGACATATTGCTAATTGGAAACAATATAGAATTTTTGGATAGCGTGAAGGGGTATTTGAACAAGAGTTTTTCGATGAAGGACCTCGGTGAAGCTGCTTTCATATTAGGCATCAAGATCTATAGAGATAGATCGAGACGCTTGATAGGACTTTCACAAAGTACATACCTTGATAAAGTTTTGAAGAAGTTCAAAATGGATCAATCCAAGAAGGGGTTCTTGCCGGTATTGCAAGGTACAAAGTTGAGTAAGACTCAATGCCCAGTGACTGCGGAAGATAGAGAAAAGATGAGTGTCGTCCCCTATGCTTCAGCCATAGGCTCTATCATGTATGCAATGCTGTGCACAAGACCAGATGTCAGCCTTGCCATAAGTATGGCTGGAAGGTTTCAAAGTAATCCTGGTATGGATCACTGGACAGCGGTCAAGAATATCCTAAAGTACCTGAAAAGGACTAAGGAGATGTTTCTCGTTTATGGAGGTGATCAAGAGCTCGTCGTAAAGGGTTACGTCGATGCAAGCTTTGACACTGATCCGGATGACTCTAAGTCTCAAACCGGATACGTATATATTCTCAACGGGGGAGCAGTAAGCTGGTGCAGTTCCAAGCAAAGCGTGGTAGCCGATTCTACATGCGAAGCGGAGTACATAGCTGCCTCGGAGGCGGCAAAGGAAGGTGTCTGGATGAAGGAGTTCATAACAGATCTTGGAGTTGTGCCTAGTGCATTGAACCCAATGACTCTGTTTTGTGACAACACTGGTGCCATTGCTCTAGCCAAGGAACCAAGGTTTCACAAGAGGACCAGACACATAAAGCGACGCTTCAATTCCATCCGCGATTCAGTCAAGGAGGAGGACATAAGCATTTGCAAAGTGCACACGGATTTGAATGTTGCAGATCCGTTGACTAAGCCTCTTCCACGGGCTAAGCATGATCAACACCAAGACTCTATGGGTGTTAGATTCATTACCTTGTAATGCTAGATTATTGACTCTAGTGCAAGTGGGAGACTGTTGGAAATATGCCCTAGAGGCAATAATAAAAGAGTTATTATTATATTTCCTTGTTCATGATAATCGTTTATTGTCCATGCTATAATTGTATTGATTGGAAACTTAAATACAGGTGTGGACAAATAGACAAACTTTGTGTCCCTAGTAAGCCTCTTCAGGACTAGCTCGTTGATCAAAGATGACCGCGGTTTCCAGGTCATAGACATGAGTTGTCATTTGATAACGGGATCACATCATTAGGAGAATGATGTGATGGACGAGACCCAAACGTTAAACATAGCTTTTGATCGTATCAGTTATCGCTATGGTTTTCTGCATGTCAAGTATAAGTTCCTATGACCATGAGATCATGTGACTCACTGACACCGTAGGAGTGCTTTGTGTGTACCAAACGTCGCAACGTAACTGGGTGACTATAAAGGTACTCTACAGGTATCCCCGAAGGTGTCTGTTGAGTTGACATGGATCGAGACTGGGATTTGTCACTCCGTGTGACGGAGAGGTATCTCCGGGCCCACTCGGTAATACGTCATCTCAATGAGCTCAAAGTGACTAAGTAGTTGGTCACAGGATTATGTATTACGGAACGAGTAAAGAGACTTGCCGGAAACGAGATTGAACTAGGTATGGAGATACCGACGATCGAATCTCGGGCAAGTAAGATACCGACGAGACAAAGGGAACTGTGTACGGGATTGCCTGAATCCTTGACATCGAGGTTCATCCGATGAGATCATCGAGGAACGTGTGGGAACCAATATGGGTATCCAGATCCCGCTATTGGTTATTGACCTGGGAGTGTCTCGGTCATGTCTGCATAGTTTCCGAACCCGCAGGGTCTACACACTTAAGGTTCGGTGACGCTAGGGTTGTTAGTGAGAACAGTGCATGGTTACCGAAGGTTGTTCGGAGTCCTGGATGAGATCCCGGACGTGACGAGGGTCTCCGGAATGGTCCGGGGACGAAGATTAATATATAGGATGAGAGTGATCGGAGTCCGGAAGTGTTCCGGGGAGCATCGGGGAGACGTCGGATGACCGAAAGAGGTTTCGGGGGGTCCCGACAAGAGTTGTGGGCCCTATGGGCCATAAGTGGGAGACGCAACAGCCCTCATGAGGCTGTGCGCCCCCCTTTGGGCCCTCCCACCTGCGCATGGGGGCTGGTTCCCCCCCTAGGGCAGCCGCACCCCTTGGCTTGGGGGGCAAGGCGCCTGGGGGGGGGGGGAAACCCTAGCCCTGGCCGCAGCCCTGGCCGCCGCCCCCCCCATCTGCCCTGGCCGCCGCCCCCTAGGGGGAACCCTAGGGGCGCCCCCTCCCCTCTCTTCCCCCTATATAAAGAGAGGCAGAGGGAGGGCAGCCACACACGTTCGTGCCTCGGCGCTGCCCTCCCTCCACCGTAGAGATCTTCGTCTATTCCGCAGTGCTTGGCGAAGCCCTGCTGGAATTCCTCCACCACCATCACCACCACGCCATCGTGCTGCTGATTTCTCCATCAACCTCTCCTTCCCCCTTGCTGGATCAAGAAGGAGGAGACGTCCCCGAGCTGCACGTGTGAAGAACGCGGAGGCACCGTCCGTTCGGTGCTAGGATCTTCAGCGATCTGAATCGCGGCGAGTACGACTCCATCAACCGCGTTCTTGAACGCTTCCGCTTAGCGATCTACAAGGGTATGTGGATCCAACTCTCCCCTCGTAGATGCATCTCCTAGATTGATCTTGGTGAGCGTAGGAAAAAATTTTGTTTCCCATGCAACGTTCCCCAACATGCACCACCGAGGAGGAAGTTTGACATCAGGAAAGTGAGGTGTCATAAGTGTGGCCTCCTCGGTCACTTCAAGGCTACCTGCGAGGAGGCACCGAAGCAGAGGGCGCTCATGGCCGAGGAAGGAGACGATGGGGATATGATGTTGATCTGCGAGCTAGTGGACGAGGAGGATCCAGATGATCTTGGTAAGCTGGACATGGGTCCGGTGAGTGCATCTGCGTCAGTAAACCCAGGCGATGTCGTGGCGCCAGAAGACCATGACACAAGGCGTGACGGTGTGGTTGCGCTAGAAACAGGCGAAGTCGTGGCGCCAGAAGACCATGACACAAGGCGTGATGGTGTGGTCGCGCTAAACGTCGGCGAAAACGTGGCGCCAGAAGTCCACAACGTAAGGCGAGACATGCGGCGAGCTGCACTTGGACCAGACGACGAGCGTGGCGAATATGTTGGCAGTGCGGACATCGCGAGCCACGGTGGATCCGTCGTGGCGAGTCCAGACGCTACAGGCGTTATGTGCATTGCATCGAGCGGCAAGGCAGCCAGCCCGCACGAACACGCAGCCGAGACGAGGCACATCTCGTATACGGCCGGTGCAGGAGCGCTCGCTTGCGCATGCAGCTCAGCATGCAGGCTGGCGACTGGCAGTCCATCAAGCTGGCCGGCTGCGGCCAGATTCCCACAAGTTAGCCAATCATCACGTACTGGCTTCTACAAGTTGTGTACACCAGCTAGTTCTCCTGAAAGGAACTCGCCAGCAGGTGCATGCCTTGTGATGGGTGGGCCAGAAGGTGGGCAACACCAAGGAAAAGGAGACGTGCAAGAGGGAGATAGCTGCCCAGCAGGCCGGGATGCAGATTCTTCGGGAAGCACTCCACGATGGTGTAGCCCAGTGAAAAATCCAGGAAGTAGTGAATTGCTAGAAATAGGAACTTTGGCAAGTTCAGAAGTAAGTGTTTCTTCTCCAATAGCGTACAAACGACAAGTGTTGAACATCCCTTCAGAAGAAGCGCTTCAAATAAATTCGGTGAAGATGAAGAGTAAAGGGCAACGACGTTTGCACATTGAGGAACCGGAAAATTTTGAAGACGCAATTATGAAGGAGTGTTGGCGTCGTGCTATGGATGAAGAGTTGGGGTCGATCCGAGACAACGATACATGGGAACTCGTGGATCTTCCCAACGGACATAATGCCATGGAGCTCATGTGGGTGTACAAAATCAAGAAGGATGCCGAAGGGAACTTGGTGAAGCATAAAGCAAGGCTCGTGGCTAAAGCAAATGTGCAAGACCAAAGTGTGGACTTCGAAGAAGTGTTCGCTCCAGTTACAAAGATGGACTCGGTGAGATTACTTATAGCTCTCGCGGCTCAAGAATCTTGGAGGATACATCATATGGATGTGAACTCCGCATTTTTGACTGGGGAGTTAGAAGGAGAGTTGTATGTGAAGCAACCACCAGGGTACATCGAAGAAGGAGAGGAACATAAGGTATTGAAGCTACACAAGGCGTTGTACGGGCTACGACAAGCTCCTCAGGCATGGAGCATCAAGCTTGATCGTACATTGATTTCTCTAGGATTTGAGAAAGCCCCACTAGAGCATGCAATGTATAAGCGAGGTAAAGGCAATGATCGTCTCTTAGTGGGCATCTATGTGGATGATCTGTTGATAACTGGAGCAGACGAAGAGGTGATTGCAAACTTCAAGCTACAAATGAAGAAGCTATTCAAGATGACTGATTTAGGGCTCTTGAGTTACTACCTTGGGATCGAGGTACATCAAAAGCCGGAGGGGATCACAATATGCCAAGAGGCATATGCAAAGAAGGTACTTGAAAGCTCTGGCATGAAAGATTGTAATCCAAGTCATGTTCCGATGAAGCCTCATCTCATACTAAGCAAGAAAAGTGAAGCACCCGCGGTTGATGCAACGGAGTATAGAAGTGTGGTCCGGAAGTTGAGGTGTCTCACGAATACAAGACCGGACTTGGTCTATTCCGTTGGCATAGTGAGTCGCTTCATGGAAGCACCCACGACGGAACATTGGGCAGCTGTGGAAAATATACTCAGGTACATCAAAGGGACAACAAACTTCGGTTGTGTCTATTTGACAGAGAAGAAGAAGGAGATGGTGGAGCTACTTGGCTATAGTGATAGCGATATGGCAGGAGACGTGGACGACCGTAAAAGTACCTCGGGCGTGGCATATTTCTTGGGAGGAAGCATAGTGAGTTGGCTATCACAAAAGCAGAAAGTGGTCACATTATCATCTCGTGAAGAGGAGTATATTGCAGCTGCAACCGCGGCGTGTCAAGGTGTTTGCCTAGGAAGGCTACTCGGTGACCTCACAAGTAAGGAACCAGAACGAGTGGTGCTCAACATTGACGACAAGTCTACAATCTCTTTATGGAAGAATCCAGTGTGTCATGATAGACACAAGCATATCGATACGAGGTATCGATACCTAAGAGAGTGCGTTGGAGAAAGCAAGATTGACGTCAACTACGTTTGCACCGATGACCAGCTTGCAGATATCCTAACTAGGTCTTTGGGACGACAGAAGTTCGTAAAGATGTGACGAATGATCGGCGTCCAAGCTGTGAAGTGAGGACATCGTGTTTAGGGGGGTGATTGTTGGAATAAACCACGATGTGGCCTTGTCCGGCTCGGACATGGTACAATCACCTAATAGTACTACTAGGATTAGGACTTGTAACCGACTAGGTTAGATTGAGTTGGTCCTAGATACTATATATATGGAGGTATACCCTTGTAATCAAGTAGTACACCAAACCCAGTTCAAAGCAATACAAATCGCAGGACCGACACGGCCCTGTTGCTATCACCCATCGAATCTCCTGTGTCGCGTGTGTATTAGTTGCGTTGTATACGAGTGTCCCCCGGCGGAATACATCAAGCAGCTAGCCAGGCTAGCTAGCTTTGTTCGTCGTCAACCAAGATCAATCAACTTGCCTGGAGAGCTAGCTTGTACGTGGACGCGTGTAAATCTCGGCCAAAAGCAACGGTCGACGAATCGCGTCGTACAAGTACGTCGGAAAGTACTCGACGTACGGGAGAACTAGCCTCTATGCCTACCTACACATCAACAACGAGAACCAAAAACCGGGAGTGGGATTTCACATGCGACCACAACAACAACACACAGATCACGGCATGGAGACTACGCGTGGCACACTGCAGGCTCCTACCAAAAATTCACGCGCGCACCCATGGCGGACTAGAACACCTAGATTTGGAACTACATGGCCACGAAAAGCAAGGGCAAAAGCGCGAGAGACAGGGACAACCAACCAGCGCAGCCGCGGGCGACAAGGAAGAAGAGGATGAAGTCAAAATCCTACGGCGGATGAGCTCCAAATCGCCATGAACACGAAGAATGGCCTCGCCCTCCACCGCCGCTCGAGCTCTCTCTCCCTCTGCCTTATCCAAATGGGAAAGGCGAATGACACCCCGCTCCAATTCAAAAGGGACAAAAACCTACAGTGCCCAGCGGTTCGGCCGGGTCGAGGAAAACGGACGGATGGAGAAAACCGCACCCGATAAAAAAAACCCGACCCGAAAAGCAGCACAAAACAGCTGGACTGAGCGCGAATCTCGACGAATTGGAAAACAGTCGAGTGTAAATTAGCAAATCCGATTTCTTTTGACATGCAACCTATCCACATCAGCAACACTGCCACCTTAGCATTTGCTAGAGGCTCGGAATATGGCGGCACACCAAAAAATTAACTGACGCCTGAGCAGCCTTGTAAAACTACCTCGCATTGAGCTCCAGAGTGGAGTCCACTTCTTTCTACTAGTGTACACTAAAAGTCGCTTAAAATCATTGCGCACGTTTACGTAGCTGCTCTCTACCCAAGTCCTGGACTGGACAGAAGGTTGATTGATGAACCGCTTTGAGAATACTATGGTGTTCATCACAGCTTGCCTTTGCTGGATTTTGAAGGCTTCCCCTCCCACCAATTCTTTACCACCATGGACACCTTGCTCGCATGGCCTTTCAGTTTCTTGCTCGTATCCTTGATCTCTTTCAAGACCTGTTGTTTCAGGTCTTTCTTTTGTGGGCCCTTGTTTTTTCAGAATGTTTGGAAGGAGCAGAGAAAATATGATTAAGCCTCAGCAGCTCAAACTAACATATTTAGCTGAGAAATTGCGGAGAACAGCGAGGAGCCTACCCTAGAGCAAGAGGACGGTTTGGGTCAACCTAGGGTAACATACCAAGTTCTTTGGTAATTTGTATTCCTCGTCTTCATCGTCATCTTCATCACCTTCGGCACCAATGTTGTTCTTCATCAAATCGTCTCTAGAGTACATCTTCATGTTTGGGGCTCCCGCCTCCCGGCATGCCCTGTCATCATCAATAGTGTATTGTTACATTTGTATCTTTGTATAGTCCTAGATATAGTTACACATAGTACAAATAAAATATCTACCTCCATTGATCTCATTATATATTCTCCATCTCAGCATCCTTTGATGGCTTTGCTGCAATGGGTTCTCGTGGAACCCAGTCTTGCATTTTTTAGAATTGATGTGTGTCAGTAATCTGATGTGGGAGATGGATCCTTGAATCCGAATACTTCCCTGAAAAATAAACACTCTCATTAGAAGAACGCTCGAAAATATTGTGACCAACTTCAATAAGATTCCTCGGATGCCCGAGGAACACGACTCCTCGGGCAGAGTTGAAATCACTTCCAAAATGACATGGAGGGTTGAACCCGCTTGCAAGACCGAAGACCGAAGATTGGGGGCAGCTCAAAGAAACCGAGGAATGTCCTTGACTTGAAGACCGGTTCAAGGGCTACTAACGGAGTCATGGATTAGGGGTGCTCGGCAAGCCAGTTGCTGGTCCTTTGGAATGGGCCGAGGAACCCCGTAAGATCGTCAACTAGTGGGCATCGTTCGTCTGGTCCAAGAAGATGTGAAGGAATGGTATGTAAACTTGACGTGTAGCCCAAGACTCTAAGGTAGTCCGCGACGCATCTGTCCCTAGATTCAACAGACTTGTCTATAACCGTACCCTGGTGTCTATATAAACCAAGGTACCAGAACCATAGAGGACACATTCATTCTCATGCGATCTTGTGGTAGATCACCTTACTCTGTACATCATCTACAATCAATACAACAAAGCACGACGTAGAGTTTTACCTTTTTGAGATGGGCCGAAACTGAGTAACCATTGGTGTCTCCTTGTGTCCTATTACCATCTAGCCAAGACTACGAGATCGGGACCCCCTACCCAAGATCTTCCGGATTTCGCTCCGTCAGAGATCACCGAGTCGGACACACCTACTTTAGGATGCAGCGAGATATTGTCATATGTTAGTCTCAAGTCCTATGTATATGCCATGTCATAGACCAGAGGTCCTTTCATGCTTTCGGGACAAGGATCGGCGCACTTAGGGTCTATCATATGTTACTCTGTAACTGAGTAGTTATAAAGGTAGCTTTCGGGTCAGTCGTGAGACATGCCGCGAGACATGGTTGACCAAAATGGAATTTTCTCCTCCTATATGAAGAGATATTCTCTGGTCCCTCTGGAGTGATCAGATTAAAAATGCACGGTCATGCGACTTGGATTTAGTGTTAACCCAGTGGTTCTGGAATCTGTATCACAGTTTCTAGAAGAGAGTTCGGGCTACCACAAGGGTGACAAGTACCCGCCTTGAGATCAATAACATATATCTTGAGGCAAAATGAATGTTGCATATGACACATTATCGAGGTTTGTCGAATGACATTACGCGCGCATGGGAGTTGGCGCGTTCTGCTAAGAGCCGCTACGAACTATCGACTCGGGTCGTGTCCATGTGTACATGAACCTATAGGGTCGCACACTTAAGGGGCGGGAGCCCTTTCAGAATGGATCCAAAAGAAAAATGGATATAAACTCCTAGTGGGCCTCAAGTGTTGAGCCCATCTTAGAGGTCTATATAAAGAGGAGTATGTGCACCTCTTAGGGTTGATCTTTCTCCTCCCTACACATTTGCCTCCGCCACTCCCCACGCACCCATGCCTTGCGGCCGGATCTAAGAGTCTGATGCCCGACGTTGCTCCCCGTACATGTGGATACATTCGAGGCATCACATTTGCGGCGCTTGGACGAACCGTTTGAGGAAACCGCAAGGAGTTGTTTGAGGGATCCACGAAGGACCGTTTGAGGGATCTATGAGGAATCGTCCGCATGAGATTGGCTATGCGAGGAGGAGGCGAATGGCCTGATCAACTACACACATCATCAACTCTACTTTCGCTGTGGTGTCTGTGCGTCTAGTGGTAAACCCGATCCTGTCATATATCTATCCCCAACAACATGTTCTTGGTTGTGTGGCAGGATTTTTTTTATTTGGCGCCAGTGTAGCGTATCGCGTGTCCTAACAACGCGATGTGAGCGCTGTGCGTGGGAGGAGCCTCTTTGGAGCAGTGGTCGAAGTCGTGCTCAGGGAGAACAATGTCGCTAGGCCATTGGCATCCTTGATGACCCAATTGTAATTTATTTTTTTGCTTTGAGGATGCTTTGTGCTATTTTTAGGGACCCTATTACAAATTTAACTGCTGACAAGTGCGCTCCATATCTGACCTGAAATGATTTTTATGGAATCTATTCCACTAAAACACATGTCATACTGTAAAAAAGAAAGACCAGCCAAGAAAAAATACAATCAAGACTGAAGAATCCAACTTGAGACACGCCCTTCACCTGCCTCCAACACCACTACAATAGTCACAAAAAATGACGGGTCACCTATTTGCCTGAGTTTGTCGCAGCTCCATCACTGATATGCAGCTTTACAGACCTCCAAGGTGGCTCACCGATGATAATTTCATTGTCGTTAAAGGAATCAGGCCAAAGCAACACCTCAAGCATGCAATCAAACTTCAAATCTAGCACCCCACTCGACTAAAACGTTGGAGGAAATCATACCTGCCATCTGCTTTCACTACAAAAAAAACACTTCCGTGATGATACATGTTTGTCACAGTAGGTCACGTTTTATGTCATGCATATACATCCATGACAAATTTATGACAGAATCAAGATAGTCATACCTGTGCTGTCGTAGAAGTGTTTCATGACATTACCAAAACTATCATCACGAAAGTGTCCACTTCCATGATGATAAATCGCGCGTCACAGAAGTGCTTTCATCAAGGGTGACCGACACGTGGCATCCACCGTAACGGAACGCCGTTAAGCTACCGGGTCCGATTTTGGATCTGATAATCCGTTAACAGCGAAGACCAATGGGGATTTTCCACGTGTAAAATCATCATTGGCTGGAGGAAACACGTGTCGGCTCACCGTCGGGACATATTTCATCCACTCATTGGACCCAAAGCGCCTATGATACGTCGACACGTGGCACGGCCCAACAGAGGCCCATTCCTGTGAAAAGGATGGCACATTTGACTTGGTCAAAAGGTGGTGGGCCGGCCCACGGCAAGCCTGTTAACGACATGTTCGCATATAGCCCATTTACAGCCCGCTAACCCAGGGCCCATTTATGGCCTATCCGAATTAGGCCCAGTAGCGTCATCTGGGGCGTCCAATATAATTCCAGCCCGTTTGAACTTTCGGCGCATGTACGGCCCATGACGTCTTTTGGCCCATATGAGGCCCTTAGTAACCCTCGGCCCATTAACGGCCCGTGGTAAAACTGGTCCGTAATAAACAGTGTATCACTTTATACCCATTAACGACCCATTATGTAAAAACAAGCCTGTTAACGGCATGTTAGCATATAGCCCATTTACAGCCCGCTAACCCAGGGCCCGTTTATGGCCTATCCGAATTAGGCCCAGTAGCGTCATCTGGGCCGTCCAATATAATTCCAGCCCATTTTAACTTCCGGCCCATGTACGGACCACGACGTCTTTTGGCCCATATGAGGCCCTTAGTAACCCTTGGCCCATTAACGGCCCGTGGTAAAACTGGCCCGTAGTGAACAGTGTATCACTTTATACCCATTAACGGCCCATTATTCCGTTGGGCCGTTTCCAGCCCATGTTATCTTTCGGCCTTCTCAGGGCCCATTTATTATTGGGCTCATTTCCAGCATTCGTTTACTTTCGGCCCGTTACTGTCATTTTCTGCTTCTGGGCCAAATATAGCCCGTGGTTACAATCGGCCCATTTGTGGCCCGTTAATACGTTGGGTCGTTTTCATAGCGTCATCAAATACAGCCTATTAACGCCGGCCCGTTATGGTCGGCCCATGAACGGACCATTTCAACTCTAGCCCATTTAAGGCCATAATGTGGTCTGTTTTTGGCCCATGTTTGGCCAACCGATCATACGGCCCGTAGAAGGCCCATTGATAATACGGCTCGTAGAAGGCCCATTTTGTCTACGCCCCGTAGAAGGCCCATTGTTTCTACGGCCCTTAGAAGGCCCATTGTTTCTACGGCCCGTAGGAGGCCCATGTTAACTACAGTAAATATGTAGCCCATTTTTAATGTGGCCTAGTTTTAAGAAATAGGTTATTCCGGCCACTAGCAAACCGCGAAAAAAGAACTGCACTGACTACAAGAAAACAAATAAACAAGACATCGGAAATAAATAAGCAAGCAACTTACGCTAGGCTATCATGGCTATTACACATATTAGATCCACTGGGCATCAAAGTTTGCCACAAGTGCAAATATAGGGAACAAAGCAGCATATAAACGCCGCAGCAAAACAAGTCTAGAACTGAAACCACTTCAGAAGAGCTCAAGAAACAATATCTTGGGTACCCATAATGCTGGCAAGATGCTTAGCAAGCTTATTAACTTTCTCTTGTTTTGCGCGTAATCCTCCAGCACTTGCTGTTGCACCAGAAAGTATGCATCTGAATTCTGCAGGGACTTCCTCAGTCCTTCAGCTTCCTGTCGCATAACATCTGATCGATGTCTTTCAACTTGAAGTTGAGACTCAAGAAGCCGAACTGATTCAGGCAGCAAGTTCGAAGAGCTAGTGCCAGCAGTAGTAGCCAGTAACTCGAACACTACATCAAGACATGACTTTGGGGTTGTCTCAGTGTCTTCAATATAGTTTTTATCAGCTTTCTTGGAGAACAACAGGGATGTTTCACTATCTTGAACCTGATCTGCATTACTTCCTTTACCATTGCATAACGGGGTACTCTTCTCCAATATTTTATCCGCGTTCTAAAGGAGAAAAAACAAACACATCACAGGTTTACAATGTAGTATATGAAACTCATTTTGGTAAACCAGTTCAGTAGTAAGGTGGACAGGATAACAGCATGAAACAAACATATATCTATGTAGTATGGTCACTGTATGGTCTATATCATTCTATTTTATGTTTCCAAATCAAGATAGATACAGTTTGAATCATATCTATTTAAGACAAAGCAACATAGACAGAATATAAGTGTGGGAAACTAGACAGCAATAACAACACTTGTAATGTGCATGGCATCAGAACATTACTGTTTATTCAATTGAAACTGAAATCAACATAGAGCAAGTTACAATAGCAAACACGTTAAAGAAACAGGTTTAAAACATACCTGTTGCGCCATTGGAGTTTCAATTGCATCCTTCAAATTAGAAATTAGTTGGTATGAGTAAATACAGTGATGCAAGAGCAAAGTAGTATGAACCATAGCTATGGGACCTGACCTGAGAACAATTCTTCTTCTGCTTTAAGCGTTGACTTGGGGTACGGAGTGGTGGTCCTCGTGCTTTGGGCACTGCAGCTGCCTTACTAACTGCTCGTGTTTGGGTGCTCTGTGATGGAGACAGTGCTGTGTCAATGGGAACTGGGTTACTATCTGCTGGGGTTGGGGTTAGAAGGGGTGTAGCTGGTTCTCTGTCCAAATGGGTAGGGGTATAATCTGCGTGAGTCTGGGTTATGTGTGGTGTGGCTGGTTCTTGGGAAAGTACAACCGTGGTTCTATCTTCATCGACAGGTAGCACGATCTTTTCTGAAGACCGTGTTTTTACTCCCACGGATACTGCCATCACCCCCTCCAATTGAAATGGCTGATAAATAAGAAAAGTAATTGAATGTACAGACATTGTAAGATAGACAGGTGCAATGGATAGTAGGGAAGAAAACAGGGCATGAAATAATTCACATTTATATTGTCTAACCAAAGAGAATATCAGGACATAATTTTAAATATATGATGGCTAATTAAACAAGATAGCATGATACAATTTCACATGTATGATGGCTAACTAAACAGGGTAGAATGACATACTTCAAAATATGATGATGAAGGAAATATGCCCTAGAGGCAATAATAAAGATGTTATTTGTATTTCCTTATATCATGATAAATGTCTTTTATTCATGCTAGAATTGTATTAACCAGAAACTTAGTACATGTGTGAATACATAGACAAAACAGTATGTCCCTAGTATGCCTCTACTAGACTAGCTCATTGATCAAAGATGGTTATGTTTCCTAGCCATATACATGAGTTGTCATTTGATCAACGGGATCACATCATTAGGAGAATGATGTGATGGACAAGAGCCATCCGTTAGCTTAGCACTATGATCGTTTAGTTTTACTGCTATTGCTTTCTTCATGACTTATACAAGTTCCTATGACTATGAGATTAGGCAACTCCCGAATACCGGAGGATCACCTTGTGTGCTATCAAACGTCACAACGTAACTGGGTGATCATAAAGATGCTCTACAAGTGTCTCCGAAAGTGTTTGTGGTGTTGGCACAGATCAAGAATAGGATTTGTCACTCCGAATGTCGGAGAGGTATCTCTGGGCCCTCTCGGTAATACACATCATAATAAGCCTTGCAAGCAAATAACAAATGAGTTAGTCACGGGATGATGTATTACGGAACGAGTAAAGAGACTTGTCGGTAATGAGATTGAACTAGGTATTGAGATACCGACGATCGAATCTCGGGCAAGTAACATACCGATGGCAAAAGGAACAACGTATGTTGTTATGCGGTTTGACCGATAAAGATCTTCGTAGAAAATGTAGGAGCCAATATGAGCATCTAGGTTCGGCTATTGGTTATTGACTGGAGATGAGTCTCGGTCATGTCTACATAGTTCTCGAACCCATAGGCTCCGCACGCTTAACATTTGATGACGATCGATATTATGAGTTTATGAGTTTTGATGTACCGAAGGTAGTTCGGAGTCCCGGATAAGATCACGGACAAGACGAGGAGCCTCGGAATGTCCGAGACGTAAAGATTCATATAATGGACGACTATATTCGGACACCGGAAGCATTCCGTAAAGTTTCGGAATTAACCGGAGTGCCGGGGGGTTACCGGAACCCCCCGGGGAAGCTATGGACCTTAATGGGCCATAGGAGCAAGAGAGAGGGAGGGCCAGGGCTGGGCCGCGCGCCCCCCACCCCTTGATCCGAATTGGACAAGGAAGGAGGGGGGCCGGCGCCCTTTCCTTCTCCCTCTCCCTCTCCTTCCTTCCCCCTTTCTCCCTCTTGGTGATTCCTACTAGGAATAGGATTGCAATCCTATTCCTAGTAGGATTGCACCCCTTGGCGCGCCATAGAGGGGCCGGCCGGCCTCCCCCTTGCTCCATTATATACGGGGGCAGGGGGGACCCTAGAACACACAAGTTGATCTCTCCAGCCGTGTGCGGTGCCCCCTCCACAGAAACACACCTCGGTCATATCGTTGTAGTGCTTATGCGAAGCCCTGCGCCGGTAACTTCATCATATCCGTCACCACGCCGTCGTGCTGACGAAACTCTCCCGTGAAGCTCAAATGGATCAAGAGCTCGTGGGACGTCATCAAGCTGAACGTGTGCTGAACGCGGAGGTGCCGTACGTTCGGTGCTTGATCTGTTGAATCGAGAAGAAGTTCAACTACATCAACCGCGTCACTTGACGCTTCCGCTTTCGGTCTACAAGGGTACGTAGACACACTCTCCCCCTTGTTGCTATGCATCTGGTAGATAGATCTTGCGTGATCGTAGGAAAATTTTGAAAATACTACGTTCCCCAACAGTGGTATCAGAGCCAGGTCTATGCGTAGATAATATGCACGAGTAGAACACAAGTGAGTTGTGGACGATACTAGTCATATTTCTTACCAGCATGTCATACTTTGCTTCGGCGGTATTGTGAGATGAAGCGGCCCGGACCGACATTACGCGTACGCTTACGCGAGTCTGGTTTCACCGTTATGAGCACTTGTTGCTTAAAGGTGACTAGTGGGTGTCTGTCTCTCTCACTTTAGCTGAATCGAGTGTGACTACACCCGGTCCTTGTGAAGGTTAAAACAACACATACTTGACGAAATATCGTTGTGGTTTTGTATGCGTAGGTAAGAACGGTTCTTGCTAAGCCCATAGCAGCCACGTAAAACTTGCAACAACAAAGTAGAGGATGTCTAACTTGTTTTTGCAGGGCATGTTGTGATGTGATATGGTCAAGACATGATGAGTTATACAGTTTTGTATGAGATGATCATGTTTTGTAAAGTTATCGGCAACTGGGAGGAGCCATATGGTTGTCGCTTTATTGTATGAAATACAGTTGCCATGTAATTGCTTTACTTTATCACTAAGCGGTAGCGATAGCCGTAGAAGCAATAGTTGGCGAGACGACAACAATGCTACGATGGAGATCAAGGTGTCGCGCCGGTGACGAAGGTGATCATGACGGTGCTTTGGAGATGGAGATCAAAAGCACAAAATGATGATGGCCATATCATGTCACATATTTTGATTGCATGTGATGTTTATCTTATTATGCTTCTTATTTTGCTTAGTACGACGGTAGCATTATAAGATGATCCCTTACAAAATTTCAAGGTATAAGTGTTCTCCCTGAGTATGCACCGTTACAAAAGTTCGTCGTGCCGAGACACCACGTGATGATCGGGTGTGATAAGCTCTACGTTCAAATACAACGGGTGTAAGCCAGTTTTGCACACGCAGAATACTCGGGTTAAACATGACGAGCCTAGCATATGCAGATATGGCCTTGGAACACTAGAGACCGAAAGGTCGAGCGTGAATCATATAGTAGATATGATCAACATAAGATGTTCACCATTGAAACTACTCCATCTCACGTGATGATCGGACATGGTTTAGTTGATTTGGATCACATGATCATTTAGATGACCGGAGGGATGTCTATCTAAGTGGGAGTTCTTTAAGTAATATGATTAAATTGAACATTAATTTATCATGAACTTAGTCCTGATAGTTTTTGCATATCTATGTTGTTGTAGATCAATGGCCCGTGCTACCGTTCCTTTGAATTTTAATGCATTCCTAGAGAAAGCTAAGTTGAAAGGTGATGGTAGAAATTACACGGACTGGGTCCGTAACTTGAGTATTATCCTCATTGCTGCACAGAAGAATTATGTCCTTGAAGCACCGCTAGGTGACAAGCCCCCTCCCGCTAATGTAGACGCTTTGAACGTCTGGCAGACGCTGTCTGATGACTACACGATAGTTCAGTGTGCCATGCTTTACGGCTTAGAACCGGGACTTCAACTACGTTTTGAACGTCAAGGACCATATGAGATGTTCCAGGAGTTGAAGTTAATATTTCAAGCAAATGCCCGGATTGAGAAATATGAGATTTCCAATAAGTTCTATAGCTGCAAGATGGAGGAGAATAGTCCTATCGGTGAACACTTGCTCAGAATGTCTGGGTACTACAATCATATGACTCAACTTGGTTGCAAAGTTGATGAGGATAGTGTTATTGATAGAATTCTTCAATCGCTGCCACCAAGCTATAAAGGCTTCCTGATGAACTATAATATGCAAGGGATGCACAAGACAATTCCCGAGCTCTTCGCTATGCTCAAAGCTGCAGAGGTAGAAATCAAAAAGGAGCATCAAGTATTGATGGTTAACAAGACCACTAGTTTCAAGAAAAAGGGAAGGGGAACTTCAAGAAGAATAGCAAGATAGTTGCTACTCCTGCGAAGAAACCCAAGTCTGGAGCCAAGCCTGAAACTGAGTGCTTCTACTGCAAAGGGACTGAACACTGGAAGCGGAACTGCCCCAAGTATTTGGCGGATAAGAAGGATGGCAAGGTGAACAAAGGTATATGTGATATACATGTTATTGATGTGTACCTTACTAGTGCTCGTATTAGTACCTGGGTATTTGATACCGGTTCGGTTGTTAATATTTGTAACTCGAAACAGGGACTACGGATTAAACGAAGATTGGCTAAGGACGAGGTGACGATGCACATAGGAAATGGTTCCAAAGTCGATGTGATCGCCGTCGGCACGCTACCTGTCACTACAAGAAATCTGTTAATACGTGACAGTTCTGATCCGTCATGGATGATTGAAAAACTGTCATGGGTGATTGCCCATGACGGACCTGAAATCCGTCATGTATATCACGTCATAATTTGACAACGTGCCATACATGACGGTTCTTGTCCGTCATGGATCTGTCTCAGGCCCGTCCAGGCCCAATCCATTGTGACGGAACAAGCCGTCATCGACTAACGCCACGTAGGATTTTTGATTGAACAATTCAAATGACGTGGCTGCCTATGTGGCTCCTATTTTCCGTCACAAAATTCGTCATGGTTGAACACATTAGGCCATTTCTTTCTGTGCAATTTTGAGTCAATGCATTTTTTTCTAGCATAATACATTACATAGATCATAGTGCCAGTTTTGGCTAAAGAAAATATATTTCAAAGTGCCATAAAATACACAAATCATGTAGTATTTATGCAGCTATCCACCGGTACATACAATATAGCAGTTTACAAAATCCCCCATGAAATGATAATTTACAATATGAATTGACGAAATACAACACATAGCAAGGTTAGGACCAGCACAATCCAATTTACTTCAACAACGTATATAGAAGTTTCTTATTCAATTTCTTGCAATCAACGCTCTTCATGGCAACTATCATCTCGTGCCAGTTGTGATAGGCAGCAACAAGTAGGATTAATATATCTTTCCAAAAATAGAAGAAACATTCGACATTTTTAGATATGAGTAATTTTGTTAGAACCAACCAAAGGGGTGTCATTTTATCAAGTTTTGGGATAAAGTTTCAGTTGTATGTACGTTGGAAGAACAAAAAAGACTTAGAAAATTGTACGCAAAAATACTGATGAGAAGTTAAAACAAGTTTGTACGGACAACCTTGTTGTAAGCCTGACCACCAGATCTACAAAAATACTATATACTCCGCACTGAAGATGATTGTAACAATTTTGGGAAGATGATATAACTTAATAACAAATGAATGTATGTATAGGGAAATATTACAAGTGTTGATGTAGCGAACACTACCCCAACTTGGCCTTCTTTGGCTCCGTGCAGACGATAATTGGTTCTAGAGAACCCCTTAGTATGCTTGTGACATGAGCATAATCCCATAACTGGCACTTCTCACAAAGTGCACTCATTGCCGGTACTTAGATAAATGCTTGCTGGCTGAACAAGTTCGCATGCAAATCTCTAAAATATAACAAGTAACATACTTTTGGTAGCACGGAACAAACTTGTTGCTGCTGTGGAATAGATTTTGGTTACATGGCTGTGTCCGATGTAGAACAAAAACTGACCCATTATAAGGTATGATTAAGTAAACAAACTGCCATGTGGCAAGTTATATTGCCTACAGTGAGGATTTAAACTAGCTAATGACACATCTGGTTATGAATACACATTGATTTCTATACATATTAGATGGAACATAAACCTGCAAGAATATGAATGATAAGCTGCCCAGAGTAAATACTTGCTTGGTGTAAAGGTGGTGTAGTGTACGGTGTACCTATATTAATATCACTGTGCTTGCGTGTCATGTATATCTTGTGCAGGTACCCAAGGAAGCTTGCATATATCTGCTACAATTTCGTTGCCTTGAAGTTAATTACAAAATACAACAGCTTTTGGTTTTGGACTGGATGGTGTGAAAAGAGATCTCGCCAATACAGATATGCCAGTGTGCTTGTTTCTGCGTTTGGCTGGATTTCAGGAGAGAAAGTCAACTAAATTAACACGCGAAACAACAACAGTTATACTCCACCTTAGGAACAAAATTAAAATGAGCCAGGGAATGCAAAAAAATTAAAATAAGCCAGGGAATGATAATTTACAACACAATTTGATAAATGATACAGATTATAAACAATAAACTAATAATTTGCTCCTAGAGCTGAATCATTTCCAAGGAAAGCAAACATGATAATACTAACGGTTCTGCCTTTCGATCAAACAACATGCAAATGTACCACCCACCTGTTCCAAACAGATTAGCTAAAGGGGTCGCGACTAACAAGGATAGCGGAAGAATGAACAATGTCGAACAGTAAGCCCATCATTACAAGGGCCTAGAAACCAAAATTTATTCATATATATATTCAATCAAAGTTAAACCAAATTGATACGAACACATGGTTTTCGAGTCGCGACTCATGCGAGTCGCTCTGGGGCAGCGACTCGGAAGAAGTCGAGCCTGCATTGTGACTAGTCGCGACTCAAAGTCGAGAGTCGACACTAAGCCGAGTCGACCATATTTTTGCGACTCATAGACTAGTCGTCGACTAGTCGCAAAATTAAAACATATGTTTGTATGTTTAGATGTAAATGTCATCCAGATTTTGGGGTAGAGGGGGGAGGGAAAGGAAAATCACCATGTCCACATTGCAAGTGTTGAGTCTAGCAGGAGGCGAATCCACACGCGTGAGGACGACCTGTACATCGCCGGTTGGGTGGATGGCGTTCAGGGGCGGGGTTGCCCGAGCTGTACCGACATGCGTCCTTGGAGATAGAGGACGAGAAGGAGCACCGACGTTCGCCGCCATAATCGTCGGGACAAGGCCATCGCGCTCGCTCTCGTCCCAAACATGCCGCTACGTGCGCCGCGTCAGCACATCCTGCGAGAGGAGGGCCTCCGCACCGTCTTGTTCCATGAGCACCATCCAGTAGGCACCGGAGCCGCACCGGCGCCAAACATTTGATTTCTAAAGGTCCACGTCCATTTCACCGGTAGACGCTTGGTCTAGTTAAAAAACAGAATTAGCTACTCGGTTATGCATAGATTTCTCTGAAAATAAGTAGAGTATCGAGTGGAAACCTATACAGAGACCCTCACAGCAAGGATTTCAACAGCATCCGACCCCTTCTCCTGGCACTTGCAGCACCTTCCTTCTCCTCTCACCATCCTACAAGCAAAAGAATTGTGTCCATTTCAGTCCCAGTTGTAGTACAACCAGTGAACCCAAATAACCAATTGCTGTCCCCAACGCCATTTTCAGTTTAACGAGATCCAGTTACTATAGCAATTACTAAAATAGAGGCATACATATCTAAGGATTTTAAGAAAACAACAAACAATTGGTGGTCTAGGTTGTTGTTTCAGCAGCAAACAGAGGCATGCAATTGTAATAAGGGAAAGCAGTAGAGGCATACCATAGGCAACGTGGTCGAGCAGGAACGAAGATGTTAACCCCTTGCTCCTCAGGTGCATCCCGTTCTTCCCTTTTCTCCCTGCAGCGCCCTCACTCCTCTCCCTTTATAGGGTTGGTGGTGCAGGTGCCTGTGTGAGGAAGAAAACCAAGAGAAAATGCATGCCTCCGAGAAGGAAATGGAACAAGGGAAGATCGAAGAGGGGAAGAGAAGGGGCAAACCTGGATGGGGGTCAGAGCAAAGGAGCTTGACATCGGCGTCCATGGGATCTCCTCACGCACAGCCGAGCAGAAGCAACGGGAGGAAGCAGTCCTCCTGTCCCATACCGACAAATCCCGTAGCCTTTGCGAGGAGGAAGAGGTGCATCCGGCCATCGCAGATCTGGCCGCTGCCATGGCTGGTCGAACTCCCTCTCCTCTCTAGAGGAGGGGAGGGGAGGGAGGGGCAGAGGGAGACGGAGAGGGTGGGAGGACGGCGGCTTTGGGGGATACCGGCGGCGAGGTGTGAGGGCGTCAGTGGGTGGCAAATCTAAATCGAGAGCCGGAGGAGAGAGCGAGAGGTGGCGGCGGCTGTTGGTGGATAGGGTTTTTGGGTCGGGGGAGGGAGGCGTGAGGTGTGGGACGGTGTGTACTTAAATGGGTTGGCTCCAAATTTTTTTGACAGCGCGCGTAGATGACTGGATTGTTTTATTCTCCGCGCGCTTTCCTTCAAGCCTATTTCAAACTTTTTTTGTTTAGGGGTATTAGGATTTTATTCAACGTTTAACATTTCTGGAATACATGTGTTATCTAAGAATTTGGTATCTTTGCCCTTTTGATGTTGGCCGAGCTTCATGTTGTCCTCACGTGTCTTCTATACGAGTATATTCAAATTGGTGCCATCTAATTTCATCATTATTCTTTCTTGCTTAACATTATTACAAATTCGAATTACAGTCTAACTCAAACGGTGACGCCACGTCAACTGGGGCAATTTCATGATGGTCTATAAAAGAAAAATAGCTAGGCCCATCTAGGCTCGGTTGGTCGATCCATGACAGTTTTCGTGACGGTACTTCCACGTCTGTCATTGGAGGCTACCCTATTTGGGCCCAAACGCATCTTGCTAATCGATGACGGTTTCCGTGACAGATTTCCTGAACGTCACCAGAAATCCGTCATGGATAAACAGATTTCTTGCAGTGTCTACATCTACCTTCGGGATTAGTTTTAGACCTGAATAATTGTTATTTGGTGCCAGTGTTAAGCATGAACATTATATCTGGATCTTGTTTGTTGCGAGACGGTTATTCATTTAAATCAGAGAATAATGATTGTTCTATTTTTATGAATAATATCTTTTATGGTCATGCACCCTGGAAGAGTGGTCTATTCTTGTTGGATCTCGATTGTAGTGATACACATATTCATAATATTGAAGCCAAAAGATGCAAGGTTAATAATGATAGTGCAACTTATTTGTGGCACTACCGTTTAGGTCATATTGGTGTAAAGCGAAACTCAATAGTGATGGACTTTTGGAATCACTTGATTATGAATCACTTGGTGCTTGCGAACCGTGCCTTATGAGCAAGATGACTAAAACTCCGTTCTCCGGAACTGTGGAGCGAGCAACAGATTTGTTGGAAATCATACATACTGATGTATGTGGACCAATGAGTGTTGAAGCTCGCGGCGGGTATCGTTATTTTCTGACCTTCACTGATGATTTGAGCAGATATGGGTATATCTACTTAATGAAACACAAGTCTGAAACATTTGAAAAGTTCAAAGAATTTCAGAGTGAAGTAGAGAATCATCGTAACAAGAAAATAAAGTTTCTACGATCTGATCGTGGAGGTGAATATTTGAGTTACGAGTTTGGTCTTCATTTGAAACAATGTGGAATAGTTTCACAACTCATGCCACCCGGAACACCACAGCGTAATGGTGTGTCCGAACGTCGTAACCGTACTTTATTGGATATGGTGCGGTCTATGATGTCTCTTACCAATTTACCACTATCATTTTGGAGTTATGCTTTAGAGACAACTGCATGCAGGTTAAATAGGGCGCCATCTAAATCCGTTGAGACGACGCCTTATGAACTATGGTTTGGCAAGAAACCAAAGTTGTCATTTCTTAAAGTTTGGGGCTGCGATGCTTATGTGAAAAAGCTTCAACCTGATAAGCTCGAACCCAAGTCGGAGAAATGTGTCTACATAGGATACCCAAAGGAGACTGTTGGGTACACCTTCTATCACAGATCCGAAGGCAAGATATTCGTTGCTAAGAATGGATCCTTTCTAGAGAAGGAGTTTCTCTCGAAAGAAGTGAGTGGGAGGAAAGTAGAACTTGATGAGGTAATTGTTGATGGGGAACATAGTATTTTAAAATTTTCCTACGATCACGCAAGATCTATCTACCAGATGCATAGCAACGAGAGGGAAGAGTGTGTCTACGTACCCTCGTAGACCGGAAGCGGAAGCGTCAAGTGACACGGTTGATGTAGTCGAACTTCTTCGCGATTCAACCGATCAAGCACCGAACGTACGGCACCTCCGCGTTCAGCACACGTTCAGCTTGATGACGTCCCACGAGCTCTTGATCCAGTTGAGCTTCACGGGAGAGTTTCTTCAGCACGACGGCGTGGTGACGGATATGATGTATTTACCGGCGCAGGGCTTCGCCTAAGCACTGCAACGGTATGACCGAGGTGTGTTTCTGTGGAGGGGGGCACCGCACACGGCTGGAACAATTCAACTTGTGTGTCTTTGGGTGCCCCCCTGCCCCCGTATATAAAGGAGCAAGGGAGGAGGGCCGGCCGGCCTCCTATGGTGCGGCTAGGGCAATCCTACTAGGAATAGGATTGCAATCCTATTCCTAGTAGGAGTCCATCAAGAGGGAAGAGAGGGAAAGGAAAAGAGGGAGAGGTGGCGCCACCCTAATCCTAGTCCAACTAGGATCCCTAGGTGGGGCGCCGGCCAGCCTCTATGGGCTGCCTCTCTCTTTTCCTTAAGGCCCACTATGGACCATCCCCCATCGTAGGGGGTTCCGGAAACCCCCTCCGGCAATCCAGTTAAATCCGAAACTTTACCGGGACACTTCCGGTGTCCGAATATAGTCGTCCAATATATCAATCTTTATCTCTCGGACATTCCGAGACTCCTCGTCATGTCCGTGATCTCATCCAGGACTCCGAACTACCTTCGGTACATCAAAACTCATAAACTCATAATACTGATCGTCATCAAACGTTAAGCGTGCGGACCCTACGGGTTCGAGAACTATGTAGACATGACCGAGACTCATCTCCGGTCAATAACCAATAGCGGAACCTGGATGTTCATATTGGCTCCTACATATTCTACGAAGATCTTTTACCGGTCAAAACCGCATAACAACATACGTTGTTCCTTTTGTCATCGGTATGTTACTTGCCCGATATTCGATCGTCGGTATCTCCATACCTAGTTCAATCTCGTTACCGGCAAGTCTCTTTACTCGTTCCGTAACACATCATCTCGTGACTAACTCATTAGTCTTTTGCTTGCAAGGCTTATTGTGATGTGTGTTACCGAGAGGGCCCAGAGATACCTCTCCGACACTCGGAGTGACAAATCCTAATCTTGATCTATGCCAACACCACGAATACTTTCGGAGACACCTATTGAGCATCTTTATGATCACCCAGTTACGTTGTGACGTTTGATAGCACACAAGGTGTTCCTACGGTATTCGGGAGTTGCATAATCTCATAGTCATAGGAACATGTATAAGTCATGAAGAAAGCAATAGCAGTAAAACTAAACGATCATAGTGCTATGCTAACGGATGGGTCTAGTCCATCACATCATTCTCCTAATGATGTGATCCCGTTGATCAAATGACAACTCATGTCTATGGTTAGGAAACATAACCATCTTTGATCAATGAGCTAGTCTAGTAGAGGCATACTAGGGACACTCTGTTTTGTCTATGTATTCACACATGTACTAAGTTTCCGGTTAATACAATTCTAGCATGAATAATAAACATTTATCATGATATAAGGAAATATAAATAACAACTTTATTATTGCCTCTAGGGCATATTTCCTTCAGTCTCCCACTTGCACTAGCGTTAATAATCTAGATCACATCACCATGTGATTTAATACCGATAGTTCACATCGTTATGTGAATAACACCCATAGTTCACATCGCCATGTGACCAACACCCAAAGGGTTTACTAGTGTCAATAATCTAGTTCACATCGCTATGTGATTAATACCCAAGAGTAATAAGGTGTGATCATGTTTTGCTTGTGAGAGAAGTTTAGTCAACGGGTCTGTCACATTCAGATCCGTATGTATTTCGCAAATTTCTATGTCCACAATGCTCTGCATAGAGCTACTCTAGCTAATTGCTCCCACTTTCAATACGCATCCAGATTGATACTTAGAGTCATCTGGATTTAGTGTCAAAGCTTGCATCGGCGTAACCCTTTACGACGAACTCTTTATCACCTCCATAATCGAGAAACATTTTCTTAGTCATCCAGTTACTAAGGATAATTTTGACCGCTGTACGGTAATCTACCCCTGGATCACTATTGTACCCCCTTGACAAACTCATGGCAAGGTACACAACATGTTTGGTACACAACATGGCATACTTTATAGAACCTATGGCTGAGGCATAGGGAATGACTTTCATTCTCTCTATATTTTTCTGCCGTGGTCTGGCTTTGAGTCTTACTCAACTTCACACCTTACAAGTCAGGCAAGAACTCCTTCTTTGACTGATCCATTTTGAACTACTTCAAAATCTTATCAAGGTATGTACTCATCGAAAGTCTTATCAAGCGAATTGATCTATCTCTATAGATATTGATGCCCAATATGTAAGCAGCTTCACCAAGGTATTTCTTTGAAAAACTCCTTTCAAACACTCCTTTATGCTTTCCAGAAAATTCTACATCATTTCTGATCGACAATATGTCATTCACATATACTTATCTGAAAGGTTGTAGTGCTCCCACTCACTTCTTGTAAATACAGGCTTCACCACAAGTCTGTATAAATCTATATGCTTTGATCAACTTATCAAAGCGTATATTCCAACTCCGAGATGCTTGCACCAGTCCATAGATGGATCGCTGGAGCTTGCACATTTTGTTAGCACCTTTAGGATTGAGAAAACCTTCTGGTTGCATCATATACAAGTCTTCTTTAATAAATCCATTAAAGAATGCAGTTTTTGTTATCCATTTGCCAGATTTCATAAAATGCGGCAATTGCTAACATGATTCGGACAGACTTAAGCATCGCTACGGGTGAGAAAGTCTCATCATAGTCAACTCCTTGAACTTGTTGAAAAAATTTTGCAACAAGTCGAGCTTTGTAAACAGTAACATTACCGTCAGCGTCAGTCTTCCTCTTGAAGATCCATTTATTTTCGATGGCTTGCCGATCATCGGGCAAGTCAACCAAAGTCCACACTTTGTTCTTATACATGGATCCCATCTCAGATTTCATGGCCTCAAGCCATTTTGCGGAATCTGGGCTCATCATCGCTTCCTCATAGTTCGTAGGTTCATCATGGTCCAGTAACATGACTTCCAGAACCGGGTTGCCGTACCACTCTGATGCGGAACAAACTCTGGTTGATCTACGAAGTTCAGCAGCAACTTGATCTGAAGTTTCATGATCGTCATCATTAGCTTCCTCACTAATTGGTGTAGGAATCACTGGAACTAGTTTCTGTGATGTTCCACTTTCCAATTTGGGAGAAGGTACAATTACCTCATCAAGTTCTACTTTCCTCCCACTCACTTCTTTCGAGAGAAACTCCTTCTCTAGAAAGGATCCACTCTTAGCAACAAAGACCTTGCCTTTGGATCTGTGATAGAAGGTGTACCCAACAGTTTCTTTTGGGTATCCTATGAAGATTTACTTCTCCGATTTGGGTTCAAGCTTATCATGTTGAAACTTTTTCACATAAGCATCGCAGTCCCAAACTTAAAGAAATGACAGCTTAGGTTTCTCGTCGAACCACAGTTCATACGGTGTCATCTCCATGGATTTAGATGGTACCCTATTTAACGTGAATGTAGCTGTCTCTAATGTATAACCCCAAAAGCGATAGTAGTAGATCGGTAAGAGACATCATCGATCGCAACATATCTAATAAAGTACGGTTATGATGTTCGGACACACCATTACACTATGGTGTTCCAGATGGCGTGAGTAGTGAAACTATTTCACATTGTTTTTACTGAAGGCCAAACTCGCTAACTCAAATATTTTACCTCTACGATCATATCGTAGAAACTCTTATTTTCTTGTTACGATGATTCTCCACTTCACTCTGAAATTCTTTGAACTTTTCAAATGTTTCAGACTTGTGCTTCATTAAGTAGATATACCCATATTTTCTCAAATCATCAGTGACGGTCAGAAAATAACGATACCAGCCGCGAGCTTCAACACTCATTGGTCCACATACATCTGTATGTATGATCTCCAACAAATCTGTTGCTCGCTCCACAGTTCCGGAGAACGGAGTTTTAGTCATCTTGCCCATGAGGCATGGTTCGCAAGCACCAAGTGATTCATAATCAAGTGATTCCAAAAGTCCATCACTATGGAGTTTCTTCATGTGCTTTACACCAATATGACCTAAACGGCAGTGCCACAAATAAGTTGCACTATCATTATTAACCTTGCATCTTTTGGCTTCAATATTATGAATATGTGTATCACCACGATCGAGATCCAACAAACCATTTTCATTGGGTGTATGACCATAGAAGGTTTTATTCATGTAAACAGAACAACAATTATTCTCTAACTTACATGAATAACCGTATTGCAATAAACATGATCAAATCATATTCATGCTCAACACCAAATAACACTTATTTAGGTTCCACACTAATCCCGAAAGTATAGGGAGTGTGCGATGATGATCATATCAATCTTGGAACTACTTCCAATACACATCGTCACTTCATCCTTTAACTAGTTTCTGTTCATTATGCAACTCCCATTTCGAGTTACTACTCTTTAGCAACTGAACCAATATCAAATACCGAGGGGTTGCTATGAACACTAGTAAAATACACATCAATAATCAGTATATCAAACATACCTTTGTTCACTTTGCCATCCTTCTTATCCGCCAAATATCTAGGGCAGTTCCACTTCTAGTGACCATTTCCTTTGAAGTAGAAGCACTTGTTTCAGGCTTGAGTTTAGCTTTGGGTTTCTTCACGGGAGTGACAACTTGCTTGTCATTCTTCTTGAAGTTCCCCTTCTATCCCTTTGCCCTTTACTTGAAACAAGTGGTCTGGTTAACCATCAACACTTGATGCTCTTTCTTGATTTCTACCTTCGCCGATTTCAGCATCGTGAAGAGCTCGGGAATTACTTTCGTCATCCCTTGCATATTATAGTTCATCACGAAGTTCTACTAACTTGGTGATAGTGTCTAGGGAACTTTGTCAATTACTATCTTATCTGGAAGATTAACTCCCACTTGATTCAAGCAATTGTACTACCCAGACAATCTGAGCACATGCTCACTGGTTGAGCTATTCTCCTCCATCTTGTAGGCAAAGTACTGTCAGAGGTCTTATACCTCTCGACACGGGCATGAGTATGAAATACTAATTTCAACTCTTGGAACATCTCATATGCTCCGTGGCATTTCAAAACGTTTTTGAAGTCCCGGTTATAAGCCGTAAAGCATGGTGCACTAAACTATCAAGTAGTCATCATATCGAGCTTTTGTCAAAACGTTCATAACGTCTACATCTGCTCCTGCAATAGGTCTGTCACCTAGCGGTGCATCAAGGACATAATTCTTCTCTGCAGCAATGAGGATAATCCTCAGATCACGGAACAATTCTGCATCATTGCTACTAACATCTTTCAACTTGGTTTTCTCTAGGATCATATGAAAAATAAACGGGGAGCAACATCGCGAGCTATTGATCTACAACATAGATATGCTAATACTACCAGGACTAACTTCATGATAAATTAAAGTTCAATTTAATCATATTACTTAAGAACTCCCACTTAGATAGACATCCCTCCGGTCATCTAAATGATCACGTGATCCAAATCAACTAAACCATGTCCGATCATCACGTGAGATGGAGTAGTTTCAATGGTGAACATCTTATGTTGATCATATCTACAATATGATTCACGCTCGACCTTTCGGTCTCCAGTGTTCCGAGGCCATATCTGCATATGCTAGGCTCGTCAAGTTTAACCCGAGTATTCTGCGTGTGCAAAACTGGCTTACACCCGTTGTATTTGAACGTAAAGCTTATCACACCCGATCATCACGTGGTGTCTCGGCACGACGAACTTTCGCAACGGTGCATACTCAGGGAGAACACTTATACCTTGAAATTTAGTAAGGGATCATCTTATAATGCTACCGTCGTTCTAAGCAAAATAAGAAGCATAATAAGATAAACATCACATGCAATCAAAATATGTGACATGATATGGCCATCATCATCTTGTGCTTTTGATCTCCATCTCCAAAGCACCTTCATGATCACCTTCGTCACCGGCGCGACACCTTGATCTCCATCGTAGCATCGTTGTCGTCTCGCCAACTATTGCTTCTACGACTATCGCTACCGCTTAGTGATAAAGTAAAGCAATTACATGGCGATTGTATTTCATACAATAAAGCGACAACCATATGGCTCCTGCCAGTTGCCGATAACATTACAAAACATGATCATCTCATACAAAACCATATAACTCATCATGTCTTGACCATATCACATCACAACATGCCCTGCAAAAACAAGTTAGACGTCCTCTACTTTGTTGTTGCAAGTTTTACGTGGCTGCTACGGGCTTAGCAAGAACCGTTCTTACCTACGCATACAAAACCACAACGATGTTTCGTCAAGTATGTGATGTTTTAACCTTCACAAGGACCGGGCGTAGCCACACTTGATTCAGCTAAAGTGAGAGAGACAGACACCCGCCAGTCACCTTTAAGCAACGAGTGCTCGTAACGGTGAAACCAGTCTCGCGTAAGCATACGCGTAATGTCGGTCCGGGCCGCTTCATCTCACAATACCGCCGAAGCAAAGTATGACATGCTGGTAAGCAGTATGACTAGTATCGCCCACAACTCATTGTGTTCTACTCGTGCATATCATCTAGGCATAGACCTGGCTCTGATGCCACTGATGGGGAACGTAGTATTTTAAAATTTTCCTACGATCACGCAAGATCTATCTACCAGATGCATAGCAACGAGAGGGAAGAGTGTGTATACGTACCCTCGTAGACCGGAAGCGGAAGCGTCAAGTGACGCGGTTGATGTAGTCGAACTTCTTCGCGATTCAACCGATCAAGCACCGAACGTACGGCACCTCCGCGTTCAGCACACGTTCAGCTTGATGACGTCCCACGAGCTCTTGATCCAGTTGAGCTTCACGGGAGAGTTTCTTCAGCACGACGGCGTGGTGACGGATATGATGTATTTACCGGCGCAGGGCTTCGCCTAAGCACTGCAACGGTATGACCGAGGTGTGTTTCTGTGGAGGGGGGCACCGCACACGGCTGGAACAATTTAACTTGTGTGTCTTTGGGTGCCCCCCTGCCCCCGTATATAAAGGAGCAAGGGAGGAGGGCCGGCCGGCCTCCTATGGTGCGGCTAGGGCAATCCTACTAGGAATAGGATTGCAATCCTATTCCTAGTAGGAGTCCATCAAGAGGGAAGAGAGGGAAAGGAAAAGAGGGAGAGGTGGCGCCACCCCAATCCTAGTCCAACTAGGATCCCTAGGTGGGGCGCCGGCCAGCCTCTATGGGCTGCCTCTCTCTTTTCCTTAAGGCCCACTATGGACCATCCCCCCTCGTAGGGGGTTCCGGAAACCCCCTCCGGCAATCCAGTTAAATCTGAAACTTTACCGGGACACTTCCGGTGTCCGAATATAGTCGTCCAATATATCAATCTTTATGTCTCGGACATTCCGAGACTCCTCGTCATGTCCGTGATCTCATCCGGGACTCCGAACTACCTTCGGTACATCAAAACTCATAAACTCATAATACCGATCGTCATCAAACGTTAAGCGTGCGGACCCTACGGGTTCGAGAACTATGTAGACATGACCGAGACTCATCTCCGGTCAATAACCAATAGCGGAACCTGGATGTTCATATTGGCTCCTACATATTCTACGAAGATCTTTTATCGGTCAAAACCGCATAACAACATACGTTGTTCCTTTTGTCATCGGTATGTTACTTGCCCGAGATTCGATCGTCGGTATCTCCATACCTAGTTCAATCTCGTTACCGGCAAGTCTCTTTACTCGTTCCGTAACACATCATCTCGTGACTAACTCATTAGTCTTTTGCTTGCAAGGCTTATTGTGATGTGTGTTACCGAGAGGGCCCAGAGATACCTCTCCGACACTCGGAGTGACAAATCCTAATCTTGATCTATGCCAACACCACGAATACTTTCGAAGACACCTATAGAGCATATTTATGATCACCCAGTTACGCTGTGACGTTTGATAGCACACAAGGTGTTCCTACGGTATTCGGGAGTTGCATAATCTCATAGTCATAGGAACATGTATAAGTCATGAAGAAAGCAATAGCAGTAAAACTAAACGATCATAGTGCTATGCTAACGGATGGGTCTAGTCCATCACATCATTCTCCTAATGATGTGATCCCGTTGATCAAATGACAACTCATGTCTATGGTTAGGAAACATAACCATCTTTGATCAATGAGCTAGTCTAGTAGAAGCATACTAGGGACACTCTGTTTTGTCTATGTATTCACACATGTACTAAGTTTCCGGTTAATACAATTCTAGCATGAATAATAAACATTTATCATGATATAAGGAAATATAAATAACAACTTTATTATTGCCTCTAGGGCATATTTCCTTCAATTGTACCTTCTCCCGAATTGCAAAGTAGTACATCATAGAAACTAGTTCTAGTAATTCCTACACCAATTAGTGAGGAAGCTAATGATGATGATCATGAAACTTCAGACCAAGTTTCTACTGAACTTCGTAGATCAACCAGTGTTCGTTCCGCACCAGAGTGGTACGGCAACCCAGTTTTGGAAGTCATGTTACTAGACCATGATGAACCTACGAACTATGAGGAAGCGATGATGAGCCCAGATTCCGCAAAATGGCTTGAGGCCATGAAATCTGATATGGGATCCATGTATGAGAACAAAGTGTGGACTATGGTTGACTTGCCCGATGATCGGCAAGCCATCGAAAATAAATGGATCTTCAAGAGGAAAACCGACGTAGACGGTAATGCTACTGTTTACAAAGCTCGACTTGTTGCGAAAGGGTTTCGAGAAGTCCAAGGAGTTGACTACGATGAGACTTTCTCACCCGTAGCGATGCTTAAGTCTTTCCGAATCATGTTAGCAATTGTCGCATTTTATGATTATGAAATCTGGCAAATGGATGTCAAAACTGCATTCCTGAATGGATATCTCAAAGAAGAGTTGTATATGATGCAACCAGAGGGTTTTGTCGATCCAAAAGGTGCTAACAAAGTGTGCAAGCTCCAGCGATCCATCTATGGACTGGTGCAAACATCTCGGAGTTGGAATATACGCTTTGATGAGGTGATCAAAGCATATGGTTTTATACAGACTTTTGGAGAAGCCTGTATTTACAAGAATGTGAGTGGGAGCTCTGTAGCATTTCTGATATTATATGTGGATGACATATTGTTGATTGGAAATAATATAGAATTTCTGGATAGCATCAAAGGATACTTGAATAAGAGTTTTTCAATGAAAGACCTCGGTGAAGCTGCTTACATATTAGGCATCAAGATCTATAGAGATAGATCAAGACGCTTAATTGGACTTTCACAAAGCACATACCTTGATAAAGTTTTGAAGAAGTTCAAAATGGATCAGTCAAAGAAAGGGTTCTTGCATGTGTTACAAGGTGTGAAGTTGAGTAAGACTCAATGCCCGACCACTGCAGAAGATAGAGAGAAAATGAAAGTCATTCCCTATGCCTCTGCCATAGGATCTATCATGTATGCAATGCTGTGTACCAGACCTGATGTGTGCCTTGCTATAAGTCAAGCAGGGAGGTACCAAAGTAATCCAGGAGTGGATCACTGGACAACGGTCAAGAACATCCTGAAATACCTGAAAAGGACAAAGGATATGTTTCTCGTGTATGGAGGTGACAAAGAGCTCGTCGTAAATGGTTACGTCGGTTCAAGCTTTGACACTGATCCGGATGACTCTAAGTCACAAACCAGATATGTATTTTTGTTAAACGGTGGAGCTGTCAGTTGGTGCAGTTCCAAGCAGAGCGTCATGGCGGGATCTACGCGTGAAGCGGAATACATAGCTGCTTCGGAAGCAACAAATGAAGGAGTCCGGATGAAGGAGTTCATATCCGATCTAGGTGTAATACCTAGTGCATCGGGTCCAATGAAAATCTTTTGTGACAACACTGGAGCAATAGCCTTGGCGAAGGAATCCAGGTTTCACAAGAGAACAAAGCACATCAAAAGACGCTTCAATTCCATCTGCGATCTAGCCAAGGAGGGAGACATAGAGATTTGCAAGATACATACGGATCTGAATGTTGCAGACTCGTTGGCTAAGCCTCTTCCACGGGCAAAACATGATCAGCACCAAGACTCCATGGGTGTTAGGGTCATTACTTTGTAATCTAGATTATTGACTCTAGTTCAAGTGGGAGACTGAAGGAAATATGCCCTAGAGGCAATAATAAAGATGTAATTTGTATTTCCTTATATCATGATAAATGTCTTTTATTCATGCTAGAATTGTATTAACCGGAAACTTAGTACATGTGTGAATACATAGACAAAATAGTACGTCCCTAGTATGCCTCCACTAGACTAGCTCATTGATCAAAGATGGTTATGTTTCCTAGCCATAGACATGAGTTGTCATTTGATCAACATGATCACATCATTAGGAGAATGATGTTATGGAAAAGACCCATCCGTTAGCTTAGCACTATGATCGTTTAGTTTTACTGCTATTGCTTTCTTCATGACTTATACATGTTCCTATGACTATGGGATTATGCAACTCCCGAATACAGAAGGAACACCTTGTGTGCTATCAAACGTCACAACGTAAATGGGTGATCATAAAGATGCTCTACAGGTGTCTCCGAAAGTGTTCGTGGTGTTGGCATAGATCAAGAATAGGATTTGTCACTCCGAATGTCGGAGAGGTATCTCTAGGCCCTCTCGGTAATACACATCATAATAAGCCTTGCAAGCAAATGATTAATTAGTTAGTCACGGGATGATGTATTACGGAACGAGTAAAGAGACTTGTCGGTAATGAGATTGAACTAGGTATTGAGATACCGACGATCGAATCTCGGGCAAGTAACATACCGATGACAAAAGGAACAACGTATGTTGTTATGCGGTTTGACCGGTAAAGATCTTCGTAGTATATGTAGGAGCCAATATGAGCATCCAGGTTCCGCTATTGGTTATTGACTGGAGATGAGTCTCGGTCATGTCTACATAGTTCTCGAACCTGTAGGGTCCGCACGCTTAACGTTTGATGACGATCGGTAGTATGAGTTTATGAGTTTTGATGTACCGAAGGTAGTTCGGAGTCCCGAATAAGATCACGGACATGACGAGGAGTCTCAGAATGTCCAAGACGTAAAGATTCATGTATTGGACGACTATATTGGACACCGGAAGCGTTCCATAAAGTTTCAGAATTAACCGGAGTGCCGGGGGGTTACCGGAATCCCCGGGGAAGCTATGGGCCTTAATGGGCCATAGGAGCAAGAGAGAGGGAGGGCCAGGGCTGGGCCGCGTCGCCCCACCCCTTGGTCCAAATTGGACAAGGAAGGAGGGGGGCCGGCGCCCCTTTCCTTCTCACTCTCCCTCTCCTTCCTCCCCCTTCTCCTTCTTAGTGATTCCTACTAGGAATAGGATGGCAATCCTATTCCTAGTAGGATTGCACCCCTTGGCGCGCCATAGAGGGGCCGGACGGCCTCCCCCCTTGCTCCTTTATATACGGGGGCAGGGGGCACCCTAGAACACACAAGTTGATCTCTCCAGCCGTGTGCGGTGCCCCCCTCCACAGAAACACACCTCGGTCATACCGTTGCAGTGCTTAGTCGAAGCCCTGCGCTGGTAACTTCATCATATCCGTCACCATGCCGTCGTTCTGATGAAACTCTCCCATGAAGCTCAACTGGATCAAGAGCTCGTGGGACGTCATCAAGCTGAACGTGTGCTGAATGCGGAGGTGCCGTACGTTCGGTGCTTGATCGGTTGAATCGAGAAAAAGTTCGACTACATCAACCGCGTCACTTGACGCTTCCGCTTTCGGTCTACAAGGGTACGTAGACATACTCTCCCCCTCGTTGCTATGCATCTAGTAGATAGATCTTGCGTGATCATAGGAAAATTTTGAAAATACTACGTTCCCCAACAGATGACTATGTAAACAGGATGACATGATATAACTATACGATGTGTCTATTAAAGTGGTTGGCATGCCATAAATCACAAACATGCCGTCGATGGAAACATGATGGCATGATAATTCACGGATAGAATGACATAATTCAAAATATGATGGCTATGTGAACAGGATGAGATGATATAACTATATTATGTCTTTAGAAAATGGGTTGGCATGCCATAATTCAGATACATGCTGTCTATGTAAACATCATGGCATGATATAATTCAAATATATGATTTATATACTAAGGAAGTGAGAAGAGGGCAATCACATATGTGATGTGTCAACTAAGGAGATGGCATTCAATATCGTGTATATGATGTAAAAACTAAGCATTGCAATAAAACATATGCATGATATGAGTAATATAACCCTGCCAAGTTTGAGCATACACCTCACGGGGATAATAGGACTGGTCATCTGCCTCTAAACCCTCCTCTGAAGAGCTATCTATAACCAGGAACATATCTGCTTCACCAGGTAGCATTGTATGTTGTGAAGACCTTGTTTCCACTCCAGATTTCTCCAGCTCCAATTCAAATGGCTAATGCACAGGAAGAGCAGTTGAATATACAAACATTGTCGACAAAAGCAATGAGAAATACAAAAAAGGGGGGCATGATATAATTCACATATATGACACTTGGCTAAACATCATGGCATTGCATAATTCACATATATAATGCCTTGCAACAAGATAACATTGCATAATTCACATATATAATGTCTTGCAAAAAGATGGCATTGCATAATTCACATATATGGTAATTAGACACTAAACAGGTGGCATTCACACAAATCATGTTTAAACTAAGCAAATGACATAGCAATGCAAGATTCCATACGCACGATATGAGCAACATAACCCTGCCAAGTTAGAGCATGCACCTCGGGGGGGGGCATAGGACTGGTCATCTGTCTCCGGATCCTCCTCTGAGGAGATATCTTCCTCTTGATTACAATCCAAAATCGGTGGAGGGGGGGCTGCCTTTGCACCCACCATGGAGCGACGTCTGCATGAAATTTTATTGCCACGCAAGGCTCTTCTCTTTTGCTCTACATGTTCGGTTCCATTGTGTACAATACCTGATATGCATAGGAATAAAACATAGTGAGATTATGTAAGGAGTGCATACACAAATCCAGAGTGAAGGTAGCAAACTGTGGATAGACCCAAAACCAATGATAGCAGGCAGATAATAGCTTTAGTTAAAAATACAGATAATGGCTCCTTTAATGTTTGTTTGCACCCAACGTGAAACTCATAGTAGACACCCGAGATTAACCAGATAGTAGACAGATAGTACTAGTTGCTGCCCCAATATGTACCCCACAACCATTTAAAAACTCAAGTTTTAGCATAAGTTTGGACGTGAGTCGGATTCTAATAGGTGAACACGATGATAAAGTAGCATGTCATTATATTAAGAGATGCATAACGTAAGCACACACGAAAGAGTGCAACCTCTATTGTGGACCCGTGTAGTCCTCAAGGTCATCTTCTCAGTTGATGATGGTAATGCAATTGTCGTGGCTGCCGGCGGCGGGGAAGAAGATCTGAGGCGGCGAAAGACAGTCTAGAGAGTGGATCCCTGCTGTGGTGAACCCTTCCGTCGTTGGAGCTGCTGAGTTGGGGTGGAACACAGCACCGCAGGAGCAGGACAAACCACACAAGGTTTTCTTTGACACATATATGTAACATAAGTAATTGTGTAAGGGCTTGTTTGAATTTGAGGATTCTAACAATGCAGGGATAGGAAATAGAGATGAATAGGATAGGAATGCACGTGCAAAACAGAGAATTTATAAACACAGGATTTCTGCCAATCTGGGTGTTTGGTTCACAAGAATTGGAAGATCACATGATGCAAAGAAGCATGGTGAGATTAAGTCAAATCACAAGAAGTGTACAACCTCCTTGGCAAAGCCATGTCGATCTCAGCGTGATTGGGTTGGCCGGTGAGGATGCTCCGGCTAACTTGGCTGTCGGAGGAGGGGAAGAAGATCTTAGGCGTCTGGAGATGGAGCCTGAGGTACTACTCCGATGTGATGGAGGGTTTCGTCGTTGGAGCAGCTCCGGTGAGTTGTACGACGCAGAGGCTGAAGCAGGACAAGAGAGACAACGTTAACCTGAGTGGAATTCTAATAGCATCTCCAATAGATGACGTAAAATACATAACCACAAAGTGCTAGATGTATACATCAGCCGCTCATCTCTGAACTTAACTGTCGAAACTGAATTTAACTGTCGAAACTGAACTTAACTGTCGAAACTGAATTTTGTCGTCGAAACTGAATTTTACTGTCGAAACTGAACGCACTAGAGGTGAGACTACAAGTCAGTCGACTAACTTTTTCATCTCTGGTCAGTCGATTTTGCAGCAGTTGGATACGAAATCAAGGGCATGCAGTTCATCTTCAACCTCCACCCCCTAAGCCGCCAGCCACCACCGGCCAAACAGCCGCCCCCCCCCC
>LR738712.1:724294648-724348442 GCA_902687465.1 Secale cereale | reverse complement strand
CGCCGCCGCCCGCGGCCGGTGGTGCGCCGCCCCGCCCGCCCCGAAAACACTCCCCACTGCCGCCCCGGCTATCCCTGTAGGCCCCCCATGCCGAGTTTTTTCTCCAGTGATCCCCAGGCCACCGCCCCACCACCGTCGGCGACCACCGCCCCCACCCTAAACCCTAATATAGATAGTGGGGTACCTCTCCGGCGAGCCCCCCTGCCCGCTGCGGCTGGTTCTTCCTTAACTCTGGCAAGCCCCCCCACCCCCTGAAAATCGACTGTCCCAAAAGTCAATTCAGTCGACTGAAGTGTAGCTAAATCGGAGCAGCATCGCAAGCAAGAGCAAGAGCGAGAGTAGCAGCGCGAGCAAGAGCAGACCAGGCAAGGGACCGAGAGCAAGAGCAGAGCAGTAGCGCGAGTGAGAGCTAAAGCAGCAGCAGCTCCTACTGATGTGGACGTCGCTGCCGAGGGAGCGACGCCGTGGAGGAAGTGGCAGCGACACCGTCGTGGATGGAGCCGCGCCGTGTCGGCTCAGGACCGAGCGCCGGCAGCACCGTGAGATTGAATCAAGAAGAAAATGCGGCGATTAATGTACAACCTCTTTGGTGGCGCCGATTAGGCCGCAGCTTCATCCGAGTAAACGGTGATGAGGATGCTCTTCCGGTGGTGCAGGTGAAGACGGCAGTGTGGGAATGGAGGTGGCGCTAAAGACGAGGGGAACAACGGGGCAGCTCCTTGGAGGTGGAGGACGGGGTGGCTGAACCAGCGGGACGACCAGATCGACGATGGATCCTCATCCAGTACGGTGGATGAGGGACGTCGAGGTGTTGCTGTGGACGACGTAGTCGGGGAAGAGGCTCCGGCTGGGTGGCGGATGGAGGAGGGTGTGGGGCTTCGCGGATTTTGCCCGCCTCGGTGTACGAATGGGTGGGCGGATGGGATGGGAGTGGGGAACCATGGCTTAGGGACGCGCTTGTCCGAAATGTGGGGTAAGTTACGAAAGTACCCCACCGATTTGAGGCGGTTCTTTCGGTTCACGGGTATCACGGGCATTTCGCGTGTCGGGATTTCACAGGAGGTGGGAGTTTTCGCGCGCGTTTTAAATTTGCAATAGCAAGGCGTGGGTTGAGATGGAGGGAGTTGTCGGAGCACAACGAGACAAAGATATATCTTACATATTTCGGGCTAACAAGGTGCGGGTTGAAATTTCTAGACAAGCCTAACGTGTACTGTAGCAAATCAATTCGCACTACAAATGTCATTCAAAACTTTGAATTCATGTTATGTTCAATTAAAATATTTCGCTATGTGTATAGTGCATGCAACCTAGTACTCAAATGAACGTTTTAGTGCATTGCAAATGAATATACTACCGCTTCAATATGAACTAAATTTGAATTCGTTTCTCTATTTGAATAAGATCTACAATAATGATTATTGTGAAGTCAAAGCATTTGAATTCGTTTCTCTGTTTTAATAAGATCTACAATCGTCATTATTGTCAAGTTAAACCATCGTTTGTGTATTATCTTCACAGCACACCACATGATTAGTCTCGAGTTACATATGAACTATGTGTACTATATGAACTCGAACTCAATTTTTTGAATCCACTTTATGTTGATTTCAAATCATAGTACATTTCAATCTCTAGCCAGATCTTCACAAACTAAACCATGTCTCATATGTATAATGTGTTTGTCACATTATGTATGGTGCCCTGCCCCCTACGCCTGCAAGTATTTAGATGTGAGTTGCAAACACCACACATTACCACAAATTCAAATAAAATGTGAGAATGTTTGATATATAGTAATGTTTAGATTGTTCGATATTTAGTTGTAAGCTGCCAACGCCACACATTATCACAAATTCAAATAAAATGTGAGATTGTTCGATGTATAGTATGGTTTAGATTGTTCGACATTTAGCTGTGAGTTGCAAACGCCATGCATTATCACATTATGGTCTAACATGTGCAAAACCACAACACGCGTATCACCGCTATATTCATGCATGCATATGTTTAAAACACTATGATCTCCTATTCAAATATATGAATCCACTTTCATATCAAATTATGATCTTTGTTAGTCTCTTACACCCACACAATCCTCTAACCTTTGTAGCTACCACTAACTTTCTCTGGTGCATGCACACGCCCTCCTCGCCCTCCCCCTCCCTCAACATTCTATCCGTCATGCACATTCATTTTTTTCTTTAGGTCGTTCTCCCACAGTCTCCACAACTCCTTTCCAACACACACCGATCGATAAACCTCTCCAGCGATGTCTGCCTACAACATGCACACACACCTTCAATCTCCTCCTTTATGTGTCCTTGCCTCGCGTCTCTCATACGGTCCCACACACGTGTAAACTCTCGCCCCTCTTTTCATCGATCTCACAACCGCACACTCCTCCCCCTATTTAGCTAGTAGCTGGGCCTCTCGCAACACCTCCTAGCTTCATTCTCTCTGTCTATCCATCTCGCCGGGCCTTATTTGCCTCTAACAAATGGACGTACACCAACCGATCTCCCGCTATACATATAGCTAGCTAGGTCCTTATAACTCGTTTCCCCACACGTCGATCGATCTACCTCATTAGTTATGTCTCTCCCTTCCTCTGACAAACAACAATTGATCTACCGATCTAGTTAGGTTTGCTTACCAAACACATGGTTCCCCTTCATCATCCATGGATGTGTCCCGACAGATCTATCACGCACAAGCACACACAGAAACACATCCCCACTCTTATTGATAATATTGCAGTTCCACCCTTAGTTTGTCTAGTAAGCCTCTCCCACCATCTTCGAGAAGCAACTCCATCACCCATCCAGCACTCTACCCCTCTCCCTCCCTCTCTCCTCTCTCTCTCTCTCTCTCTCTCTGTCCCATCCTATTTCTCGTCCTGCAGTTATGCATGGATGTCGACCGATCTCCCTCAAGACATAGCTGGGTCTCTGCTACCTCTTGAGCTTGCGTTGTATTCCCTCGAAGAGGAAAGGGAGATGCAGCACAGTAGTGTAAGTATTTCCCTCAGTTTTTGAGAACCAAGGTATCAATCCAGTAGGAGACCACGCGCGAGTCCCTCGCACCTGCACAAACAAATAAGAACTTCCCAGCAAACGTGATAAGGGGTTGTCAATCCCTTTACGGTCAATTATGAGAGTGAGATATGATAGAGATGATAGTTTATATTTTTGGTATTTTTGGTTTAATAAAACAGCAAATAAAAGCGGTAAAAGTAAAGTAGATGTAGATTGATATGTTGAGAATAGACCCGGGGGCCATAGTTTTCTCTAGTGGCTTCTCTCATAATAGCGATATTCTACGGCGGGTAAACAAATTACTGTCGAGCAATCGATAGAAAAGCGAATAATTATGAGACTATTTAGGCATGATCATTGTATATAGGCATCATGTCCGAAACAAGTAGACCGACTCCTGCCTCCATCTACTACTATTACTCCACACATCGACCACTATCCAGCATGCATCTAGTGTATTGAGTTCATACGAACAGAGTAACACTTTAAGCAAGATGACATGATGTAGAGGGATAAACTCAAGCAATATGATATAAACCCCATCTTTTTATCCTCGATGGCAACAATACAATACGTGCCTTGCTGCCCCTACTGTCACTGGGAAAGGACACCGCAAGATTGAACCCAAAGCCAAGCACTTCTCCCATTGCAAGAACTATAGATCTAGTAGGCCAAACCAAATCAATAATTCGAAGAGACTTGCAAGGATATTATGAGCACACATAAAAAGTTCAGAGAAGAACCAAATATCTTTCATAGATAACCTTGATCATAAACTCACAATTCATCGGATCTCGACAAACGCACCACAAAAAGAGATTACATCGAGTAGATCTCCTCGAAGACCGAGGAGAACTTTGTATTGAGATCCAGAGAGAGAGAAGAAGTCATCTAGATACTAGCTATGGACCCAAAGGTCTGTGGTAAACTACTCACAACTCATGGTGAGGGCGATGATGATGATGATGAAGGCCTCCGTGATGGATCCCCCTCCCGGAACAGGCTCCAAGATGGGATCTCCACGAGAACAGAAGCTACGGTGGTGGAATTAGGGTTTTCTCTCTGCGTATGGAGTTTCTGGGGTACGTTGATATATATAGGAAGAAGGAGGGCATCGGGGGCCACACGAGGAAGCCTCGAGGCAGGGGGGCGCGCCTCCCACCCTCGACGGCAGCCCCTCTGTCCCCTGACTTGGTCCTGAAGTTTCCTGTGCGTGATTTTCTCCAAAAATATCTCTCGCGAAGGTTTCATTCCGTTTGGACTCCGTTTGATATTCCTTTTCTGCAAAACCTTGAAATAGGCAAAAACACAGCAATTTGGACTGGGCCTTTGGGTTAGTAGGTTAGTTCCAAAAATGATATAAAAGTGAATGATAAAGCCCATTAAACATCCAAGACTTCATAAATAATAGCATGTAACAATCAAAAATTATAGATACGTTGAAGACGTATCAAGCATCCCCAAGCTTAATTCCTGCTCGTCCTCGAGTAGGTAAATGATAAAGAAAGAATTTTTGATGTGGAATGCTAACCAATATAGTTTTTCAATGTAATTCTCTTAATTGTGGCATGAATGTTCAGATCTGAAAGATTCAAGATAAAAGTCTATATTGACATAAGAAATCACAATACTTCAAGCAATACTAACAAAGCAATCATGTCTTCTCAAAATACCATGGCTAAAGAAAGTTATCCCTACAAAATCATATAGTGTTGGCTATGCTCCCTCGTTATCACACAAAAATATTCATATCATGCACAACCCCGATTTCAGCCAAGCATTTGTTTTCATACTCTATCTTTTCAAACCTTTCAACTTTCACGCAATACATCAGCGTGAGCCATGGATATAGCACTATGGGTGGAATAGAGGTGGTTGTGGAGAAGACAAAAAGGAGGGAGATAGTCTCACATCGACTAGGTGTATCAACGGGCTATGGAGATGCCCATCAATAGATATCAGTGTGAGTGAGTAGGGATTGCCATGCAACGGATGCACTAGAGCTAAATATGAATGAAAGCTCAATAAAAGAAACTAGTGGGTGTGCATCCAACTTGCTTGCTCACGAAGACCTAGGGCGTTTGAGGAAGCCCATCGTTGGAATATACAAGCCAAGTTCTATAATGAAAATTCCCACTAGTATATGAAAGTGACTAAACATGAGACTCTCTACATTGAAGAACATGGTGCTACTTTGAAGCACAACTGTGGAAAAAGATAGTAGCAATTGTCCCCTTTTTTTCTTTTTTTCTTTTTTTTGGGCCTTTCTTTTTTTTCGTTTTTTTCCTTTTTTTGCGGAGGGGCTTTATAGATTCAGCCTTTCCTCCCATGGGACAATGCTCCAATAATGATGATCATCACACTTTCATTACAACACGATATTACAACTCGATACTACAACAACAAAGTATGACTCTATATGAATGCCTCCGGCAATGTACCGGTATGTCCAATGAAACAAGAGTGACATGTATGAAAGAATTATGCATGGTGGCTTTGCCACAAATACGATGTCAACTACATGATCATGCAATGGCAATATGACAATATGATGCGTGTCATATGAACGAAACGGTGGAAAGTTGCATGGCAATATATCTCGGAATGGCTATGGAAATGCCATGATAGGTAGATATGGTGGCTGTTTTGAGGAACAATATGGTGGCTGTTTTGAGGAAGGATATATAGTGGGTTTATGGCACCGGCGAAAGTTGCGCAGTACAAGAGAGGCTAGCAATGGTGGAAGGGTGAGAGTGCGTATAATCCATGGACTAAACATTAGTCATAAGAACTCATATACTTGTTGCAAAAATCTACGAGTCATCAAAACAAAGCAATCAACGCATGCTCCTAGTGGGGAGGTTGGTAGGAGTTAACCATCGCGCGCCCCCGACATCCACACAAAGGTTAGCACTCTACAAATACCTCAGGCTCTAACTTCGTCACATAGCGGTTCACCATACGTGCACGATACGGGAATCACTAGCCTTAACACAAGTATTTCTCAATTTCATAATAACTCCACTAGCACGACTCTAATATCACTATCCTCATGTCGCAAAACATTATCAAGCATCCAACATCTCATTCTATTCAATGCACTTGGTGTGAAATGTTTTTACTACATTGACATTGGATGTTTATCATGTGAAGACTAGTTTCTTTAGCCTAAACACTTTCCCATGCTGTTTTATTAGACTCTCAAATAGATATAAGTGAAGCATGAGAGTTCAACAATTTCTGCAAAATAAAACCACCGCCGTGCTCTAAAAGATATAAGTGAAGCGCTAGAGCAAAAACTATGCAACTCAAAAGATATAAGTGAAGCACATAGAGTGTTCTAATAATTTCTAGGCCATATTTAACTCTCTCAAATAGGTGTGTCCAGCAAGGATGGTTGTGTCAAACTAACAAACAAAGACTCAAATTATACAAGACGCTCCAAGCAAAACACATATCATGTTGCGAATAAAAATATAGCTCCAAGTATAGTTACCGATGGATGAAGACGAAAGAGGGGATGCCTTCCGGGGAATCCCCAAGCTTAGGCTTTTGATTATCTTGAATTTACTTGGGGTGCCATGGGCATCCCCAAGCTTAGGCCTTTGATACTCCTTGTTCCATAGTCCATCAAAGCAATACTCAAAACTTGAAAACTTCACAACACAAAACTTAGACAAAAATTCTCGTGAGCTCTGTTAGTATGAGAAAGCAAACCACTACTCAAAGGTACAGCAACGAATTCATTATTTGTTTATATTGGTGTTAAACCTACTGTACTCCAACTTCTCTATGGTTCATATCCTCCAATATTACTCATAGATGCATCGGAATAAGCAAACAACACACGAAAAAACAGAATCAGTCAAAGACAGAACAGTCTGTAGTAATCTGCAGGGTTCGCGTACTTCTGGAACTCCAAAAAATTCAAAATAAATTGGTACATTTGCGCAATTTGTCTACCAATCAGCAGCAAAAAGAATCAACTAAAAAGCACGCTCCAGTAAAATCCCACGACTACTTTAGCGAGGGCTAACGATTCTATTTTTCACAGCAAGATCATATAAACTTCACACAAGTCTTCCCAAAGGTTCTACTTGGCACAAACACTAAACAAAACATTAAACCACATCTAATCAGAGGCTAGATGCAATATTTATTCCCTAACAGAAACAAAAACAAAAAACATATAATTGGGTTGCCTCCCAAAAAGCGCTATCGTTTTACGCCCCTAGCTAGGCACGATACAAGATAGATCTAGGTATTGCCATCCTTGGAAGGCAATGCATAAGTAGCTCTCATGATAGATTCATATGGTAATTTGATTTTCTTTCTCGGAAAGTGTTCCATGCCTTTCCTTAATGGAAATTGGAATCTAATATTTCCTTCCTTCATATCAATAATTGCACCAATCATTCTAAGGAAAGGTCTACCAAGAATAATAGGACATGAAGGATTGCAATCTATGTCAAGAACAATGAAATCTATGGGCACATAATTCCTATTGTAAACAATAAGAACATCATTAATTCTTCCCATAGGTTTCTTAATAGTGGAATCCGCAAGATGCAAATTCAAAGAACAATCATCAAGCTCAAGGAACCCTAGCAAATCACACAAAGTTTTTGGGATAGTGGAGACACTAGCACCCAAATCACATAAAGCATAGCATTCATGATCTTTTATTTTTAATTTTATAGTAGGTTCCCACTCATCATAAAGCTTTCTAGGTATAGAAACTTCCAACTCAAGTTTTTCTTCATAAGATTGCATCAAAGCATCAACTATATGTTTAGTGAAAGCTTTATTTTGACTATAAGCATGCGGAGAATTTAGCACGGATTGCAACAAGGAAATACAATCAATCAAAGATCAATTATCATAATTGAATCCCTTGAAATCCAAAGTAGTGGGTTCATCACTATGCAAAGTTTTAATCTCTTCACTACCACTTTTAGCAATTTTAGCATCAAGATCTAAATACTCCGAATCATTGGGACACCTTAAAGCAGAATCATCTCCAATCCTAATCTCATCAAGATTAATACTAGGAAACAAGGATCTAATAGGAGACACATCAATAACTTTCATATCTTCATCTTTATTTTCATGATAACTAGAAGAACATGATTTAATATAATCTTCTCTTTTAGTACACATTCTAGCGGTTCTTTCTTTGCATTCATCAATGGAAATTCTCATGGCTTTGAGAGACTCATTGATGTCATGCTTAGGTGGGATAGATCTAAGTTTCAAAGAATCAACATCAAGAGTAATTCTATCCACACTTTTAGCCAATTCATCAACCTTAAGCAATTTCTCTTCAAGCAAAGCATTGAAATTATTTTGCGAGATCATAAACTCTTTAACACTAGTTTCAAATTCAGAGGGCATCTTTCCATAAGAGTTGTTGTAGGAATTACCATAATTATTAGAGGAATTACTAGGAAAAGTCCTAGGATTAAAATTACCTCTATAAGCATTGTTACCAAAATTATTCCTACCAACAAAATTCATATCCAAAGATTCATTGTTATTCTCAATCAAAGTGGACAAAGGCATATCATTAGGATCGGAAGAAGCACTCTTAGTAGCAAACAATTTCATAAGTTCATCCACCTTTCCACTCAAAACACTAATTTCTTCGATAGCATGCACTTTTTTACTAGTAGATCTTTCGGTGTGCCATTGAGAATAATTAACCATAATATTGTCTAGGAGTTTGGTAGCTTCTCCTAAGGTGGTTTCCATGAAAGTGCCTCCGGCGGTCGAATCTAAAAGATTTCTAGAAGCAAAATTCAAGCCAGCATAAAAGTTCTGAATAATCATCCATAGATTCAAACCATGTGTAGGGAAATTACGTATCATCAATTTGATTCTCTCCCAAGCTTGTGCAACATGCTCATGATCTAGTTGCTTAAAATTCATAATATCATTTCTAAGAGAGATGATCTTAGCAGGTGGGAAATACTTAGATATAAAAGCATCTTTGCACTTATTCCACGAATCAATACTATTTCTAGGCAAAGAGGAGAACCAAGTTTTAGCACGATCTCTAAGTGAAAACGGAAATAACTTCAATTTAACAATATCGTTATCTGTATCCCTTTTCTTTTGCATATCACACAAATCAACAAAGTTGTTTAGATGGGTAGCGGCATCTTCACTAGGAAGGCCGGAGAATTGATCTCTCATGACAAGATTCAACAAAGCAGCATTGATCTCACAAGATTCAGCATCGGTAATAGGAGCAATCGGAGTGCTAATAAAGTCATAGTTGTTGGTATTTGAGAAGTCACACAATTTGGTATTGTTCTGAGCCATAGTGACAAGCAAGCAATCGAACACACACAAGCGAACAAGAAGCAAGCGAACGATAAACACACGGCCGAAGAAGGGCAAATAAAACGACAAGGGTGAAGTGGGGGAGAGGAAAACAAGAGGCAAATAAATGTAATGCGAAGGATAAGGGTTTGTGATATGTACTTGGTATATGACTTTTGCAAAAGCCTCCCAGGCAACGGCGCCAGAAATTCATCTTGCTACCTCTTGAGCTTGCGTTGTATTCCCTCGAAGAGGAAAGGGAGATGCAGCACAGTAGCGTAAGTATTTCCCTCAGTTTTTGAGAACCAAGGTATCAATCCAGTAGGAGACTACGCGCGAGTCCCTCGCACCTGCACAAACAAATAAGAACTTAGCAGCCAACGTGATAAGGGTTTGTCATTCCCTTTACGATCAATTACGAGAGTGAGATCTGATAGAGATGATAGTTTATATTTTTGGTATTTTTGGTTTAATAAAACAGCAAATAAAAGCGGTAAAAGTAAAGTATATGTGGATTGATATGTTGAGAATAGACCCGGGGGCCATAGTTTTCTCTAGTGGCTTCTCTCATAATAGCGATATTCTACGGCGGGTTAACAAATTACTGTCGAGCAATTGATAGAAAAGCGAATAATTATGAGACTATCTAGGCATGATCATTGTATATAGGCATCACGTCCGAGACAAGTAGACCGACTCCTGCGTGCATCTACTACTATTACTCCATACATCGACCGCTATCCAGCATGCATCTAGTGTATTGAGTTCATACGAACAGAGTAACGCTTTAAGCAAGATGACATGATGTAGAGGGATAAACTCAAGCAATATGATATAAACCCCATCTTTTTATCCAAGATGGCAACAATACAATACGTGCTTTGCTGCCCCTACTGTCACCGGGAAAGGACACCGCAAGAGTGAACCCTAAGCCAAGCACTTCTCCCATTACAAGAAATATAGATCTAGTAAGCCAAACCAAACCAATAATTCGAAGAGACTTGCAAGGATATTATGAGCACACATAGAAAGTTCAGAGAAGAACCAAATATCTTTCATAGATAACCTTGATCATAAACTCACAATTCATCGGATCTCGACAAACACACCACAAAAAGAGATTACATCGAATAGATCTCCTCGAAGACCGAGGAGAACTTTGTATTGCGATCCAGAGAGAGAGAAGCCATCTAGATACTAGCTATGGAACCGAAGGTCTATGGTAAACTACTCACAACTCATGGTGAGGGCGATGATGACGATGATGAAGGCCTCCGTGATGGATCCCCCTCCCGGAACAGGCTCCAAGATGGGATCTCCACAGGAACAGAAGCTACGGCGGTAGAATTAGGGTTTTCTCTCTGTGTATGGAGTTTCTGGGGTACGTGGATATATATAGGAAGAAGGAGGGCACCGGGGGCCACACGAGGAAGCCTCGAGGCAGGGGGGCGCACCCTGGGAAGGGGGCGTGCCCCCCCACCCTCGAGGGCAGCCCCTCTATCCCCTGACTTGGTCTTGAAGTTTCCTGTGCGTGATTTTCTCCAAAAATATCTCTCGCGAAGGTTTCATTCCGTTTGGACTCCGTTTGATATTCCTTTTCTGCAAAACCCTGAAATAGGTAAAAAACAGCAATCTGGACTGGGCCTTTGGGTTAGTAGGTTAGTCCCAAAAATGATATAAAAGTGAATGACAAAGCCCATTAAACATCCAAGACTTCATAAATAATAGCATGGAACAATCAAATATTATAGATACGTTGGAGACGTATCAGTCTCTCCTTCTCAACACATATACGAGTCGTTCTACCTCTATAGTTAGGCCTCTGCCTATCCCTCCCCCACACCCTCCCACACACACACACCGATACATCGAGCACTCTAGTCATGTCTCCCTGCCGCACACAAACTTGACCTGTGCCCTCTGACGTTCCGGTAGCTAGGTCAGTCGCCCTATATCTTTGACTTGCACACACACACAATTTCGATGGCTCTCTTCATCGATCTCGCACCCACCCACTTGATCCTCTCTTCGACTCTATCGATATCTATGATCCCTCCCTCTCCTCTCGTGGATCGCCCGACCCTCTATATATGATATGGATAGGCCTCCATTTCACACACATTGCATGCAAAATTTTGTTTCAGATGTCATCGACACATATTCCCACAAATACATTCACGAAATCAACCTCCCCCAAACAAAAAACACTCATGAACGCACAAGCCATTTGTCTAGGTTTGTATCTCTCACACACACCCATGTAGGTGGGGTACGTGCCCGAAGAGAAGAGGTGCACGCACGGCGCACGTACTCCCGTCTCTTTCCCAACCACACCCGCGCGGGTACACGGTGGAGCTCATTTCTATACGAAAAGGCAGCCCACGTGGTAACTTGACACGTGTACTGGTTTTCCACTGGATGGAGGGAGGATCGTCTACCACGGGTGAACAAACAAATTGCGACTTGACGCATTATGTTAAAAAAGAGGCAAACCATGTGGGGCCTACCTTAGAGGCAAGGCTCTATACACTGGAGTACTTTTGATGTGTCCCGTCAACTCGCAAAACGAGGAGAAGCTTTCCTTGTATGGCGTCTCCCCCGCCCATGGGCGCGGTGGCTCGCAGGATGAGGTGAAGCTTGCTTACTACGCCTTACGCCCGCTCCCTCGCCCACGCGTGCAGTGGCTCGCAGGATGATGAGAAAATTTTACTACTCCCTCCGTTTACTCCTCGTCCCTACTACTTTGGTTAGAGAGATTATCATATTGTTTGGAATATATATGTCGTTTAGTAGATTTCAATATGAACTACCAGTACATACTCCAAACAGTGATGTATATAGACGTATTTTAGAGTGTAGATTTACTCATTTTGCTCCGTATGTAGCATAAAGTTGAGACACTTATTTTGGAACAGAGGGAGTACATATTTGCTATGATCTGTCAATCATTGAGATGCAATAGCATGCATGTTAGTCTCCTTTGTATTTGATGAAATGTTGCAACGGGCAACCTTGGACGCAAGATACATGTAACAGAAGCTAGAAGCTTCATAGCATTGTACTATCCCGCTGATAAATTACAGTACGTACTATACAAGTACTTCCTCCGTTCCTAAATATAAGTCTTTGTAGAGATTTCACCATGAACCACATACGGATGTATATAGATGCATTTTAAGTGTAGATTCATTCATTTTGTTCCGTATGTAGTCCACCTAGTGGAATCTCTACAAAGACTTATATTTAGGAACGGGGGGAGTACTATGTAAAGAGTTAGGTGTCGCACGGTATCCAGAAAATATGGTGATAGTGTGAGGTGGGCCATGTAATCACTGAGCCTGCGTGTTTTCATTGCTCTTGCACTCCTCCGCCGTAAGAATGGAGAAAATTGTAATCTAGTAGTACCTCCTCTCACCGAAAGCGTGGGACATCCAGCAGTCCTACCACCTCAGATGACCAATGAGCCGTATAATCACATAGACCCAGCTGTAAGTTGGATGGACGAAGCAACCATCACTCTTGAACCTAGAGTCAGAGTTAGTAAAATATTTTAACCCGAATGGAAGAGATATCAGAGTCCCAGAGCATAGAAGAGGAATAAAAGATCCTAACACCACCCATTGGTGCTGTGGGACCGTAAGCCACACAACAAGTTAGTAAGTTTGTTTTTCAAATACTAGACTCGACTTCGGCCAAGGAGTTGGAAACGAGATTCCTACAGGCAGTCGGCTCTGATACCAACTTGTGACGCCCCCGATTTGTCCGTACACTAATCATGCACGCAGATGTGTACGACCAAGATCAGGGACTCACTGGAAGATATCACAACACAACTCTAAAAGTAAAATAAGTCATACAAGCTTCATATTACAAGAAAGGGGCCTCGAGGGCTCGAATACAAGTGCTCGATCATAGATGAGTTAGTGGAAGCAACAAATATCTGAGTACAGACATAAAGTTAAACAAGTTTGCCTTAAGAAGGCTAGCATAAATATAGCAACGATCGAAAAGGTAAGGCCTCGTGCCTAGGACCTCCTAACTACTCCTCGAAGCCGAACTCCATGTAGAATCATCCTCGGGATCTTCTGGCTCCTGGACTCCATCAATCTGGTTGCATCATCCGAGAAGAGGGGCAAAAGGGGAAAAGAGGAAGCAAAGCAACCGTGAGTACTCATCCAAAGTACTCGCAATTAAGGATCTACACTACATATGCAATGGTATCTGTATAAAGGGGTAATATCTGTGGACCGAACTGCAGAATGCCAGAATTGTTGGGGAACGTTGCATGGGAAACAAAAATTTTTCCTACGCTCACCAAGATCAATCTAGGAGATGCATCTACGAGGGGAGAGTTGGATCCACATACCCTTGTAGATCGCTAAGCGGAAGCGTTCAAGAACGCGGTTGATGGAGTCGTACTCGCCGCGATTCAGATCGCCGAAGATCCTAGCACCGAAGCAACGGTGCCTCCACGTTCTTCACACGTACAGCTCGGGGACGTCTCCTCCTTCTTGATCCAGCAAGGGGGGAGGAGAGGTTGATGGAGACACCGGCAGCACGACGGCGTGGTGGAGATGGTTGTGGAGGATTCCGGCAGGGCTTCGCTAAGCACCGCGGAGTTCACGAAGATGGATGTGGGAGAGGGAGGGCAGCGCCGAGGCACGAACGTGTGTGGCTGCCCTCCCTCTGCCTCTCTTTATATAGGGGGAGTAGAGGGGAGGGGGCGCCCTAGGGTTTCCCCTAGGGGCCGGCGGCCAGGGCAGATGGGAAGGGGGCGGCGCCCCTTGGGGCTAGGGTTTCCCCCCCAGGTGCCTTGCCCCCAAAGCCTAAGGGGGTGCGGCAGCCCTAGGGGGGGCCAGCCCCCTTGGCGCATGAGGAGAGGGCCCAGGGGGTGGCGCACAACCCTATGAGGGCTGTTGTGTCCCCCCTTTGTGGCCCATTAGGCCCGAAACTCCTTCCGGAGACCCTCGTCACGTCCGGGATCTCATCCGGGACTCCGAACAACCTTCGGTAACCATGCACTGTTCTCACTAACAACCCTAGCGTCACCGAACCTTAAGTGTGCAGACCCTGCGGGTTCGGAAACTATGCAGACATGACCGAGACACTCCTAGGTCAATAACCAATAGCGCGATCTGGATACCCATACTGGTTCCCACACGTTCCTCGATGATCTCATCGGATGAACCACGATGTCAAGGATTCAGGCAATCCCGTATACAGTTCCCTTTGTCTCGTCGGTATGTTACTTGCCCGAGATTCGATCGTCAGTATCTCTATACCTAGTTCAATCTCGTTACCGGCAAGTCTCTTTACTCGTTACCGTAATACATAATCCCGTGACTAACTACTTAGTCACTTTGAGCTCATTGAGATGATGTATTACCGAGTGGGCCCGGAGATACCTCTCCGTCACACGGAGTGACAAATCCCAGTCTCGATCCATGTCAACTCAACAGACACCTTCGGAGATACCTGTAGAGTACCTTTATAGTCACCCAGTTACGTTGCGACGTTTGGCACACACAAAGTACTCCTACGGTGTCAGTGAGTTACATGATCTCATGGTCATAGGAACTTATACTTGACATGCAGAAAACTATAGCGATAACTGATACGATCAAAAGCTATGTTTAACGTTTGGGTCTCGTCCATCACATCATTCTCCTAATGATGTGATCCCGTTATCAAATGACAACTCATGTCTATGACCTGGAAACCACGGTCATCTTTGATCAACGAGCTAGTCCTGAAGAGGCTTACTAGGGACACAAAGTTTGTCTATTTATCCACACATGTATTTGAGTTTCCAATCAATACAGTTATAGCATGGATAATAAACGATTATCATGAACAAGGAAATATAATAATAACTCTTTTATTATTGCCTCTAGGGCATATTTCCAACAGTCTCCCACTTGCACTAGAGTCAATAATCTAGCATTACAAGGTAATGAATCTAACACCCATAGAGTCTTGGTGTTGATCATGCTTAGCCCGTGGAAGAGGCTTAGTCAACGGATCTGCAACATTCAAATCCGTGTGTACTTTGCAAATGCTTATGTCCTCCTCCTTGACTGAATCGCGGATGGAATTGAAGCGTCGCTTTATGTGTCTGGTCCTCTTGTGAAACCTTGGTTCCTTGGCTAGAGCAATGGCACCAGTGTTGTCACAAAACAGAGTCATTGGGTTTAGTGCACTAGGCACAACTCCAAGATCTGTCATGAACTCCTTCATCCAGACACCTTCCTTTGTCGCCTCCGAGGCAGCTATGTACTCCGCTTCGCATGTAGAATCGGCTACCACGCTTTGCTTGGAACTGCACCAGCTTACCGCTCCCCCGTTGAGAATATATACGTATCCGGTTTGAGACTTAGAGTCATCCGGATCAGTGTCAAAGCTTGCATCGACGTAACCCTTTACGACGAGCTCTTGATCACCTCCATAAACGAGAAACATTTCCTTAGTCCTTTTCAGGTACTTTAGGATATTCTTGACCGCTGTCCAGTGATCCATACCAGGATTACTTTGAAACCTTCCGGCCATACTTATGGCAAGGCTGACATCTGGTCTTGTGCACAGCATTGCATACATGATAGAGCCTATGGCTGAAGCATAGGGGACGACACTCATCTTTTCTCTATCTTCCGCAGTCACTGGGCATTGAGTCTTACTCAACTTTGTACCTTGCAATACCGGCAAGAACCCCTTCTTGGATTGATCCATTTTGAACTTCTTCAAAACTTTATCAAGGTATGTACTTTGTGAAAGTCCTATCAAGCGTCTTGATCTATCTCTATAGATCTTGATGCCCAATATGAAAGCAGCTTCACCGAGATCCTTCATTGAAAAACTCTTGTTCAAATACCCCTTCACGCTATACAAAAATTCTATATTGTTTCCAATCAGCAATATGTCATCCACATATAATATTAGAAACGCTATAGAGCTCCCACTCACTTTCTTGTAAATACAAGCTTCTCCGTAAACTTTTACAAACCCAAACGCTTTGATCACCTCATCAAAGCGAAGATTCCAACTCCGAGATGCTTGCACCAGCCCATAAATGGAACGCTGGAGCTTGCATACTTTGTCAGCATTCTCTGGATCGACAAAACCTTCCGGTTGTATCATATACAACTCTTCCTTAAGAAAACCGTTAAGGAACGCTGTTTTGACATCCATCTGCCAAATTTCATAATCGAAATATGCAGCTATTGCTAACATGATTCGGACGGATTTAAGCATCGCTACGGGTGAGAAAGTCTCATCGTAGTCAATTCCTTGAACTTGTGAAAAACCCTTTGCCACAAGTCGAGCTTTATACATGGTGACATTGCCGTCAGCGTCCGTCTTCTTCTTAAAAATCCATTTATTCTGAATGGCCTTCCGCCCTTCAGGTAATACTTCCAAAGTCCATACTTTGTTTTCATACATGGATCCCATCTCGGATTTCATGGCCTCTAACCATTTGTCGGAATCCGGGCCCACCATCGCTTCTCCATAGCTCGTAGGTTCACTGTTGTCTAACAACATGACCTCCAAGACAGGGTTACCATACCACTCAGGTGTAGTGCGTACCCTTGTCGACCTACGAGGTTCGGCAGTAACTTGATCAGAAGTTTCTTGATCATCATCATTGGCTTCCTCTTCAACCTCTACAGGCTCCACAAAAACATCTTTCTGTGCTGCGCTACTCTCTGGTTGAAGCAGAGGTTCAATAACCTCATCAAGTTCTACCTTCCTCCCACTCAATTCTTTCGAGAGAAACTCTTTCTCGAGAAAGGACCCGTTCTTAGCGACAAACACTTTGCCCTCGGATCTGAGATAGAAGGTGTACCCAACTGTCTCTTTTGGGTATCCTATGAAGACACATTTGTCCGTTTTGGGTTCTTGCTTTTCTGGCTGAAGCCTTTTGACATAAGCATCGCAACCCCAAACTTTGAGAAAAGACAACTTAGGTTTCTTACCAAACCACAGTTCATACGGTGTTGTCTCAACGGACTTAGATGGAGCCCTATTTAAAGTGAATGCAGCTGTCTCTAACGCATATCCCCAGAACGATAGTGGCAAATCGGCAAGAGACATCATAGAACGCACCATATCTAATAGGGTTCGATTACGACGTTCGGACACACCATTACGCTGTGGTGTTCCAGGTGACGTCAACTGTGAAACGATTCCACATTTTCTTAAGTGAGTGCCAAACTCATAACTCAGATACTCTCCCCCTCGATCAGATCGTAGGAACTTGATCTTCTTGTTACGATGATTCTCAACTTCACTCTGAAATTGCTTGAACTTTTCAAAAGTTTCAGACTTATGCTTCATTAAGTAAATATACCCATATCTACTTAAGTCGTCAGTGAAGGTGAGAAAATAACGATATCCACCGCGCGTCGTGACACTCATCGGGCCACACACATCAGTATGTATGATTTCCAATAAGTCACTTGCCCGTTCCATTGTTCCTGAAAATGGGGTCTTAGTCATCTTGCCCATGAGGCACGGCTCGCATGTGTCAAGTGATTCAAAATCAAGAGACTCCAAAAGTCCATCAGCATGGAGCTTCCTTATGCGTTTCACGCCGATATGACCCAGACGGCAGTGCCACAAGAAAGTGGTACTATCATTATAAACTCTACATCTTTTGGCATCAATGTTATGAACATGTGTATCATCACTATTGAGATTCAATAAGAATAAACCCCTAACTTCGGGTGCATGACCATAAAAGATATTACCCATATAAATAGAACAACCTTTATTCTCTGATTTAAATGAGTAACCGTCTCGCAATAAACAAGATCCAGATATAATGTTCATGCTCAACGCAGGCACTAAATAACAATTATTCAGGTTCATAACTAATCCCGATGGTAATCGAAGAGCGAGCGTGCCGACGGCGATCACATCAACCTTGGAACCATTCCCCACGCGCATCGTCACTTCGTCCTTCGCCAGCCTCCGTTTATTCCGTAGTTCCTGTTTAGAGTTGCAAATGTGAGCAACCGAACCAGTATCAAATACCCAGGCACTACAACGAGAGTTGGTAAGGTACACATCAATAACATGTATATCACATATACCTTGCTTGTTGTTGTTGGCCCCCTTCTTGTCTGCCAGATACTTGGGGCAGTTCCGCTTCCAGTGGCCGTTCCCCTTGCAATAGAAACACTCAGTCTCTGGCTTGGGCCCAGCCTTGGGTTTCTTCACTGGATTAGCAACTGCCTTGCCACCCTTCTTAGAGTTACCCTTCTTGCCCTTACCATTTTTCTTGAAACTGGTGGTTTTATTGGCCATCAACACTTGATACTCCTTCTGGATGTCTGCCTCAGCGACTTTCAGCATTGAAAACAGCTCGGCGATGGACTTGTTCATCCCTTGCATGTTGTACTGCTGCACGAAGCTCTTGTAGCTAGGTGGGAGTGACTGGAGAATTCTGTCAATGATAGCCTCCTCCGGGAACACAAGTCCCAGATCAGCTATGCGGGTATAGTACCCAGACATCTTCAGTAAGTGCTCACTGACAGACAAATTCTCCTCCATCTTGCAAGAAAAGAATTTATCGGTGGTCTCATACCTCTCGATCTTAGCATTCTTTTCAAAGATGAACTTCAACTCCTGGAACATCTCATATGCTCCATGACGTTCAAAACGCCTTTGAAGTCCTCCTTCCAAGCTATACAACATGGCACACTGCACGACTGAGTAGTCATCCGAGCGCGTCTGCCAGTCGTTCATAACGTCCACAGAGGCCGGAGCGGGGGGTTCACCTAGCGGTGCACTTAGGACATAAAACTTTTGGGCAGCTGTGAGGATGATCCTCAGATTGCGGAGCCAGTCCACAAAGTTGCTCCCATCATCTTTCAGTTTAGCTTTCTCTAGGAACGCATTAAAATTCAGGGGAGCTACTGCGCGAGCCATCTACAACAAAGATTTGCAAAGAGATCTTAGACTATTGTTCATGATAAGTGAGTTATTACCTAATCAAATTATTTATAACTCCCACTCAAATTGACATCCCTCTGGTCATTCGAGCGTGACATGATCCAGATCCACCAACCCAAGTCCGATCATCACGTGAGATGAGGTGGTGTCAATGGTGAACATCTACATGTTGATCATATCTACTATATGACTCATGCTCGACCTTTCGGTCTTCTGTGTTCCGAGGCCATGTCTGTACATGCTAGGCTCGTCAAGTCTAACCCGAGTGTTCTGCATGTGCAAAACTGGCTTGCACCCGTTGTATGCGAACGTAGAGTCTATCACACCCGATCATCACGTGGTGCTTCGAAACGACGAACCTTCGCAACGGCGCACACTCGGGGGGAACACAATTTTATCTTGAAATTTTAGTGAAGGATCATCTTATAATGCTACCGTCGTCCTAAGCAAAATAAGATGCATAAAAGGATTAACATCACATGCAAATCATAAGTGACATGATATGGCCATCAACTCGTGCTTTTGATCTCCATCTCCAAAGCACCGGCATGATCTCCATCGTCACCGGCGCCACACCATGATCCCCATCATCATGATCTCCATCATCGTGTCGCCATCGGGGTTGTCGCACGCCCACCATGCTCTTACTACTATTGCTACCGTTTAGCGATAAAGTAAAGCATTACAAAGCGCTTAATGATTGACACGCAGGTCATACAAAAATTAAAGACAACCCTATGGCTCCTGCCGGTTGCCGTATGCATCGACATGCAAGTCGATATTAACTATTACAACATGATCATCTCATACATCAAATATATCTCATCATGTCATTCGCCATATCATATCACATACATACCCTGCAAAAACAAGTTAGACGTCCTCTAATTTGTTGTTGCATGTTTTACGTGGCTGCTATGGGTATCTAGCAAGAACGCTTCTTACCTACGCAAAGCCACAACGGTGATATTTAAGTTGCTATTTAACCTTCTACAAGGACCGCCTTGTTCTATTCCGATTCAACTAAGATAGGAGAGACAGACACCCGCCAGCCATCTTATGCAACAAAAGTCACATGTCTGTCGATGGAACCGGTCTCATGTACGTGGACATGTAAAGTTGGTCCGGGCCGCTTCATCCCATAATACCGCTGAATCAAGAAAGACTAAGGAGGGAAGCAATCTAAACATCAACGTCCACAAACCCTTTTGTGTTCTACTCGTGAAAGCATCTACGCAAGATCCTAGCTCATGATGCCACTGTTGGGGAACGTTGCATGGGAAACAAAAAATTTTCCTACGCTCACCAAGATCAATCTAGGAGATGCATCTACGAGGGGAGAGTTGGATCCACATACCCTTGTAGATCGCTAAGCGGAAGCGTTCAAGAACGCGGTTGATGGAGTCGTACTCGCCGCGATTCAGATCACCGAAGATCCTAGCACCGAAGCAACGGTGCCTCCGCGTTCTTCACACATACAGCTCGGGGACGTCTCCTCCTTCTTGATCCAGCAAGGGGGGAGGAGAGGTTGATGGAGACACCGGCAGCACGACGGCGTGGTGGAGATGGTTGTGGAGGATTCCGGCAGGGCTTCGCTAAGCACCGCGGAGTTCACGAAGATGGATGTGGGAGAGGGAGGGCAGCGCCGAGGCACGAACGTGTGTGGCTGCCCTCCCTCTGCCTCTCTTTATATAGGGGGAGTAGAGGGGAGGGGGCGCCCTAGGGTTTCCCCTAGGGGCCGGCGGCCAGGGCAGATGGGAAGGGGGCGGCGCCCCTTGGGGCTAGGGTTTCCCCCCCAGGTGCCTTGCCCCCAAAGCCTAAGGGGGTGCGGCAGCCCTAGGGGGGGCCAGCCCCCTTGGCGCATGAGGAGAGGGCCCAGGGGGTGGCGCACAGCCCTATGAGGGCTGTTGTGTCCCCCCTTTGTGGCCCATTAGGCCCGAAACTCCTTCCGGGACCCCCGAAACGTCCGGGATCTCATCCGGGACTCTGAACAACCTTCGGTAACCATGCACTGTTCTCACTAACAACCCTAGCGTCACCGAACCTTAAGTGTGTAGACCCTGCGGGTTCGGAAACTATGCAGACATGACCGAGACACTCCTAGGTCAATAACCAATAGCGGGATCTGGATACCCATACTGGTTCCCACACGTTCCTCGATGATCTCATCGGATGAACCACGATGTCAAGGATTCAGGCAATCCCGTATACAGTTCCCTTTGTCTCGTCGGTATGTTACTTGCCCGAGATTCGATCGTCGGTATCTCTATACCTAGTTCAATCTCGTTACCGGCAAGTCTCTTTACTCGTTACCGTAATACATAATCCCGTGACTAACTACTTAGTCACTTTGAGCTCATTGAGATGATGTATTACCGAGTGGGCCCGGAGATACCTCTCCGTCACACGGAGTGACAAATCCCAGTCTCGATCCATGTCAACTCAACAGACACCTTCGGAGATACCTGTAGAGTACCTTTATAGTCACCCAGTTACGTTGCGACGTTTGGCACACACAAAGTACTCCTACGGTGTCAGTGAGTTACATGATCTCATGGTCATAGGAACTTATACTTGACATGCAGAAAACTATAGCGATAACTGATACGATCAAAAGCTATGTTTAACGTTTGGGTCTCGTCCATCACATCATTCTCCTAATGATGTGATCCCGTTATCAAATGACAACTCATGTCTATGACCTGGAAACCGCGGTCATCTTTGATCAACGAGCTAGTCCTGAAGAGGCTTACTAGGGACACAAAGTTTGTCTATTTATCCACACATGCATTTGAGTTTCCAATCAATACAATTATAGCATGGATAATAAACGATTATCATGAACAAAGAAATATAATAATAACTCTTTTATTATTGCCTCTAGGGCATATTTCCAACAAGAATAAGAGGGGGATAGCTAATCCAATCGAAGACTACGCTTCTCGCAGCCTCCATCTTGCAGCAGTAGAAGAGAGTAGCAGGAAAGTAACAAGTATCCTCGCTTCTCGCAGCCTCCGTCTTGCAGCAGTAGAAAATAATAGATAGTAAGTTCACCGAGTAACATCGTAGCAAAAACCTACTCGGCGATCCTCCCCTCGTCGCCCTATGGGAAAGCGATCACCGGGTTGTATCTGGAACTTGTCTGGTTGTGTTTTATTAAGTATCCAGTTCTGGTTGTCATGAGGTCAGAGTACAACTCCGGGTCGTCCTTTTACCGAGGGACACGGCTATTCGAATAGATTAACTTCCCTACATGGGTGGACTACCTAACCCAGCACGCTCGATCCCATTTGGCCAGACACACTTTCCGGGGTCATGTCCGGCCTCGGAAGATCAACATGTCGCAGCCCTACCTAAGCACAACAGAGAGGTCAGCACGCCGGTCTAAGTCCTAGGTGCGCAGGGGTCCGGGCCCATCGCCCAACGCACACCTGAACGTTGTGTACATGGCCGGTGAGCAGACCTAGCAACCTCCATTACTAAGGAAGTTACGTTACGTCGTCCAACCCGGCGCGCGCCGCTAAGTCGCTGACGTCAAAAAGGCTTCGGCTGATACCATGACATCGAGAGCACATAACTATTCCCACGTAGCTGGTTAGTGCGTATAGGCCAATGGCCAGACTTAGATCAAATACTAAGATCTCGTTAAGCGTGTTATTATAAAATATCCGCGGACAACGACTAGGGCCAGGCCACCTCTCGACTGGGTGTCTCAACCTGCCCTGTCGCTCCGCCACCAAGATCCACACGGGGGCCGTCGGGAACTCAGGCCCACCACTACCTGGATGGAGCCACCTGTCCTTTCAGCACCCACATTAGAGTCACTTGCGGGTACTCAATGAGCCGACCCGACTATAATCACATCATGTGTCATGTAAAGTATGTATATAGTGTATACCCGTGATCACCACTCGAGTGATCATGGCCCGATAGTATAGCATGGAAGACGGACAAGAATGTAGGGCCATTGATGGAATACTAGCATCCTATACTAAGCATTTAGGATTGCAGGTAAAGGTGTCAAAAGTTGTAGCAACAATGACAGGCTATGCAGCAGAATAGGATTATCGAAAGCAGTAACATGCTACACTACTCTAATGCAAGCAGTAGATAGAAGAATAGGCGATATCAGGTTGATCAAAGGGGGGGCTTGTCTGATTGCTCTGGCAAGAAGAAGAGTCGTCGTCGACGCAGTCGATCATCGTGGCATTGTCAGCGATCTCAGTCCCGATGTCTATCGAAGAGAAGAGGGGGAAGAAACAATAAATATAAAGAAAACATCACACCACAAAGCATAACATGGCAAAACGCGGTGCTACGTGTGACCTAACGCGGTAGGAGGTGATACCGACGAAGGGGGGACATCCGGAAAAGTATTCTCAGTGTTTCGCCTTTTCGGACTGATGAACCAGAGGTGAAATGTTGCACGTTCGCTATGCTAGAGACATGCGGTGAACGAACGGACCGCGTATTCGGATTCGTCTCGTTTTTCTGGTCATTTTTCATATATAAATTATTTTCATCTGAGTTACGGTTTATTTTCTATTAATTTTAAAAGTTTTATTAATATTCTGAAATTCCTGGTTTTAATATTAATTCGAAAATACAACTAAAATACTAGATGCACCCGGTCCAGTGCACCTGGCAATGCACTAGAGGCTGACAGTGGGGCCAGGTCAATGGCACAGTCAATAGTTGACTGGTCGTTCTGACTAGTCAAGGGGTCCAGTTGGACCCACCTGTCATTGACTAGGCTAGTCCCGTCAGCAGTTTGACTAGGTCAAACTGGACAAGGGCCCACCTGTCATTCACACAGACTAACTAATAGAGTTGAATTTAACTGGGGGATTAATTAAAGGGTGGCCCCATATGTCAGTGACTATAACTAATTAATAGTTTAAGTTTTAATTGTAAAACTAGTTTAATTAAGCACGGGGCCCACATGTCTTCTTTCTTTAGTCCCAAATGCCCACTTTTAGTCCCTAAAAGTCCCTCCTGTTTGGTTTAGATGGGACTGACACGGAGTATTTTTAGTCCCTCCACCAAAGTGTCCCTGTAAACAAGCACCCTCTAATAATGCTGCTGGAAAATTGATGCAATGCCACAGTTAAAAGAAAATTACATGTTTAACGAATTTTATTGTTAATATAATCTCTCTGTTAATACTAATCAATGCCACCGTTTGAGAAATGCTACTGTCTTGCTTTCTTTCCCATTTAGATAAGGTAGATGCTTCTTTTTGTTGGCTTCTGTGTCATCCACCGTTATTGACACTAGTTGTTTCCTTTGCACCTCTATGTAAATAGGGTTATCTACTTCACCTCGTTGCCATTGTGACCTTTTGTTGCACTTCACAAAACACTTTTGTTTTAAGAGTGTTTTGTGCAGTTCAACCAAAATGTCACACCGACAACGTTGCTTGATTGCTTGATCTTAGTGGAACTGCACAAGAGGAGATCTTACTTCCTATCCGTGTTGGCAAATTTGGTTCAGATCTTCTTCTTGTGAGTTGTTTGAATTTCACGTCATGAGAGGTTAGTACTAGCCTTCTTCACATGATTCTGCATTGTGCTTTCATATGTTGTGCTACTTGTACGGTAATGTTGCTTGATTTTAGTGAACTGCACAAATGGAGACAAGACTTCCAATCTGTATGTGCACCGCAATATCCCATTGAGGTAAGATAAGGATATTTCACAACTGTTGGCCTGTATTTTTCCACTTTCATCAGAAAATCACTGAGCTACTACCAAACACCACTAGAACATGCTCAAAATAGTTTAGTGCTATACTTGTGCAACCTAATTGACATGCCAAATCTTACATTGAAGGCGAAGCTTGTCTGCTATTGAACCAAGTGATGAAGGGGGAGAACAAGCGGAAGAAAAGCAAAAAACAACTCCTCGTGCTGTAAAGAAGCACTGGAACTGTGATGACACAAGTAATGATATAGTTTTGCATCTTAATTTATTGCTATGCTTGGAACAAGCAATTGTTTTGCCACTGATTTGATGCCACTCTGAATGTAATACCTAATTATCTCTACTTGGGCAAACAGGGATCTTCTTTGAAGATACCATATATTTTAGTGGAACTGCACAAGAAGATGTTGGAAACATTAATCTAATCGAGGAGTATATAGTAAGCATGGCCACCACATTATATAGCAACAGATGGTTCCAGAGAAGTGTGTCATTTGTATGCTCTACACAATAAGCCTCCTGACAAAGGTTGGTACTCGCCCACTGATTTCATCCATATGATTGAGCTTTGTCATCTCTATTGGTGTTGTGCTACTGTTTAGATATTGTCATCAAAAAGTGGTATTGTCCTTGAGAAGTGCTTCAGCTGTGATGTTTTAAATATTTCCTTTCCTTTTTTTCGAGCAAACAGGGATGCTAGCATTTAATTATCCTCTTGTCTTTGCACAATAGGATCATCCTCCTCTGAGGCCTTGTTCGGTTGAGGTGGTTTTTGAAGGGGAATGGCAGGGTTTGAGGGGGATTAGATCCCCAACAAGCCAAAATCCTCTCCAATACACTCCAATCCCCTTGGGAGGAGGATTAAACGAACAAGGCTTGAAGAAGAATATGGAGTACGTGAAGTGACTAGTTCCGATTATGCCAGGATGAAGAAGCCATGTCTATCTTCTCATCAGAAGGAGCAGTTGAAGGATGGTTAAATTACCCCCCACAAGACCAAACTAACTTCAGCTTAGAAGGACTGACAAATCTCCATTTTCTTGATGTGATGCGCGAGTACAATGTTGCTCTAGGATTCTTTCCGGTGAGTTCCATTTTTCTAAAAGTGTGCTCTACATGGACCATGTAGGTGCCTGTTTAAACTATCAATTCATAGTACAATTTGCTTTATACTAATCACTTTTTTTGTATTTGTGCAAACAGGGGTGCTCCTCTTGATTTCAATGGGAACTGCACAAAATGTTCATGAATACATCGAATCATTCATTTCCACCACAAGAAAGGAGGTGCCGATATGTTCAAGGGTTGCAACATATAAGGGCGAAATCATACAAGCTACGCGCGAATTTGGTTGATTTAGGTGGAACTGCACAAAAAGAACAGCTCGTTTATTTAGCACGAGGTGCCATGTCAATGTCTGAACTGATGCAAACCCTGCCCATTCCACAATCGTAGGCATTTGATATTTTGGAATGGGAAAACTTTGTCAAATTTTGCTCATTGATTTTAGCAAGAAGACATGCGTTTGATATTTTTGAATGGGACGCCCTTTGCTGTCAGCAGCGTCGATCCATTTTTTATTTATTCTTTAGTTGTGAAGTAAATATTGGCTCTGACATGTGAATCGCTGAGATGCATAATCATCGATTGTTTTGAATGTTCTCTATGAATTGTGAGGCCTGTGTGTTTGATTGCAATGTACAGGAACGCTAAAAAGCTGCTCAAACTCTTTGTACTCCTTCTGTTCCTTTTTACTTCACACATTGTGAAAGTGCATACTTTTTTCTATAAGATTGTTCAAAGTAGAGATACTTTGACTGCAGACAAAACTTGTGTGCAGACTAGAAAGGACCGGAGGGAGTACCTGTGAAACTGCTGCAAACGAGGTGATCACACTGGGAATAATGCTAGTATGTATTGTTTTGCATGTTCATCCAATGCCAGTGATACAAGAATTTGAACTAATCGAAATAAATTCATTCATACACTGTCGGATTTCATATAAACATGCTAGATTTCATTACATTTCATACATTCTTCAACTAAAAAGGGGTGCGCTGGAGGTATAATTAATTAACCGAAACTACTTACCTGTGTCCGGCTGAGCCGAACAGAAGCTTCAGTGACTTAACTGCAGGTGCGGTTGCGTAACTGACATGTGGCCCAGATGCCTGTTGGGCACACGTGTCAGTCAGCCAACTGCACCAGCAGTTAAGTAGAAGCAACGTCCTTCTCCAACATAGCTCTCCGACTCCATGTCGCCGCCAAGAAGCTAACCGGCCGGAGGGTAGCAGTGGTGGCCTTACTTGGACCCGAGCGGCTGCGACCTACCGTGTTCTACTCTTCCTCGTTTTCTGTGTGGCGTGGCCTTGTTGGCAGCAGGGCGGGGCCTCGGCAGAGCCGGCGATGTCCTCTGTCTCGTTGCCGGCGTGCGGCGCCTCGGCGGAGCGTGGGAAATCCTCCCCCTCGTTGCCGGCAGGGTGGGGCCTCGGCGGAGCCGGCGGTGTCCTCTGCCTCATTGTTGGCACCGTGGGGCCTCGGCGGAGCAGGGCCTCATCGATGCCAGCGGAGCGGGGACTCGTCGGAGCCGGCATTGTCCTCTGCCTCGTCCTCGGTCTCGCCAAACAGCGCCTCGCCCGCTTCATCGCCCTCTTTGTAGGCGGCCGCAGCCTCCGCCACCCGCATGCGGTACCGCCAGCGCTCGAGGCGGCCCTCGCGGGCGGAGCGGTATGAGTCGAGTAGCGCCTCCTGCTTTGCCCGCTCTACGGCGATCTGCTCCTCCGCCTACAGGTGCTCCTGGAGGACATGGTGGTTGTAGGCGGTGTCGGCCTGCGCCTCCCGGAACTGCTCCTCATGCTTCTGCCTCACAGTGTCCATATATTGGGCACGGGCCTCACTGATGGTCATGGTGCAATGCACCAGCGAGGATGGCGCGGAGGAGGGGGTTGGCGCCGAATCGTCGACTACCATGTTCTCCATTGGGACATCGTCATCCTCCGGCTGCCTGCCAGCGAGCCAGTCAGCAGCAATGGCTGCCATCTCCTTATGGTCTGTCGTCCACCCGTCCCGAAGAGCGCTGGAGCACGAGGAAGCCATGGAGGGCAGTAGTGGTGTGGACAGGAGAATAGGAACGGATGCGGATGAATGCGGCTATGGCCGGAGCAGCAGTTTATATTGCAATGGTGGGCGGCGGAGGGACGAACGTGTGGCGCCGGAGTAGCCGCCTTGGCAACCGTGTACCATAAATGTGGGCGGCGGAAGGACGGACGGAAGACACTTGTGTCGTTTGAAGGCGGAGCAATCGCATGCACCGGGAAGCGGGGCGGGCAGCGCTGACCGTTTCAGGCGGAAAGCGCGCACGGGCGAGGGAGGCGGTCTGGGTGGGCCAGGGCAGTCAGACTCATGCTTGGCAGCGGGTCGGTAAAGCAGCCGGACATGCTGGCTCGCCAGCTACCTCGCCTGATGAGCAACGACAATCATACGATGGACGTAGCTTCCGACCAGGAGCCGGCGCCACTGTCCAAGCCGGTTCATGCCGTGTTCACCATAGAGCAGGTGCGGCCGCACTTCAAGCCCTAATGGTGGAATAGCTACCAGCGCAGGAGGACCTATGCTGCAAACTCCATCTCCTCAACGAGCACCGGTGAACAAGCAAAAGACAAGGCCATCGCGGACATGTGGCCGTATGATCCCGGCTTCCCGAATGAGCAGCGGGGGCTGTATCAGACCATCCGTAGGGCCCACGAGGCCCTCTCCGTCGTCCTTCGAGTTGTTGCGCTCGCCGTGGCGCCGCCGTCGCGCGTTGTCAACATGGTCAACGGACATGAGGATGAGGAGATTGAAGGAAATACGCCCTTGAGGCAATAATAAAGATGTTATTTGTATTTCCTTATATCATGATAAATATCTTTTATTCATGCTAGAATTGTATTAACCGGAAACTTAATACATATGTGAATACATAGACAAAACAGTATGTCCCTAGTATGCCTCTACTAGACTAGCTCATTGATCAAAGATGGTTATGTTTCCTAGCCATAGACATGAGTTGTCATTTGATCAAAGAGATCACATCATTAGGAGAATGATGTGATGGACAACACCCATCCGTTAGCTTAGCACTATGATCGTTTAGTTTTACTACTATTGCTTTCTTCATGACTTATACATGTTCCTATGACTATGAGATTATGCAACTCCCGAAGACCGGAGGAACACCTTGTGTGCTATCAAACGTCACAACATAACTGGGTGACTATAAAGATGCTCTACAGGTGTATCCGAAAGTGTTCGTGGTGTTGGCATAGATCAAGAATAGGATTTGTCACTCCGAGTGTCGGAGAGGTATCTCTGGGCCCTCTCGGTAATGCACATCATAATAAGCCTTGCAAGCAAATGACTAATGAGTTAGTCACGAGATGGTGTATTACGGAACGAGTAAAGAGACTTGCCGGCAACGAGATTGAACTAGGTATTGAGATACCGACGATCGAATCTCGGACAAGTAACATACCGATGACAAAATGAAAAACGTATGTTGTTATGCGGTTTGACCGATAAAGATCTTCGTAGAATATGTAGGAGCCAATATGAGCATCCAGGTTCCGCTATTGGTTATTGACCGGAGATGAGTCTCGGTCATGTCTACATAGTTCTCGAACCCGTAGGGTCCGCACGCTTAACATTTGATGACGATTGGTATTATGAGTTTATGAGTTTTGATGTACCTAAGGTAGTTTGGAGTCCCGGATAAGATCACGGACATGACGAGGAGTCTCGGAATGTCCGAGACGTAAAGATTGATATATTGGACGACTATATTCAGACACTGGAAGTGTTCCGGAAAACTTTCGAATTAAACCGGAGTGCCGGACGGGTATCGGTACCCCCCGGGGGAACTAATGGGCCACTTGGGCCCTTAGTGGAGAGAGAGAGGGCCGGCCAGGGCTGGGCCACGTGGCCCTCCCCCTTGGTCCAAATTGGACAAGGAAAGGAGGAGGGCGGCGCCCCTTTCCTTCTCCCTCTCCCTCTCCTTCCTTCCCCCTCTCCCTCTTGGTGGACTCCTACTAGGAATAGGATTGGAATCCTATTCCTAGTAGGATTGGCCCTCCTATGGCGCGCCATAGGGGCCGGCCGGCCTCCCCTTGCTCCTTTATATACAGGGGCATGGGGCACCTCTAGACACACAAGTTGATCAGTTGATCTCTCCTAACCGTGTGCGGTGCCCCCTCCACAAGAACACACCTCGGTCATATCGTTGTAGTGCTTAGGCGAAGCCCTGCGCCGGTAGCTTCATCATCTCCGTCACCACGCCGTCATGCTGATAAAACTCTCCCGTGAGGTTCTACTGGATCAAGAGCTCGTGGGACGTCATCAAGCTGAACATGTGCTGAATGCGGAGGCTCCGTACGTTCGTGCTTGATCGGTTGGATCACGAAGAAAGTTCGACTACATCAACCGCGTCACTAAACGCTTCCACTCTCGGTCTACGAGGGTACGTGGACACACTCTCCCCTCTCGTTTCTATGCTTCTAGTAGACAGATCTTGCGTGATCGTAGGATTTTTTTGAAATACTACATTCCCCAACAGTGGCATCATGAGCCAGGTCTATGCGTAGATGATATGCACGAGTAGAACACAATGTGTTGTGGGCGATAATAGTCATACTGCTTACCAGCATGTCATACTTTGGTTCGGCGGTATTGTGAGATGAAGCGGCCCAGACCGACATTACGCGTACGCTTACGCGAGACTGGTTTCACCGTTATGAGCACTCGTTGCTTAAAGGTGACCGGAGGGTGACTATCTCTCTCACTTTAGCTGAATCGAGTGTGGCTACACCCGGTCCTTGTGAAGGTTAAAACATCACATACTTGACGAAAAATCGTTGTGGTTTTTGTATGCGTGGGTAAGAACGGTTCTTGCTAAGCCCGTAGCAGCCATGTAAAATTTGCAACAACAAAGTAGAGGACATCTAACTTGTTTTTGCAGGGCATGTTATGATGTGATATGGTCAAGACATGATGAGTTATACGTTATTGTATGAGATGATCATGTTTTGTAAAGTTATCGGCAGCTGGCAAGAGCCATATGGTTGTCGCTTTATTGTATGAAATACAGTTGCCATGTAATTGCTTTACTTTATCACTAAGCGGTAGCGATAGTCGTGGAAGCAATAGTTGGCGAGACGACAATGATGCTACGATGGAGATCATGGTGTCGCTCCGGTGATGATGGTGATCATGACGGTGCCTTGGAGATGGAGATCAAAAGCACAAGATGATGATGGCCATATCATGTCACATATTTTGATTGCATGTGATGTTTATCTTATCATGCTTCTTATTTTGCTTAGTACGACGGTAGCATTATAAGATGATCTCTCACTAAATTTCAAGGTATAAGTGTTCTCCCTGAGTATGCACCGTTGCGAAAGTTCGTCGTGCCGAGACACCACGTGATGATCGGGTGTGATAATCTCTACGTTCACATACAACGGGTGTAAGGCAGTTTTGCACACGCAGAATACTCGGGTTAAACTTGACGAGCCTAGCATATGCAGATATGGCCTCGGAACACTTGAGACCGAAAGGTCGAGCGTGAATCATATAGTAGATATGATCAACATAAGATGTTCACAATGAAAACTACTCCATCTCACGTGATGATCGGACATGGTTTAGTTGATTTGGATCACATGATCATTTAGATGACCAGAGGGATGTCTATCTAAGTGGGATTTCTTTAGTAATATGATTAATTGAACTTTAAATTATCACGAACTTAGTCCTGATAGTTTTTTGCATATCTATGTTGTTGTAGATCAATGGTCCGTGTTACCGTTCCTTTGAATTTTAATGCATTCCTAGATAAAGCTAAGTTGAAAGATGATGGTAGAAATTACATGGACTGGGTCCATAACTTGAGGATTATCCTCATTGCTGCACAGAAGAATTATGTCCTTGAACCACCGCTGGGTGACAAGCCTGCTGCAGGAGCAACCCCGGACGTTATGAACGCTTGGCAAGCTCGTTCTGATGACTACACGATAGTTCAGCCTGCCATGCTTTACGGCTTAGAACCGGGAATTCAACGACGTTTTGAACGTCATGGAACATATGAGATATTCCAGGAGTTGAAGTTGATATTTCAAGCAAATTCTTGGATTGAGAAATATGAGATTTCCAATAAGTTCTACAGCTGTAAGATGGAGGAGAACAGTTCTATCAGTGAACACATGCTCAGAATGTCTGGGTACTACAATCATATGACTCAACTTGGTTGCAAAGTTGATGAAGATAGTGTTATTGATTGAGTTCTTCAATCACTGCCACCAAGCTATGAAGGCTTCATGATGAACTATAACATGCAAGGGATGCAGAAGACAATTCTCGAGCTCTTCGCTATGCTCAAAGTTGTGGAGGTAGAAATCAAAAAGGAGCATCAAGTGTTGATGGTTAACAAGACCACTAGTTTCTAGAAAAAGGGCAAGGGGAAGAAGGGGAACTTCAAGAAGAATAGCAAGATAGTTGCTACTCCCACGAAGAAACCCAAAGTCTGGAGCCAAGCCTGAAACTGAGTGCTTCTACTTCAAAGGGACTGGACACTGGAAGCGGAACTGCCCCAAGTATTTGGTGGATAAGAAGGATGGCAAGGTGAACAAAGGTATATGTGATATACATGTTATTGATGTGTACCTTACTAATGCTCGTAGTAGTACCTGGGTATTTGATACCGGTTTGGTTGCTAATATTTGTAACTCGAAACAGGGAATACGGATTAAACGAAGATTGGCTAAGGACGAGGTGACGATGCACGTGGGAAATGGTTTCAGAGTCGATGTGATCGCCGTCGGCACGCTACCTCTACCTTCGGGATTAATTTTAGACCTGAATAATTGTTATTTGGTGCCAGCGTTAAGCATGAACATTATATCTAGATCTTGTTTATTGCGAGATGGTTAATCATTTAAATCTGAGAATAATGGTTCTTCTATTTATATGAGTAATATCTTCTATGGTCATGCACCCTTGAAGAGTGGTCTATTCTTGTTGGATCTCGATCGTAGTGATACACATATTCATAATATTGAAGCCAAAAGATGTAAGGTTAATAATGATAGTGCAACTTATTTGTGGCACTGCCGTTTAGGTCATATTGGTGTAAAGCGCATGAAGAAACTCCATAGTGATGGACTTTTGGAATAACTTGATTATGAACCACTTGGTTCTTGCGAACCATGCCTCATGGGCAAGATGACTAAAACTCCGTTCTTCGGAACAATGGAGCGAGCAACAGACTTGTTGGAAATCATACATACTGATGTATGTGGACCGATGAGTGTTGAAGCTCGCGGCGGGTATCGTTATTTTCTGACCTTCACTGATGATTTGAGCAGATATGGGTATATCTACTTGATGAAGCACAAGTCTGAAACATTTGAAAAGTTCAAATAATTTCAGAGTGAAGTAGATAATTATTGTAACAAGAAAATAAAGTTTCTACGATCTCATCGTGGAGGTGAATATTTGAGTTACGAGTTTGGTCTTCATTTGAAACAATGTGGAATAGTTTCACTACTCACGCCACCCAGAACACCACAGCGTAATGGTGTGTCCGAACGTCGTAAACGTACTTTATTAGATATGGTGCGGTCTATGGTGTCTCTTACCGATTTACCACTATTGTTTTGGGGTTATGCTTTAGAGACAACTGCATTCACATTAAATAGGGCACCATCTAAATCCGTTGAGACGATGCCTTATGAACTGTGGTTTGGCAAGAAACCAAAGTTGTCGTTTCTTAAAGTTTGGGGCTGCGATGCTTATGTCAAAAAGCTTCAACCTGATAAGCTCGAACCCAAGTCGGAAAAATGTGTCTTCGTAGGATACCCAAAGGAGACTGTTGGGTACACCTTCTATCACAGATCCGAAGGCAAAATATTCGTTGCTAAGAATGGATCCTTTCTAGACAAGGAGTTTCTCTCGCAAGAAGTGAGTGGGAGGAAAGTGGAACTTGATGAGGTAATTTTACCTTCTCCCAAATTGGAAAGTAGTACATCACATAAACTGGTTCTAGTGATTCCTACACCAATTAGTGAGGAAGCTAATGATGATGATGATGAAACTTCAGATCAAATTTCTGCTGAACTTCATAGATCAACCAGAGTACGTTCCGCGCCAGAGTGGTATGGCAACCCAGTTCTGGAAGTCATGTTACTAGACCATGATGAACCTGCAAACTATGAGGAAACGATGATGAGCCCATATTCCGCAAAATGTCTTGAGGCCATGAAATTTGAGATGGGATCCATGTATGAGAACAAAGTGTGGACTTTGGTTGACTTGCGCGATGATCGGCAAGCCATCGAAAATAAATGGATCTTCAAGAGGAAGACCGACGCTGACGGTAATGTTACTATTTACAAAGCTCGTCTTGTTGCGAAAGGTTTTCGACAAGTTCAAGGAGTTGACTACGATGAGACTTTCTCACCCGTAGTGATGCTTAAGTCTATCCAAATCATGTTAGCAATTGCCGCATTTTATGATTATGAAATCTAGCAAATGGATGTCAAAACTGCATTCCTGAATGGATATCTCAAAGAAGAGTTGTATATGATGCAACCAGAAGGTTTTGTCCATCCTAAAGGTGCTAACAAAGTGTGCAAGCTCCAACGATCCATCTATGGACTGGTGCAAGCATCTCCGAGTTGGAATATACGCTTTGATGAGGTGATCAAAGCATATGGTTTTATACAGACTTTTGTTGGGGAACGTAGCAGAATTCAAAAAAATTCCTACGCTTCACCAAGATCAATCTAAGGACTCATCTAGCAACGAGCATACTGGAGTGCATCTACATACCCTTTGTAGATCGCGTGCGGAAGCGTTCGAAGGAACGTGGATGAAGTAATCGTACTCTTCGCGTTCTTCGTCACCGATGATCCTAGCGCCGAACGGACGGCACCTCTGCGTTCAACACACGTACGGTACAGCAACGTCTCCTCCTTCTTGATCCAGCAAGGGCGGAGGAGAGGTCGTCGAAGATCCAGCAGCATGACGGCATGGTGGTGGATGCAACAGGAAAACCTGCAGGGCTTCGCCGGCGCCCTGCGGAGGAGTAGGAAGTGTGACGGGAGGGGGGAGAGGCGCCAGAGGCTTGGGGTTGTGGCTGCCCTCTCCCCCCCACTATATATTGGGGCCAGGGGGGCGCCGGCCCTGGGAGGTCTGATCTCCAGGGTGGGGCGGCTGCCAGGGGGGCAGACTTGCCCCCCAAGGCATAGGGGGCGCCCCCTCCCCCTAGGGTTTCAACCCTAGGCGCATGGAGGGGGGCCCATATGGGTGCGCCAGCCCACCAGGGGCTGGCCCCCTTCCCCTTGCGGCCTAGGGGCCCCACCCAGTGGACTCCCGGGACCCCTCCGGTGGCCCCGGGACACTCCCGGTGACCCTCGGAGTTCACCCGATGGCCGAAACTGGACTTCCTATGTATCATTATTTACCTCCGGACCATTCCAGAACTCCTCGTGACGTCCGGGATCTCATCCGGGACTCCGAACAACATTTGGGTTTCCATGTGCATGTATCTCTACAACCCTAGCGTCACCGAACCTTAAGTGTGTACACCCTACGGGTTCGGGAGACACGCAGACATGACCGAGACGACTCTCCGGTCAATAACCAACAACGGGATCTGGATACCCATGTTGGTTCCCACGTGTTCCTCGATGATCTTCATCAGATGAACCACTGTGTCAAGGATTCACTCAATCCCGTATGTTATTCCCTTTGTCCATCGGTACAGTACTTGCCCGAGATTCGATCGTCGGTATGCCCGATACCTTGTTCAATCTCGTCATGGCAAGTCTCTTTACTCGTTCCATAATCCATCATCCCGTGACTAACTCCTTAGTCACCTTGAGCTCATTATGATGATGTCTTACCGAGAGGGCCCAGAGGTACCTCTCCGTCATTCGGAGTGACAATATCCCAGTCTCGGTTCGTGCCAACTCAACAGACACTTTCGGAGATACCCGTTGCGTACCTTTATAGCCACCCAGTTACGTTGTGACGTTTGGCACACCCAAAGTATTCCTACGGCATCCGGGAGTTGCACAACCTCATGGTCTAAGGAATAAATACTTGACACCGGAAAAGCTTATGCATTACGAACTATACGATCCCGTGCTAGGCTCATGATTGGGTCTTGTCCATCACATCATTCTCCTAATGATGTGATCCCGTTATCACTAACATCCTATGTCCATGGTCAGGAAACCGTGACCATCTGTTGATCAACGAGCTGGTAACTAGAGGCTTACCAGGGACACATTATGGTCTATATATTCACACATGTATCGCTATTTCCATACAATACAATTGAAGCATGAATTACAGACAATTATCATGAACAAGGAAATATAATAATAATACTTTTATTATTGCCTCTAGGGCATATTTCAAATAGTCTCCCACTTGCACTAGAGTCAATAATCTAGTTACATTGTGATGAATCAAACACCCATAGAGTTCTGGTGTTGATCATGTTTTGCCTGTGGAAGAGGTTTAGTCAACGGGTCTGCAACATTCAGATCCGTATGCACTTTACAAATATCTATGTCTCCATCTTGAACATAATTTCGGATGGAGTTGAAACGGCGCTTGATGTGCTTGGTCTTCTTGTGAAACCTGGGCTCCTTGGTAATGGCAATAGCTCCAGTGTTGTCACAGAAGAGAGTCATCGGGCTTGACGCGCTTGGAATGACTCCTTGGTCGGTGATGAACTCCTTCATCCAGACTCCTTCTTGAGCTGCTTCGCAAGCAGCTATGTACTCCGCTTCACATGTAGAATGTGCCACGACGCTCTGCTTGCAACTGCACGAGCGGACTGCTCCACCATTCAAAATATACACGTATCCGGTTTGTGACTTCGAGTCATCCAGATCTGTGTCGAAGCTAGCATCGACGTAACCCTTTACGACGAGCTCTTCGTCACCTCCATAAACGAGAAACATATCCTTAGTCCTCTTCAAGTACTTTAGGATGTTCTTGACCGTTGTCCAGTGTTCCATACCGGGATCACTTTGGTACCTCCCTACCAAACTTATGGCAAGGATCACATCAGGTCTAGTACACAGCATGGCATACATGATAGAACCTATGGCTGAGGCATAGGGAATGACACTCATCTTTTCTCTATCTTCTGCCGTGGTTGGGGACTGAGCCTTGCTCAATCTCATACCTTGCGAAACAGGCAAGAACCCCTTCTTGGACTGATCCATATTGAACTTCTTCAATATCTTGTCAAGGTATGTACTTTGTGAAAGACCAATGAGGCGTCTTGATCTATCTCTATAGATTTTGATGCCTAATATGTAAGCAGCTTCTCCAAGGTCCTTCATTGAAAAACTCTTATTCAAGTAGGCCTTTACATTTTCCAAGAACTCTATATCATTTCCCATCAGCAATATGTCATCCACATGTAATATGAGAAATGCTACAGAGCTCCCACTCACTTTCTTGTAGATACAGGCTTCTCCATAAGTCTGTATAAAGCCAAACGCTTTGATCACATCATTAAAGCAAACATTCCAACTCCGAGATGCTTGCACCAGCCCGTAAATCGAGCGCTGGAGCTTGCACACCTTGTTAGCATTCTCTGGATCGACAAAACCTTCCGGCTGCATCATATACAACTCTTCCTTGAGGAAGCCATTAAGGAATGCCATTTTGACGTCCATTGGCCATATCTCATAATCATAGAATGCGGCAATTGCTAACATGATTCTGACTGACTTTAGCATCGCTACGGGAGAGAATGTCTCGTCGTAGTCAATCCCTTGAACTTGTCGATAACCCTTAGCGACAAGCCGAGCCTTATAGATGGTCACATTACCATCCGCGTCTGTCTTCTTCTTAAATATCCATTTATTTTCTATGGCGTGCCTATCATCAGGCAAGTCCACCAAAGTCCATACTTTGTTTTCATACATGGATTCTATCTCAGATTTCATGGCTCCAAGCCATTTATTGGAATCCGGGCCCGCCATCGCTTCTTCATAGTTTGAAGGTTCACCGTTGTCTAACAACATAATTTCCATGAAAGGGTTGCCGTACCACTCTGGTGTGGAACGTGCCCTTGTGGACCTTCGAAGTTCAGTAGTAACTTGATCTGTTTCTTCATGATCGTCATCATTAACTTCCTCCCTTATCGGTGCAGGCACCTCAGGAACAATTTCCTGCGCTGCGCTACTTTCCGGTTCGGGAGGGGTGACTGTCACCTCATCAAGTTCTACTTTCCTCCCACTCACTTCTTTCGAGAGAAACTCTTTCTCCAGAAAGGATCCATTCTTGGCAACAAAGACCTTGCCTTCGGATCTATGGTAGAAGGTGTACCCAATCGTTTCCTTTGGGTATCCTATGAAGACGCATTTTTCCGATTTGGGTTCGAGCTTCTGAGGTTGAAGTTTCTTGACATAAGCATCGCAACCCCAAACCTTTAGAAACGACAACTTAGGTTTCTTGCCAAACCAAAGTTCATACGGTGTCGTCTCAACGGATTTCGATGGAGCCCTATTTAAAGTGAATGCGGCGGTCTCTAAAGCATAACCCCAAAAAGATAGCGGTAAGTCGGTGAGAGACATCATAGATCGCACCATGTCCAACAGAGTACGATTTCGACGTTCGGACACACCGTTACGCTGAGGTGTTCCGGGCGGTGTCAATTGTGAAACAATTCCACAGTTCCTAAGGTGCGTGCCAAATTCATGACTTAAATATTCACCCCCATGATCCGATCGCAAGAACTTTATTTTTCTGTCACGTTGATTCTCAACCTCATTTTGAAATTCCTTGAACTTTTCAAAGGTCTCAGACTTGTGTTTCATCAAGTAGATATACCCATATCTACTCAAGTCATCTGTGAGGGTGAGAACATAACTATAGCCTCCGCGAGCCTCAACACTCATTGGACCGCACACATCGGTATGTATGATTTCCAATAAGTTGGTTGCTCGCTCCATTGTTCCGGAGATTGGAGTCTTGGTCATCTTTCCCAAGAGGCATGGTTCGCACGTGTCAAATGATTCATAATCAAGAGACTCCAGAAGTCCATCAGCATGAAGCTTCTTCATACGTTTGACACCAATATGACCAAGGCGGCAATGCCACAAGTATGTGGGACTATCATTGTCAACTTTACATCTTTTGGCATTCACACTATGAATATGTGTATCATCACGATCGAGATTCATCAAAAATAAACCATTGACCAGCGGGGCATGACCATAAAACATATCTCTCAAATAAATAGAACAACCATTATTCTCAGATTTAAATGAGTATCCATCTCGCATAAGACGAGATCCAGATACAATGTTCATGCTCAAAGCTGGTACTAAATAACAATTATTAAGGTTTAAAACTAATCCTGAGGGTAGATGTAGAGGCAGCGTGCCGACGGCGATCACATCGACCTTGGAACCATTCACGACACGCATCGTCACCTCGTCCTTCGCCAGTCTCTGCTTATTCCGCAACTCCTTCTTAGAGTTACAAATATGAGCAACTGCACCGGTATCAAATACCCAGGAGCTACTACGAGCGCTGGTAAGGTACACATCAATAACATATATATCACATATACCTTTGACGTTGCCGGCCTTCTTGTCCGCTAAGTATTTGGGGCAGTTCCGCTTCCAGTGACCCGTTCCCTTGCAATAAAAGCACTCTGTCTCAGGCTTGGGTCCATACTTTGGCTTCTTCCCGGAAACAGGCTTACCGGGCGCGGCAACTCCCTTGCCGTCCTTCTTGAAGTTCTTCTGCCCTTCTTGAACTTAGTGGTTTTATTGACCATCAACACTTGATGCTCTTTCTTGATCTCCACCTCCGCTGATTTCAGCATTGAATACACCTCGGGAATGGACTTCTCCATCCCCTGCATATTGAAGTTCAACACGAAGCTCTTGTAGATTGGTGGGAGCGACTGGAGGATTCTGTCTACGACCGCTTCGTCCGGGAGATTCATTCCCAACTGAGACAAGCGGTTGTGCAACCCAGAAATCTTGAGGATGTGCTCACTGACAGAACTGTTTTCCTCCATCTTACAGCTGTAGAATGCGTTGGAGACATCATATCTCTCAACTCGGGCATGAGCCTAGAAAACCATTTTCAGCTCTTGGAACAACTCATATGCCCCGTGGTGCTCAAAACGCTTTTGGAGCCCCGATTCTAAGCTGTAGAGCATGCCGCACTGAACCAGGGAGTAATCATCACAACGCGACTGCCAAGCGTTCATAACATCTTGGTTTGCCGGGGCGGGAGTGATGGCTTCTCGCCCCTCGTTGGTTACCCCAAGTGGAAGGTTTGAGATGCAGTGTAGCGGAAGTTTTCCCTTGGCAATACCAAGGATCGATTTCCCTGAGACTCCCAGTTTCAACAAGAAGGTGTCAACTGCTAACGGCGCCAGATATTAGCAATCAACGTGGACCTGCACACAGATACAAATAACTTTGCTCCCAACAAGTACAGAGAGGTTGTCAATCCCTCCGGCCTTGTAGTTTACAAAGGATCAAACGCAAGTGATAATAGTGATAGGTATAATTGCAATAGTAAATAAAAGCGGAAAGTAAATAGAGGATGTGATCAATGATGGTAATATGGACCGGAGTCTCATGATGTTCACTAGTGATGTCTCTCTCCCAAAAGACGATAAAACAGCTATGTGAGGTAAACGAATTACAGCTGGGCAATTGACAGGACCATGTGCGCAAACCAATGCTGACTAAGTTGCAAGAAAGGTAGAGGTTCAAAGCATGGGCGGTACGCCGAGGTAAGTAGACCGAAATCCATCTACATTTACTACTAATCATCCACCTTGAGATATTTATCCAGAACATCTCGCTGGTATTAAGTTGTGAGTCCCACCCATAGTGTAAACTCAAAGCAACAGACAACTGCATTAAAAGAACTTTGCGTAAAGTAAACAATCCTTGCACCCGCGGGCACAAGCACCGTTGTTTTCCCCCTTGTGGCAACAGCACATCCCCTAGACTCATGTTTTTGTCACTCAAGCTAGTCATCGAGGGGCATGAACTCACAATCAAGCATAACGTTCCCTCTTGGAGTCACTACCTACTACTTGGCCAAAGCAATAAATAACAACGGAGAACATGCAAGAATTACTTACGAACATAAATATAAAAGAGGTGAATCAAATATATTACTCAAACACAATCTGAACATAATCTCATAATCCATCGGATCCCAGCAAACTCATCATAGCAACAACATAAGGATTACATATGTGCCTCGATCATGTAGGGCAGCTCACGAGGACTAATTAGTGAAGCACAAGAACGGGAGGAGAACATCACATAGCTACTGGTCATGGACCCATGGTCCAAGGGAGACTACTCACAACTCATCCGGGAGGCGTCCATGGTGGTGGAGAAGCTCCCGGTGGTGATCTTCCCCTCCGGCAGGGTGCCGGGAAGAGTTCTCCTGGTGCTCCCGATCTTGGAAGCGGCGGCGGCGGCGGAACAGAGATGAGATCGCGAAAAAGGGTTTCCGTCTCGAGGGTTTTGGGAGACGGTCTAAATATATGCCAAAGGGGGGCACCAGATGAGGCTCGGGGGGCCCAGGCGCCCCCCCGGCGCGGCCCAGGGGGGGGCGCCTCCAGGGCGCCTGGAGCCCTGGTGGCCCCCCTCCCCCGACTGTACTTTGGCTATCGGGAACGTTCTGGAACGCTGATTTTTTATATAATTTTTCCGGGATTTTTCTGGCAGTTCTCGTAATGGGAAAAACTGAAATACAAAAACAGCAGAAAACAGAAACTGGCACTAGGGTGCACTGAGTTAATAGGTTAGTCCAAATATGATCAAAAGTGTATGGAAGTGTATAAATATCATAGCAATATCACCCAAAAGAGGCATGGAGCAAGCAGAAATTATAGATACGTTTTGGACGTATCAGGGAGCTTCACCTAGCGGTGCTTCTAGGACATAAGTTTTCTTGGCAGCTATGAGGATGATCCTCAGGTTACGGACCCAGTCCGTATAGTTGCTACCATCGTCTTTCGGCTTGGATTTCTCTAGGAATGCGTTGAAGTTGAGGGTGACATGAGCGTGGGCCATTTGATCTACAAGACATATTGTAAAGAATTAGAACTAAGTTCATGATAATTAAGTTCATCTTAATCAAATTTTAATGAACTCCCACTCAGATTGACATCTCTCTAGTCATCTAAGTGATACATGATCCGAAACGACTAGCCCGTGTCCGATCATCACGTGAGACGTACTAGTCATCAACAGTGAACATCTTCATGTTGATCGTATCTTCTATACGACTCATGTTCGACCTTTCGGTCTTCCGTGTTCTGAGGCCATGTCTGTACATGCTAGGCTCGTCAAGTGAACCCTAAGTGTATTGCATGTGTAAATATGGCTTACACCCATTGTATGCGAACATTAGAGCCTATCACACCCGATCATCACGTGGTGCTTCGAAACAACGATCCTTAGCAACGGTGCACAGTTAGGGGGAACACAATTCTTGAAATTTTAGTGAGAGATCATCTTATTTACTACCGTCTTTCTAAGTAAACAAGATGCAAAAACATGATAAACATCACACGCAATCAATTAAAGTGACATGATATGGCCAATATCATCTTGCTCCTTCGATCTCCATCTTCGGGGCACCATGATTATCTTTGTCACCGGCTCGACACCACGATCTCCATCATCATGATCTCCATCATCGTGTCTTCATGAAGTCGTCACGCCAACTATTACTTCTACTACTATGGCTAACGTTTAGCAATAAAGTAAAGTAATTACATGGCGTTATTCAGTGACACGCAGGTCATACAATAATTAAGACAACTCCTATGGCTCCTGTCGGTTGTCATTATCATCGACATGCAAGTCGTGAATCCCTATTACAAGAACATGATCAATCTCATACATCACATATATCATTCATCACATCTTCTTGGCCATACCACATCACATAGCACATGCTGCAAGAACAAGTTAGACCTCTAATTGTTGTTGCAAGTTTTTACGTGGCTTCTATAGGTTTTCTAGCAAGAACGTTTCTTACCTACGCCAAAACCACAACGTGATTTGTCAATTTCTATTTACCCTTCATAAGGACCCTTTTCATCGAATCCGATCCGACTAAAGTGGGAGAGACAGACACCCGCCAGCCACCTTATGCATCTAGTGCATGTCTGTCGGTGGAACCAGTCTCACGTAAGCGTACGTGTAAGGTCGGTCCGGGCCGCTTCATCCCACAATGCCGCCGAATCAAGATTGGACTAGTAACGGCAAGAAAATTGAGCAAACTCAATGCCCACAACTTGTTTGTGTTCTACTCGTGCAAGATGCTACGCAAAGACCTAGCTCTGATACCACTGTTGGGGAACGTAGCAGAATTCAAAAAATTTCCTACGCTTCACCAAGATCAATCTAAGGAGTCATCTAGCAACGAGCATACTGGAGTGCATCTACATACCCTTTGTAGATCGCGTGCGGAAGCGTTCAAAGGAACGTGGATGAAGTAGTCGTACTCTTCGCGTTCTTCGTCACCGATGATCCTAGTGCCGAACGGACGGCACCTCCGCGTTCAACACACGTACGGTACAGCAACGTCTCCTCCTTCTTGATCCAACAAGGGCGGAGGAGAGGTCGTCGGAGATCCAGCAGCACGACGGCATGGTGGTGGATGCAACAGGAAAACCTGCAGGGCTTCGCCGGCGCCCTGCGGAGGAGTAGGAAGTGTGACGGGAGGGGGGAGAGGCGCCAGAGGCTTGGGGTTGCGGATGCCCTCTCCCCCCCCCCCCCACTATATATAGGGGCCAAGGGGGGCGCCGGCCCTGGGAGATCTGATCTCCAGGGTGGGGCGGCGGCCAGGGGGGCAGACTTGCCCCCCAAGGCATAGGTGGCGCCCCCTCCCCCTAGGGTTTCAACCCTAGGCGCATGGAGGGGAGCCCATATGGGTGCGCCAGCCCACCAGGGGCTGGCCCCTTCCCCTTGCGGCCTAGGGGCCCCACCCGGTGGACCCCCGGGACCCCTCCGGTGGCCCCGGGACACTCCCGGTCACCCCCGGAGTTCACCCGATGGCCGAAACTGGACTTCCTATAAATCATTCTTTACCTCCAGACCATTCCGGAACTCCTCGTGACGTCCGGGATCTCATCCGGGACTCCGAACAACATTAGGGTTTCCACGTGCATGTATCTCTACAACCCTATCATCCCCAAGCTTAGAGCTTCCCATATCATCACTTTCAGAGTTGGTACCAAAAAGATTTTCAAGATCATAAGTAGCATTATCATCAATTTCCCAATCACAATAAGTAACATGCATATCATAATCAAAATCATCTTCAATAGTTCCTACGGACGTATCATCAAGATGATAATTAAGGCAATAAACTTCACCTTCTTCTTTAAACCTACAACCGTTAGGATAAAAGTTGATGGGAGGAATATGCTCAGGCCAGGTTGATACCCATTCTTCTTCTTTCTTGCTCCTCTTCCTCCTCCTCTTCTTTTTCTTCTTCTTAATCTTAGGAGGGAGTGGTTGGAGATGAAGCTTCTCCACATATCCTGGTTTATCATTAGAAACAATAGGGGAAACTTTGGAGAAACTCTCCTTTTTATTAGCAGAAATATAAGAGACATTTTTATACTTTGGTAAAGTTCCCTCCTTTCTAATCTTACTTATGTAATAATTTTCATGGCAATTAACAACACAATAGAGATGGCAATTTTTCAAAGTGTTTTTTATTCCTATGGCATTAACATCTAGCCAAGAAGTCTTTTCTGATAACTCTTCACACATCAAAAATAACATAAGCTCATCATAAAGATCAGAGGTGATCATGTTATCACACAACCGGTTAACAGTTATGTTTTGAAAGTTCATGCATTGAAAATTAAAGTGACCCTCTATACGGCAAAGTTCACAAGTAAAAGGATAAAGGTCACATAATTCTCTAGCAATTTCATTTAAATCTCTGACCCAAGTGATTGTTCTTTCATGCTTATGTTGCTTACAATACTTCTCTTCTTCAATCATAGGCCTTTCACAAGGTCTATCCACTCCACAAAAATTAACATGCTTATATAAAACTTCATTTTTAGGAATTGGATCATGCATGTTGCAATCATCATAAACAATTTCATTTTCTTTGCAAGTCTCTTTAAAAGGTTTATGATACTTGATCCAATCCTCCTTAGGCATATTAAGATGTGAAGCAAAAGATTTGAGGAAATCAACAAGGAGTTGAGAATCAAGTCCAAACTTAGCACTAAACTTATTAAAACTTGTAGTTTCAACAAAGGACTCAATGCAATCATACTCATAAATTATACCGGACTCTTTACCTTTGTCGATCTCCCAATCTTCAGTGTTGCGTTGAATTCTTTCAAGGAGTTCCCATTTAGCATCAGTCTTTTCGTTTGTGAAAGAACCCATAGAGGAAGCATCGAGCAAATCTTTATCCTGTCGAGAGAGCCTCGCATAGAAATTAGTAATAATCATATCTTTGGGGAGCCAATGGTTAGGACTTTTTAGCATTAACGTTTTCAGTCTCCCCCAAGCTTGAGCTATGCTCTCTCCGTCATGAGGATAGAAATTATAAACATAATTCCTATTCTCATGGACTTCATGAAGAGGATAAAACTTGGAGTAAAAGAGAGACTGGATCTCTTCCCAATCCAGCAGGTGAGAGTCATCTAGTAGCCTAAACCATTCCAATGCTTTTCCTTTCAGTGACAAGGCAAATAATTTCCTCATGACAAACTCCTTTGATACACCTGCAAGCTTAAATAAGGAACATAGTTGTGAGAGATATAGCAAGTGTTCACCGGGATGTTTGTCTCCTGCATAACGATTAGCCAAAACATAATCGATAATACCAGCTGGTATTTTATAGGGCACAATTTCAGTAGGGGGAGGAGCAACCACCACAGGTGTGGGGCGTCTTCCTGCAAGCAACGATCCAATAGCAAGGTTGTCCATAAGCATAACTAGTGAAATAAAAACAAGAAACAAAAAGATTTAATTGCAAGATCTAAAGATATACCTTCAAGCGCTCACCTCCCCGGCAACGGCGCCAGAAATAGCTTGATGTCTACACACGCTTCTACTCTTGTAGACTATGTTGGGCCCCCAAGCGCAGAGGTTTGTAGGACAGCAGCAATTTCCCTCAAGTGGATGACCTAAGGTTTATCGAACTCAGGGAAGTAGAGGTTGAAGATGGTCTCTCTCAAGCAACCCTGCAACTAAGATACAAGAAGTCTCTTGTGTCCCCAACACACCTAATACAACTAGGAGTTGTATAGATGCACTAGTTTGGCGAAGAGATGTTAAATGGCAAGTGATATGGATGGCAAAACAAAGTAATATAAATCTGTAATAAAAAGTGCAGCAAGCAATCAAGTGGTAAACATGAGCACAAATGGTATTGCAATGGTGGAAACAAGGCCTAGGGTTCATACTTTCACTAGTGGCAACTCCCAACAACATTAACATAATCGAATCACATGATATTTCCCATAAAACATGCAAAGGGGACACACTCGGAGGTCATTCCTTCGTGGTCAAGAGAGGATGATAATTATGTAGGGCTACAAAAGCACACCTCAAAGTTCGTAGTTCTCAATCTAAGGATTTCCCAATGTCACCGCGGCCATCCAAAGAGAGTCCCACAATCACCACAACATATCTAAAGGATAGTCAAAGACAAGCACCAAGAGACTCTCAATCTTCAATCAACACACAAGAGAGGAAATCACTCATGAAAATACTTTTCTAATCCATGTCCAATAGACCGCTGTCACCTTGGTCTCGGGGATTATACTAGATAAAGACAAGTGAGTACATCAATCCAATACATAGAGGAAGGGGAAATATCATGGGATCACCCTAGATTAACATAGCCTATGATCACAACGAAGATCACATCATGGGAGAGAGAATTGACCACATAGCTACTGGTAAGAACCTCAGCCCCGAGGAGAACTACTCCCGCATCATGGAGGGAGGAAGCAGCGTCGATGGAGATGAATCCGGGGGCACTTCCCCGTCCCGGCAGGGTGCCGGCACAGGAATTCTGGTCCCCCGAAGCTTGATGGCGATGGCGGCGGAGATCGGAATCGCGTCTGGAGAAAAGGGGTCCGGAATCAGGGTTTCCGCGACACGGTGTAAATATATGCCAAAGGAGGGCATCAGAGGGGGTCAAGGGTGCCCAGGCGCCCCCCCCCCCCCCCGGCGCGGCCAGGGGGGTCGCGTGGGCAGGCCGCCTGGAGCCCCTGTGGGTCCCCTCCGGCCCTACTTTGGCCGCATGGAAGCTTCCGGAACGCTGATTTTTTATATAATTTTTCTGGATTTTTTTCTGGCAGTTCTCGTAATGTGAAAACCTGAAATACAAAAACAGCAGAAAACAGAAACTGGCACTGGGGTGCACTGAGTTAATAGGTTAGTCCAAATATGATCAAAAGTGTATGGAAGTGTATAAATAACATAGCAATATCACACAAAAGAGGCATGGAGCAAGCAGAAATTATAGATACGTTTTGGACGTATCAACATCCCCAAGCTTAATTCCTGCTCGTCCTCGAGTAGGTAAATGATAACAAGAATAATTTCTGTGGTGACATGCTATTAACCATATAGGACTTTTTCATAGTCACATGACAAAATCTTACTGAGATAATGAATCTATAGTAATTAAGTTGCCTCATGAGAAAATCACAAAGAACTGAAAGTTTTACAATATGATACTGAAACATCAAATAGATTTGTAATGAACACGGTGTGCAAATATGATAAAGTGATATCTCGCTTGCCCCCTTTAGTGAAGCAAAACATAAATGCAGGGGCACCTCCAAGGTTTAAGTGATGACTAGATACAATGTTTTCAGAATAAACGATATCACAATCATGCAAAAGACAATGCTACTTTGGGACAATGCACATTACACTCAGAATGACAATCATGCTCTCAGTAGTTGGTGCTTTAAAAGAAGGTGGAGACTCTCGAACCGTGGCTTTTGTTGGCAAGGTTGAAAACCCGTAGTCGGAAACAAAGACAAAACATGTACCAGAGCTCTTGGTTTTAAAACAGAGGTAATAATAAAAAAATAGATCATGCATGTTTCGTCAACGAATGCTAGCAGATAACTCAATCACTTCTTGAGATGGACAAGTTTCGAGGAACGGCTCCCGAATGAGGACGATCACATCCTCTTAATCTCCTTTGTTTATCACTGCCAAAGTTTTTTGATTTCTCATGAACAAAGCGTGAAGGAGGGTTTGTTTGTTATATTAATTTTGAGCCGGGCGCACCCAATGCCAGTTCCTTCTCGTATTATGGGTTTGCACATTATACATGCAATCCCGGGGTGAAGCTTGTCCAACTTAAAAAGATTATGAATTAACTACTACTTCCTCATGGACTTACAACAGAGGCACAAAATAGGAATGCATTTCTTTGAATAATTTCGAGATGGTACATGCAAGTCTCTGTTAGGAATGGCAGGTAAATACCATGTAGGAAGGTATGGTGGACTCATATGGCATAACTGGTATAAAAGAATGTGGATGCACAAGCGGTCAGTCCGCTTAGTACAGGTGGAGGTTAGCAAAAGACTGGGAGCGACCAACTAAGAGAGCAATGACGGTCATAATCATGCAGAGCGACAAAGCAACATTGAATCAGGCATGGAAGTTATATCGCTGCTCAGAAACAAAAGATCATCAAGGCTTGACAGACTTTCTTTACAGTCTTAAATATGCCTGAGCATACGCCAAGTCAATCAAAATAAATTCTCGAAGGAATTTATTACTAAACCATACCACATCATAGGCAAACAAATCATGTTGGTACTCCAATAACACATTGGGAACCCCCCAGCTATTTGAGACTAACCATAATAAAACATGAACTACTAAGCACCATTATGCACGTAACATCTTTATCATAGACATATCAACCAATGCAACAGAAGCAAACTCTCTTAATAAGATAAGCATGATAACTAAAGAGAGTTCAAGCAACCAACTAAACAAAAGCTCTTTAAAAAGATAAGCATGAATACTAAGAGCTGAACATGACAGTAGCTATTGAAAGACAAAGAACACACACAGCAAGGATAGACATGAAAATTCTATGTTATGTTCTAGGTAGAAGTGGAGCGTGTTTCTCTCCCACATAAAGAAAGCTGAGTTCCGACTCGTTATGAAAAGATAAAGAAAACTAAAAAGGTAACTAAAAGCAAGACGCTCCAAGCATAGCACATAACACATGAAGTGATAAAAATATAGTGGAACGAAAGACGAACTGATAATGTTGATGGAGAAGGGGATGCACGGGGGCATCCCCAAGCTTAGACGCTTGAGTCTCCTTGAATATTTCTTGGGGGTGCATGGGGGCATCCCCAAGCTTGAGCGTTTGACACTCCTGAATCTTTTTATCATCTTCCCTCGCACACTTGAAAACTCCCTTCATACATAACTCATCATAATCTGATTAGCGAGGTTAGTACCCTTAATAAAATAATTGTTCCTTGCTGGAAATAAAGATATTCTTGAAGGTCTACTGTTTCTCAAGATTGCCAAAAGGTTTTTGCAAAGAAAAAGCAAGCTCTAGGTTTGCAAAATGAGGGAAAGGCAAAACAGGACAGAATCTGTGAAAAACAGAACAGCAGGTAGTAAATGATTTTTTCGTAGCACTTCTGCAACTCTAATCAAAAAACTTAGAACACTCGCACGAAAGACAATTATATAGAGCACGCTGTCGAAAAAATTCAGACCAAAAAGATGATCTGGTGATTTTATACGAATTTTTCTATCCAAGGACAGAATCTGTTTCCTGGACAGCACGTCACAACTTTTGAACTTTCTTGCAATCAGAGGCTACACTTGGCACAAAGCTGAAAAGTAAAGATACAATGATGATGCTACTGTACTAACAAACATCAAGACCACTAAAAACTGAAAGAACAAACTGAAAGCAAAGATAACAAGGGATGTCTCCCTAGAGCTCTTTCTTTATAGACATAAAGATAGGCTTAAGACTTTAATGATGCTCTCGTAGGAATAAGAGTTGAAGAACAAAAGAGAGCATCAAGAAGCAAATGCCAAATACATTTAAGCCTAACATGCTTCCTATGCATAGGAATATTGCAATAGAATAATTCATTAAAGCACAAAGCAACTAGCATAGGAAGGCAAAACAAGCATAACTTCAAAATATTCACCATAAAGAGAGGAAACTTCTTATTATTAAGATATTTAGAACCAAGTCTCCCTCTCTCATTATAAATTTCAGTGGCATCATGGATGAACTCAACAATATAAGCATCACATAAAGCATTGTTACCATGATCCACATGCAAAAAGGTACTCTTACTCTCCACATAAGCATAATCTTTCTCATTGGTAATAGTGGGAGTAGGACTATCATAAACCACTTGAACACTATAGATTAATTGTGTAGTAGGAGGGTGGTGTTCAACAAGGGAGTAATTCCCTCCATGATTATGACAAGTTTCATAAGGATAAGTTCTCCTTATGTCATAGGTACCTTTATAATCACTATAGGTTGGAGTTATAACATCATCATGGTAGAGAAGAGCATTATCATTGCTAGCAACTATATTTGTAAACATGTTGTCTTTATTCTTACTAGCAAAAGAATTATCAATTATCACATCACTAGTGGGTAAAGGATTTGCAATCCTATCATCCCCAAGCTTAGAGCTTCCCATATCATCACTTTCAGAGTTGGTACCAAAAAGATTTTCAAGATCATAAGTAGCATTATCATCATTTTCCCAATCACAATAAGTAACATGCATATCATAATCAAAATCATCTTCAATAGTTCCTACGGACATATCATCAAGATGATAATTAAGGCAATAAACTTCACCTTCTTCTTTAAACTTACAACCGTTAGGATAAAAGTTGATGGGAGGAATATGCTCAGGCCAGGTTGATACCCATTCTTATTCTTTCTTGCTCTTCTTCCTCCTCCTCTTCTTTTTCTTCTTCTTAACCTTAGGAGGGAGTGGTTGGAGATGAAGCTTCTCCACATATCCTGGTTTATCATTAGAAACAATAGGGGAAACTTTGGAGAAACTCTCCTTTTTATTAGCAGAAATATAAGAGACATTTTTATACTTTGGTAAAGTTCCCTCCTTTCTAATCTTACTTATGTAATCATTTTCATGGCAATTAACAACACAATAGAGATGGCAATTTTGCAAGTGTTTTTTATTCCTATGGCATTAACATCTAGCCAAGAAGTCTTTTCTGATAACTCTTCACACATCAAAAATAACATAAGCTCATCATAAAGATCAGAGGTGATCATGTTATCACACAACCGGTTAACAGTTATGTTTTGAAAGTTCATGCATTGAAAATTAAAGTGACCCTCTATACGGCAAAGTTCACAAGTAAAAGGATAAAGGTCACATAATTCTCTAGCAATTTCATTTAAATCTCTGACCCAAGTGATTGTTCTTTCATGCTTATGTTGCTTACAATACTTCTCTTCTTCAATCATAGGCCTTTCGCAAGGTCTATCCACTCCACAAAAATTAACATGCTTATATAAAACTTCATTTTTAGGAATTGGATCATGCATGTTGCAATCATCATGAACAATTTCATTTTCTTTGCAAGTCTCTTTAAAAGGTTTATGATACTTGATCCAATCCTCCTTAGGCATATTAAGATGTGAAGCAAAAGATTTGAGGAAATCAACAAGGAGTTGAGAATCAAGTCCAAACTTAGCACTAAACTTATTAAAACTTGTAGTTTCAACAAAGGACTTAATGCAATCATACTCATAAATTATACCTGACTCTTTACCTTTGTCGATCTCCCAATCTTCAGTGTTGCGTTGAATTCTTTCAAGGAGTTCCCATTTAGCATCAGTCTTTTCGTTTGTGAAAGAACCCATAGAGGAAGCATCGAGCAAATCTTTATCCTGTCGAGAGAGCCTCGCATAGAAATTAGTAATAATCATATCTTTGGGGAGCCCATGGTTAGGACTTTTTAGCATTACCATTTTCAGTCTCCCCCAAGCTTGAGCTATGCTCTCTCTGTCATGAGGATAGAAATTATAAACATAATTCCTATTCTCATGGACTTCATGAAGAGGATAAAACTTGGAGTAAAAGAGAGACTGGATCTCTTCCCAATCCAGCAGGTGAGAGTCATCTAGTAGCCTAAACCATTCCAATGCTTTTCCTTTCAGTGACAAGGCAAATAATTTCCTCATGACAAACTCCCTTGATACACCTGCAAGCTTAAATAAGGAACATAGTTGTGACAGATATAGCAAGTGTTCACCGGGATGTTTGTCTCCTGCATAACGATTAGCCAAAACATAATCGATAATACCAGCTGGTATTTTATAGGGCACAATTTCAGTAGGGGGAGGAGCAACCACCACAGGTGTGGGGGGTCTTCCCGCAAGCAACGATCCAATAGCAAGGTTGTCCATAAGCATAACTAGTGAAATAAAAACAAGAAACAAAAAGATTTAATTGCAAGATCTAAAGATATACCTTCAAGCGCTCACCTCCCCGGCAACGGCGCCAGAAATAGCTTGATGTCTACACACGCTTCTACTCTTGTAGACTATGTTGGGCCCCCAAGCGCAGAGGTTTGTAGGACAGCAGCAATTTCCCTCAAGTGGATGACCTAAGGTTTATCGAACTCAGGGAAGTAGAGTTTGAAGATGGTCTCTCTCAAGCAACCCTGCAACTAAGATACAAGAAGTCTCTTGTGTCCCCAACACACCTAATACAACTAGGAGTTGTATAGATGCACTAGTTCGGCGAAGAGATGTTAAATGGCAAGTGATATGGATGGCAAAACAAAGTAATATAAATCTGTAATAAAAAGTGCAGCAAGCAAACAAGTGGTAAACGTGAGCACAAATGGTATTGCAATGGTGGAAACAAGGCCTAGGGTTCATACTTGCACTAGTGGCAACTCCCAACAACATTAACATAATCGAATCACATGATATTTCCCATAAAACATGCAAAGGGGACACACTCGGAGGTCATTCCTTCGTGGTCAAGAGAGGACGAGAATTATGTAGGGCTACAAAAGCACACCTCAAAGTTCGTAGTTCTCAATCTATGGATTTCCCAATGTCACCGCGGCCATCCAAAGAGAGTCCCACAATCACCACAACATATCTAAAGGATAGTCAAAGACAAGCACCAAGAGACTCTCAATCTTCAATCAACACACAAGAGAGGAAATCACTCATGAAAATACTTTTCTAATCCATGTCCAATAGACCGCTGTCACCTTGGTCTCGGGGATTATACTAGATAAAGACAAGTGAGTACATCAATCCAATACATAGAGGAAGGGGAAATATCATGGGATCACCCTAGATTAACATAGCCTATGATCACAACGAAGATCACATCATGGGAGAGAGAATTGACCACATAGCTACTGGTAAGAACCTCAGCCCCGAGGAGGAACTACTCCCGCATCATGCAGGGAGGAAGCAACGTCGATGGAGATGAATCCGGGGGCACTTCCCCGTCCCGGCAGGGTGCCGGCACAGGAATTCTGGTCCCCCGAAGCTTGATGGCGATGGCGGCGGAGATCGGAATCGCGTCTGGAGAAAAGGGGTCCAGAATCAGGGTTTCCGCGACACGGTGTAAATATATGCCAAAGGAGGGTGTCAGAGGGGGTCAAGGGTGCCCAGGCGCCCCCCCCCCCCCCC
>LR738712.1:724272505-724294526 GCA_902687465.1 Secale cereale | reverse complement strand
CCCCGGCGCGGCCAGGGGGGCCGCGTGGGCAGGCCGCCTGGAGCCCCTGTGGGTCCCCTCCGGCCCTACTTTGGCCGCATGGAAGCTTCCGGAACGCTGATTTTTTATATAATTTTTCTGGATTTTTTTCTGGCAGTTCTCGTAATGTGAAAACCTGAAATAAAAAAACAGCAGAATACAGAAACTGGCACTGGGGTGCACTGAGTTAATAGGTTAGTCCAAATATGATCAAAAGTGTATGGAAGTGTATAAATAACATAGCAATATCACACAAAAGATGCATGGAGCAAGCAGAAATTATAGATACGTTTTGGACGTATCAGTCCATCACATCATTCTCCTAATGATGTGATCCCGTTATCACTGACATCCTATGTCCATGGTCAGGAAACCGTGACCATCTGTTGATCAACGAGCTGGTAACTAGAGGCATACCAGGGACACATTGTGGTCTATATATTCACACATGTATCGCTGTCTCCGTACAATACAATTCAAGCATGAATTACAGACAATTATCATGAACAAGGAAATATAATAATAATACTTTTATTATTGCCTCTAGGGCATATTTCCAACAACTTTTGGAGAAGCCTGTATTTACAAGAAAGTGACTGGGAGCTCTGTAGCATTTCTGATATTATATGTGGATGACATATTGTTGATTGGAAATGATATAGAATTTCTGGATAGCATAAAAGGATACTTGAATAAGAATTTTTCAATGAAAGACCTCGGTGAAGCTGCTTACATATTAGGCATCAAGATCTAAAGAGATAGATCAAGACGCTTGATTGGACTTTCACAAAGCACATACCTCGATAAAGTTTTGAAGAAGTTCAAAATGGATAAGTCAAAGAAAGGGTTCTTGCCTTTGTTACAAGGTGTGAAGTTGAGTAAGACTCAATGCCCGACCACTGCAGAAGATAGAGAGAAAATGAAAGTCATTCCCTATGCCTCTGCCATGGGATCTATCATGTATGCAATGCTGTGTACCAGACCTGATGTGTGCCTTGCTATAAGTTTAGCAGGAAGGTACCAAAGTAATCCGGGAGTGGATCACTAGACAATGGTCAAGAACATCCTGAAGTACCTGAAAAGGACAAAGGACATGTTTCTCATGTATGGAGGTGACAAAGAGCTCGTCGTAAATAGTTACGTCGATTCAAGCTTTGACACTGATCCGAATGACTCTAAGTGACAAACCGGATATTTATTTTTATTAAACAGTGGAGCTGTCAGTTGGTGCAGTTCCAAGCAAAGCGTTGTGGCGGGATCTACATGTGAAGCAGAATACATAGCTGCTTCAGAAGCAGCAAATGAAGGAGTATGGATGAAGGAGTTCATATCCGATCTAGGTGTGGTACCTAGTGCATCGGGTCCAATGAAAATCTTTTGTGACAACACTGGAGCAATAGCCTTGGCGAAGGAATCTAGGTTTCACAAGAGAACAAAGCACATCAAAAGATGCTTCAATTCCATCCGCGATCAAGTCAAGGAGGGAGACATAGAAATTTGCAGATACATACGGATCTGAGTGTAGCAGGCCCGTTGACTAAGCCTCTTCCACAGGCAAAACAGGATCAGCACCAACACTCCATGGCTGTTAGAATCATTACTTTGTAATCTAGATTATTGACTCTAGTTCAAGTGGGGGACTGAAGGAAATATGCCCTAGAGGCAATAATAAAGATGTTATTTGTATTTCCTTATATCATGATAAATGTATTTTATTCATGCTAGAATTGTATTAACCGGAAACTTAGTACATGTGTGAATACATAGACAAAACAGTATGTCCCTAGTATGCCTCTCCTAGACTAGCTCATTGATCAAAGATGGTTATGTTTCCTAGCCATAGACATGAGTTGTCATTTGATTAAAGAGATCACATCATTAGAAGAATGATGTGATGGACAAGACCCATCCGTTAGCTTAGCACTATGATCATTTAATTTTACTGTTATTGCTTTCTTCATGACATATACATGTTCCTATGATTATGAGATTATGCAACTCCCGAATACCGGAGGAACACCTTGTGTGCTATCAAACGTCACAACGTAACTGGGTGACTATAAAGATGCTCTACAGGTGTCTCCGAAATTGTTCGTGGTGTTGGCATAGATCAAGAATAGGATTTGTCACTCCGACTGTCGGAGAGGTATCTCTGGGCCCTCTCGGTAATGCACATCATAATAAGCCTTGCAAGCAAATGACTAATGAGTTAGTCACGAGATGATGTATTATGGAACGAGTAAAGAGACTTGCCGGCAATGAGATTGAACTAGGTATTGAGATACCGACCACCGAATCTCGAGCAAGAAACATACCGATGACAAAAGGAACAACGTATGGTGTTATGCGGTTTGACCGATAAAGATCTTCGTAGAATATGTAGGAGCCAATATGAGCATCCAGGTTCTGCTATTGGTTATTGACCAGAGATGAGTCTCGGTCATGTCTACATAGTTCTCGAACCCGTAGGGTCTGCACGCTTAACGTTTGATGACGATCGGTATTATGAGTTTATGAGTTTTTGATGTACCGAAGGTAGTTCGGAGTCCCGGATGAGATCACGGACATGACGAGGAGTCTCGAAATGTCCGAGACGTAAATATTGATATATTGGACGAATATATTCGGACACCGGAAGTGTTCCGGAAAAGTTTCGAATTAAACCGGAGTACTCGAGGTGTATCGGTACTCCTCGGGGGAACTAATGGGACACTTGGGCCCTTAGTGGAGAGAGAGAGAGGGCCGGCCATGGCTGGGCCGCGTGCCCCTCCCCCTTGGTCCGAATTGGACAAGGAAAGGAGGGGGACGGCGCCCCTTTCCTTCTCCTTCTCCCTCTCCTTCCATCCCCGTCTCCCTTTTGGTGGACTCCTACTAGGAATAGGATTGGAATCCTATTCCTAGTAGGATTGGCCCTCCTAGGGCGCGCCATAGGGGCCGGCCGGTCTCCCCCTTTGCTCCTTTATATACGGGGGCATGGGGCACCTCTAGACACGTAAGTTGATCAGTTGATCTTGTTGGGGAACGTAGTATTTTAAAATTTTCCTACGATCACGCAAGATCTATCTACCAGATGCATAGCAACGAGAGGGAAGAGTGTGTCTACGTACCCTCGTAGACCGGAAGCGGAAGCGTCAAGTGACGCGGTTGATGTAGTCGAACTTCTTCGCGATTCAACCGATCAAGCACCGAACGTACGGCACCTCCGCGTTCAGCACACGTTCAGCTTGATGACGTCCCACGAGCTCTTGATCCAGTTGAGCTTCACGGGAGAGTTTCGTCAGCACGACGGCGTGGTGACGGATCTGATGTATTCACCGGCGCAGGGCTTCGCCTAAGCACCGCGACGGTATGACCGAGGTGTGTTTCTGTGGAGGGGGGCACCGCACACGGCTGGAACAATTCAACTTGTGTGTCTTTGGGTGCCCCCCTGCCCCCGTATATAAAGGAGCAAGGGGGGGGCCGGCCGGCCCCTCTATGGTGCGGCTAGGGTGCAATCCTACTAGGAATAGGATTGCAATCCTATTCCTAGTAGGAACTACCAAAGAAGGAAGAGAGGAAAAGGAAAAAGGAGGGAGAGGTGGCGCCCTCCAATCCTAGTCCAACTTGGATCCCTTAGGTGGGGCGTCGGTCAGCCCCTATGGGCTGCCTCTCTCTTTCCCTTAAGGCCCACTATGGACCATCCCCCTTCGTAGGGGTTCCGGTAACCCCCTCCGGCAATCCCGTTAAATCCGAAACTTTTCCGGAACACTTCCGGTGTCCGAATATAGTCGTCCAATATATCAATCTTTATGTCTCGGACATTCCGAGACTCCTCGTCATGTCCGTGATCTCATCCGGGACTCCGAACTACCTTCGGTACATCAAAACTCATAAACTCATAATACCGATCGTCATCAAACGTTAAGCGTGCGGACCCTACGGGTTCGAGAACTATGTAGACATGACCGAGACTCATCTCAGGTCAATAACGAATAGCGGAACCTGGATGTTCATATTGGCTCCTACATATTCTACAAAGATCTTTTATCGGTCAGAACCGCATAACAACATACGTTGTTCCTTTTGTCATCGGTATGTTACTTGCCCGAGATTCGATCGTCGGTATCTCTATACCTAGTTCAATCTCGTTACTGGCAAGTCTCTTTACTCGTTCCGTAACACATCATCTCGTGACTAACTCATTAGTCTTTTGCTTGCAAGGCTTATTGTGATGTGTGTTACCGAGAGGGCCCAGAGATACCTCTCCGACACTCGGAGTGACAAATCCTAATCTTGATCTATGCCAACACCACGAATACTTTCGGAGACACCTGTAGAGCATCTTTATGATCACCCAGTTACGTTGTGACGTTTGATAGCACACAAGGTGTTCCTACGGTATTCGGGAGTTGCATAATCTCATAGTCATAGGAACATGTATAAGTCATGAAGAAAGCAATAGCAGTAAAACTAAACGATCATAGTGCTATGCTAACGGATGGGTCTTGTCCATCACATCATTCTCCTAATGATGTGATCCCGTTGATCAAATGACAACTCATGTCTATGGCTAGGAAACATAACCATCTTTGATCAATGAGCTAGTCTAGTAGAGGCATACTAGGGACATACTGTTTTGTCTATGTATTCACACATGTATCAAGTTTCCGGTTAATACAATTCTAGCATGAATAAAAGATATTTATCATGATATAAGGAAATACAAATAACATCTTTATTATTGCCTCTAGGGCATATTTCCTTCAGATCTCCCCCAACCGTGTGCGGTGCCCCCTCCACAGAAACACACCTCGGTCATATCGTTGTAGTGCTTAGGCGAAGCCGTGCTCCGGTAGCTTCATCATCTCCGTCACCACGCCGTTGTGCTGACGAAATTCTCCCGCGAGGTTCTACTGGATCAAGAGCTCGTGGGACGTCATCAAGCTGAATGTGTGCTGAACGCGGAGGCTCCGTACGTTCGGTGCTTGATTGGTTGGATCACGAAGAAAGTTCGACTACATCAACCACGTCACTAGACGCTTTCGCTCCCAGTCTACGAGGGTACGTGGACACACTCTCCCCTCTCATTGCTATGCTTCTAGTAGATAGATCTTGCGTGATCGTAGGATTTTTTTTTGAAATACTACGTTCCCCAACAGAGATAACTTTACTTGGAGAGGATGACAGTGGGGAACCACCAGGGCCACAGCCGCACATACGCAAGTGCCTCCTTATTAGTATATAAAACTATAATTTTTTTTTTTGCTTCCTCCTGGTTTCCTGACATCACGGTCCGACACCATTGTCAACCTATATAGTCAATAAACGAGAGAATTGCACAAGAAGCGGCCGACAGCTGGGACCAAGAAGCTCGAGCAGCATTTGTGTTTTTGAGGTGTGAGCACTGCATAGTTTTTCTTGAGCGATGTTTAGCCCAGATATTATTTTTTCTCCTTTGAACAACAACGAAAACATCGCTGCAGCTATTAACTGGGCGGGTTGTGAATCGTCTAGCCCAGGCCAGATATCCAGCCCAGATATTATTATTTTTCAAGCTGAAAATGGCTAGACCAGCTATACTTTTTTTAGGAATACCCAGGCAAGGTCAAGTTGTTATTCTCCGCCCCGCTGGGCTGCAAATCTTTCCTAGGAGGGATGCATTAGGCTTAACAAGAAAATGTGCTTTAAGAAATAATAAATGAGATGTAATTATAAAAACTGGACAGTAACTATAAAAAATGCACCAAACACGTAATTACTTTATAAAATATTATTTTTGGATATTGAAAATTTTAATTTCATTAATTGTTGCGAGCGCAATGTTTCGTTGGATTTTTACGTAATATAAATTTATATTGAACTTGTATTTAATCTGACTAGAAATTTCGGCATAAAAATATTTCGGATCCCATCAAAATATGGGAAATTTTATTGAATTCTGTTTTGAACAATCGGTTGAAATGGGATGTACTTTTAACAAACTGTAAATGGGCTGTAGTAAATTACATTAGAATTCAAAAATTGGCTGCACATTCTTACAAATATCAAATGGGCTATAAGTTCTCTGCCACACACTTGTGGCCTTACTAAGTTGACGCGTCCCAAAAAAAAGTTGACATGTATGCAAGGCTTTGTCAACTTATAGTCAACACGCGGTTCTAGCAGCAGTGGTTGTTGGATGTCTATCCAACGGATGTCGTGCTTCTTCTTTAATCTCGGGTATTCTAGCTTCACCCCGCCAAAAAATGATTCCTCCCCTAATATATGGGGCGCACCGTTTCAAAAGCTGACCTGTGGGCCGACTAAGTTGATGCGTACCAAGGGCTTTGTTAACTTAGTCAATATAAACGATTCTAGCTGCAGTGACCGTACGATGTCCATCCAACGACCATCGTGCTTCTTCAACCTCTGGTTTTCTTGCTCCAGCCGCCCAAAGCAGCGCCGGTCGTGCCGCCTGCTCCTACCTATCGTGGCCGGCTGTGCTGCCGCACAGGCCTCACCGCCCCCTACTACTCCCACCACTGGTCAGGCCATCCCTCTACTAACCCACACCCCTTGTTATTTCGCGGCGACGGCAGCTTCACACCGCAGCCAAACCAGTGAACCCTCGCACTCCTCTCCGCGCGGGCTTCCACTCCCGCGTCTTCCCCGGCTCCGCGTCGTCCCCTTCCTAGGCCTCGTTGTCGTCCACCACCCTGGTGCACTCGGCCCGGCGTGGTCAACGTGGTCAAGGAACGTCTTCCATCGGACGTGGAATGTACGTGGAGAGGCTGACAGCTGGGTCCACGACGGCAGCAAGGAAGTGCCTCCTTATTACGCGGAAAATAATGATTCCTCCACGTGACAGCAGGGACCTACTGGACGGGCCACCGTATTTCACGGAAAAAACGTTTCCCCCCTGACTGCTGGGACCCACCGGACATGCCACCGTATTGCGCGAAAAAAACCTTCCCCCCGCTATCAGCTCGGACTCACCGAAAGTGCCTCCTTATTACGCACAAAAAAAAATGAATACTCCCCCTGCTGGTTGGGACCCACCTTGGTGGGAGGCTGACTTGTGGGCCTACTAAGTTGATGGGGACGGAGTGCTTTGTCAACTTAGTCAATATGAACGATTCTAGCTCGAGTGACCGTACGATGTCCATCCAACGGCCGTAGTGCTTCTTCAACCTCTGGTCTTGTTGCTCCAGCCGCCCAAAGCAGCGCCGGTCGTGCCGCATGCTCCTACCTCCCGTGGCCGGTTGTGCTGCCGCGGAGGCCTCACCGCCCCCTAGTATTCCCACCGCTGGCCAGGCCATTCCTCTACTCACCCACACCCCATGTTATTCTACGACGACGGCAGCCTCACACCGCAACGAACCAGTGAACCCTCGTACTCCTCTATGCGTGGGCATCCACTGCCGCGTCTTCCCCGGCTCCGCGTCGTCCCCTTCCTCGGCCTCGCCGTCTTCCATCGCCCTGGTGCTCTCGGCGCGGCGTGGCCAACGTGGACAAGGAACGGCTTCCATCGGACGTGGACTGTACGTGGAGAGGCTGACAGCTGGGTCCACGGCCGCAGCAAGGAAGTGCCTCCTTATTACGCGCAAAATAATTATTCCTCCACCTGACAGCGGGGACCTACCGGACGGGCCACTGTATTTCGCGAAAAAAAACGTTTCCGCCTGACTGCTGGGACCCACCAGCTACATCTTCGCACGCAAGGAAGTGCGTCCGGGCAAAAAAAAGCAATTCACCCCCTGACTACCGGGACCCACCAGCTACATCTTCGCATGCAAGGAAGTGCCTGACAGTCAGGACCCACCTGGTCGAAGCGTACGTAGCGTTGTCATTTTGGTCGCGAACGTGTACGTACGTACTGGTCGATGTAGAGGCGCGCACGTAGCATGTACACGTACGTACAGCGGCTAGTGTGCAAGAATTAAAATACGGCAACGTACGTACATACGGGCAGGGTCACGAATGCCTACTCGCGCATACGTACGACCAGGGCTCGTGTACATGGCTCGGTAGGAACGGAGAAACAGCGTCATCGTCGTGTTCATGGGGAGCCAACCAGCTGGGTCGGAACAGAATGCGTCGTCGTGTTCATCGGGAGGGCTTGGACAGAACAGCCGATGAAAACGAGGCCTGGCGTACCGCAGAACGGAGGAAACGGCCTTGTGTTCGACGGCCCGTTCGAAACGGGATCCTGTTCATCAGGAGGGGTCTGGCGCACCGCAAAACAGAGGAAATGGACCTCCTACGGTCGAAACGGGGGTCCTGTTCATCGGGAGGGGTGTGGCGTACCGCAAAACGGAGAAAACGGACTTGTGTTGAAGCGCTACGGCCGAAACGGGTTCCTGTTCATTGGGAGGGGAGTGGCATACCGCAAAACGGGACTCCACGGGATACTGTTCATCTCCACCGTCGACCCCCTCCAGCCTCCACCTGCAACTGTTCATCTACGGGCTCCTGTTCATCTAGCCTCCAACACGCTACTGTTCAATCAGCCCTCTCCACGTGCTCCTGTTCAACCACCCGTCCATGGGCTACTGTTCATCCAGGCCTGGGCATTCGGTATTAACCGAAACTTCGGTTATCAAATTTCGGTATTTTTTTTTATTTCGGTTGTCAGAATTGCTAACCGAAAATGACACCTAAAAAGCAGAAACCGAATATTCGGTTACCCGTAAATTCAGTTCAGTATTCGGTTTACTGCCGAAGAATGAATATCTGCTAGGTGCCTTGGACGTGTCACACCCCTGCTTTTATATAGCTGAGCTCCCCGACTCCTTTTGCGTAGCCGAGCGAGCTGGGACTAATAAGAACATCAAAAGTCAAAACGGTGCATTGTTACGGCTATACGCTTCAGAAAATAGCCCGCGTAAGTTTTGGCCTTGCACCATTTTTTTAAAGGCCCTTGCACTCATTGCATACATTCAGGGCACTAGTTGCATGCACGTGGTCGCCTAGGCCCTACGCCCATGTACCTGTCGCGTAGTGCAAGTGGAACTGTGGGAGGACCTGGGCGCACGACGCTGGCTGCCTAGTTTCGGGTTGTGTGTTCACAAGTTTAGTTTAATCGTTTTTTGTTCGGCTAACCCATACAGAAACCGGACTTACCGAACTGAGTTCGGTTAGTGGATGTCCAAACCGAATTTTTCTGTGCTAATGAAAAAAACCGAAAATTCGGTTTATTCGGTATCGGTATCGATTCGGTCTTCGGTTCATCGGTTTTTATGCCCACCCCTACACAACGGGGTCTTGTTCATCCACCCCCACCGGAAACTGTTCATCCAAACCCCTCTCCCCCAGCAACGCTCACTGTTCATCCAGAGGCAGCATCGATCGGCTTCAGTTAGCAGCAGTAGCGAAGGAATCGCTCGATCGGGTTCAGTTAACAACCATCGATCGATCGCTCGGGTTCAGTAACGCGTAGCCTGTAGTGTAATCGCTCGGGTTCGTTAGAGTCCAACGACTCGCTCGGGTTCAGTTAGAGCCCAATACCTCGCACCCACGCGCGTGCATGTACGAGAGAAACGCGCAACGCTCGGCCCCGACCATCCACCGAAACCGGGAACACCCCGATATTTTCGTCGCCCTCGCTTCTACCACGGTTTTTTCCGTCATGGACAGCCCAAAGTATGTCATGCAGCTGCGTCTCCGGCCCGCCCAGGACGAAAAACCCATTTTCTGTCATGATTTTTTGTCATAGAAGTAGGACCGCACCACATCTATGATGATACCGGGTTTTGTCACAATTATCGTCATAGAAGTGTTATAAGTACGACAGAAAAAAGTTTTGTTCGGCTCAAAATATCATGGATGTGTCTTTTTTTGTAGTGTTTGTTCTTACAACCCTCAGAGTACTTCATCTCAGTCTCTTCTTTTACAGGCCGAAGCCCACGTACACAAGGACCATAGCAACACACTTGTGGTTATCCTTAACTGTTAACACAGTTCTCGACAGCGGGCTGCTCATGGAGGTGCCTCAACAAGGACTCCACGACCTCGCCTTGCTGCGGCAGCATTGGTGCAGGGTGCTGCCGTTGGCGCGTCAGTAAGGACTCCATGACCTTCCCTTGTTGCGGCGGTGTTGATGCAGAGTGCTTACGTTGGCACGTCAGCAAGGACTCCACTACATTCCCTTGCTGCGGCGGCGCTGGCGCAGAGTGCTGATGTTGGTGCGTCAACAAGGACTCCACAACCTTGCCTTGCTGCGGTGGCGTTGGCGCAGAGTGCTGACGTTGGCGCGTCAGCAAGGACTCCACGACCTCTCCTTGATGCGGTGGTGTTGGTGCACAGTGCTTACGTTGGCGCGTCAGCAAAGACTCCACGACCTTCCTTTCCTGCGGCAGCGTTGGTGCAGAGTGCTTACATTGACGCATCAGCAAGGACTCCACGACCTCCCCTTGCTGTGCCGGCGTGGGTGCAGAGTGCTTACGTTGGCGCGTCAGCAAGGACTCCACGACCTCCCGTTGCTGCGGCGGCGTTGGTGCAGAGTGCTTACATTGATGCGTCAGCAAGGACTCCACGACCGCCCTTTGCTGCGGCGGCGCTGGTGGAGAGTGCTTACGGTGGCGTGTCAGCAAGGACTCTGCGACCTCGCCCTGCCCCGGCGATTGCGGCGACAGCACATACTGCTCAGGCAGCACGCGCCGCAGCAGAGAAAGCACGGCTCTTGTATTGGCATCCTGGGCACGGTGACGAGCGGCGAGGAGCTCCGCAAGGCCGAGGTCCCCGACGCAGCCGGAAATCCTCGCCTCGACGAGCTGGAACCGGGCGGCCGCCGTGCCGCTGGTGAACAAGGCGACCCCCCAGCCAAGGCCGCCGCTCTGCGGCTGGGACTCGACGAGCTCCAGCGCATCGTCAAGGGCGGCCTTCAGCCTCGCCAGCGGGGCCCTCCGTATCCGGCCGGCGCCAGCTATCATGCTCGCACCGGAGTCGTGGTCCTCGCGCAGGATGTCCCCGATGGTGCGTGCGCGGTCGGCGAGGTCCAGGCACCTGTCCTTGTTCTGGCGGGCCGTCTCAGCCGCCTTGGCAATCTTCTGCGCCAGCGCCAGGATCGCGCTCACCGCCTCCATGATCAGTCTCGCCAAGTTCTGGAAGAGCTGAAGGAGCAAGGAGACGCGTCGGAGTGGTTGAATGAATCTAGCTGTGGTTAGGCTTTGGAAGGCGACGGCTTATATCACCTGCTGCAACGAAGAGAGTTTGGAACTTTGGATACGTCTAGCTCAATTATGATAACTTTGTTATTGATCAACTTGCGTTAGAAGAACTTTAATCAGTGCGTTGTTTTGTTCACTGATTCGATCCATGATACAAATGATGAGGTAGCTTACAGATGAATCATCAGTACTAGTATTATAAATCTCGAGATATCAGTGACGTCGCCGTTGGTTTGCAGGGCGAACGCACGCACACAGGTTGCTCGAGAAAAAGAATCACCGATATATACCGCTTTAGACGAGTGGGAAGACCAAACTTGTCCGGTTTCAACAGCTCATGCTGCAATTTGTTTGGCCTTAGAGTTGATTGAAGGACGAAACCCACACTTCTAAGTTAGTTGAGTGGCGAAAATATACTTTTTCTCTAGATAAAAGAGAACATCAAGTACAACCAGATAATGGGGTAGCTGACCTTGAAATCACAAATACATACAAGACTCTGAATAAAGGGGAAAAACAACCAAGAATTCGCCGAAATCGCAACGGAACTCGTCATCGTTGTGCCATCTTATCACATCTCTCTCGACGATGGGCAACATCAAGAAATTCAGCCACTAAAACAAATGCAATGATCTGTAGAGGATCGAAACCTCGTCCTTTAGAATGTGATTTCAATGCTAGGTTTGTGCCGTTGTGCGAGTATCACAAAAAGCTGTGGCCAGTTATACATACCTACTGAATATGATTTCTATTTGAAATAGAAATTCCAATAGTATTTCTAGGAGGAAACAGAATTAGCTACATGTAGGTATAATTTATGAACCAGAAGGGTCGATTTCGTCGCCGAGTTAAAGAATAAGCAACTTCCTAAATGAAACCATCCAATATTCCAATTCATACTGTCGTTTAGATTGTCAATCTGTTCGATTGCTGTTTGGTTGCGTTCCAATTATGGTCACACGGCAAACAAAGTAATCTGACTGACATTATTTGCTTAGTATCTTTATTGCACTTGGCGGCGGTGAAGCAGATTCAAAATCTTTTGGAGCCTGGACCCTGGAGGCGCACCAGAATTAAAGACGCACGAATCTGTCTCAGCCTCTCAGGTCCACTCAATTTACCTCGAGCCTGTCACCTTTCTCGACGATGTCGATCCGGAGCATCCAGTCCGCTTCCTGCTTCTTCAGGTTGCACACATTCTCCGCGATATTGATAATCTCGATCTCCGGCACCTACCCTCCCGCCTCCTACATGGTCTAGCTGCATCCAACGAAGTACCAACCGTTGTTTAAGATCGTAATGTATGCGGTTGGGGCGGGTGATAATGAAGATTTTTACCCAACACGGATGGCAGTATAATCTTCGGATCGGTCCACCACCTCCTTCGACATAGGTATAGTACTATAGTGCCATATATGCAAACGGCAGTCGACCTCCATGAAGGTGGGTATTTTGAAAAAAATCGAAAAACATATTTTGAAGTTTCAAAAAATTCTGAAAAAATTCAACATGTTAACATGGATGTATTCTATATGTGTATAAATTTTTAAGATGAAATACATTATGATGAGAGCTACGCAAAAATGTTCAAAATGTATTTCGTTGTCAGATTTTATACACATGAAGCAGATTTGTCTTTTTTGTGTAGCTCTCATCATAATGTATTTCGTTGTCAGATTTTATACACATATAGAATACATCCATATGAATGTGTAGAATTTTTATCAGAATTTTTTGAAACTTAAAAATGTAAAAAAAAAATTCAAAATAACCACCTCCATGGAGGTCGCTCGCCAAAAGCCCTCACTCCATTTATATGACTGTATTATTGCTAATATATCGATTTTTTATTTACTTGTGTTAGACCGTTGAAGTCTGATTGTCTGCATATTAGTTATGCAGAGAGCGGGCGTCGATTGTCATGATATTGTACCCGCTTGTGGCTACATTTTAGATTAAGAAATCACGCCCTTTGTCCAAAATAATTCTTCACACATGGTAAAGGTAGCATGTTCTTTACATCATAAAGAAAGGTGAAGGTAGCCGATCCCCTTCTTTTCCCTTGCTCTTACCAGTCCCAAGTCCCAGTTTCCTTCAGTTGGAGTGAACTGTAAAAAACATCAACATTAAAAGATAGGGTTATAGAAATCACATTTCTACATAATTGTGTCAAAAATCATTAATTCTGAGTCTAACTTTTTGCAAAAAAAAAACACTAGTTGACCAGTTAGACCGTTTTAAGCACAATTATGACAGATGGGTCGCTGCGGGCAGGATGATGTAGCAACTTTTTTTGCCACATAGGCCATTGACTAGTCTCCTCTTTCTCTCTCTAAAAAAGTCACCCAAGAGCCCACATCCCCACGACCGCACCTTTCTCTTCCTAGCCCCAACCACCTCCCGCCGCCCCACTCCTACCGTACACTGTCGGATCCAGCTCCCACGGACTGCCGCGACGCACGGCCATCATGACACGTCGGCGCGGGATCTGGCTGGGCCGCAGGCGAGGAGGCGGCTTTCGAGGCCAACAAGGGCAACACACGGGATGTGCATCTCACTGGGTCGGGATGGAGTGACGGTTCTCACGGGCGGCCACTACCAGAATTTGGTACGTTGCCAACGGCCCACGACCGTCGGCATAGGGCCAAAAGCCGTCGGCAAAGGGTTACGCCGACGGCCCCCGTCGGCATAGCCCCGTCGGCATCTCGTACGTCGGCGTACCTCGGGTCGGCCGTCGGCGTATGAAAACCGTCGGCATAGTGAGCTAAACCGACGGGGCCCGTACGATCGTCGGCATACACGCCCCGTCGGCAACGTATTTCACCTGACGGACATTGACGGCGCCGCCGTTAAAGGGTTGCCAATAGCAAGCTGACACGTGGCCTGGCGGTACGTCGACGGTTAGGCCGTCGGCATCGATTTTGGGGCTATGCCGACGGCCTAACCGTCGGCGTACCGCCAGTCCACGGTCGTCAGGAAGATGCCACGTGTCGGCTACGCCGACGGTTAGGCTGTCGGCATAGCCCCAAAATCGATGCCGACGGCCTAACCGTCGGTGTAGCTCCGTCTGGCTTCCCAGCCACTGCCACGTGTCAACCGCTGGTAACACGCTGGGAGCTATGCCGACGGCCTAACCGTCGGCGTAGCTCCGTCTGGCTTCCCAGCCGCTGCCACGTGTCAACCGCTGGTAACACGCTGGGAGCTATGCCGACGGTTAAATGGCATAGCTATGCATTAATTTTTTCTTCTGTTTTTGTTGCATTTCTAATTATCAAAAGTTCATCATCATCGCAAGTCCAACATGATAAACATCATCACAAGTCCAACATAAAAGTATCATCATCGCAAGTCCAACATGATAAACATCATCGCAAGTCCAACATAGAAGCATCATCATTGCAAGTCCAACATGATCACAATGAAAGGCTTAAGCGGCATCACTTCCACTGCCAAAGCCGAGGCCGCCAAAGCCGAGGTCGTCACCGCTACCGCTAGCGCTAGTGCCACCGCCAAGCCAGACCGGAGTGACTGGGATCCGTGACTCAGGAGTGGAACCATCAGTAGCACCACCACCGGTGGATGATCCACCGGTTCCTGCATGTTTGGAAAGAGATGGTAAGGCAATATATGATTGTATTGAATAAATGAGAAGTTGTGGTTGATTAGGTTGGTGATGTACTAACCGGAGTGACATTGTAGTGGTCTGCCAGAAATTGTTTAAACGTAGGCACCACTGGTTGTGGTCCAGGAGGTGGTGGTGGTGGTTCCATTGTAGGAATCTGCCCGGTTGCCATAGACGCAAACATAAGCTGCGTCATGCGACTGTTGTGCTCCGTGACTGCTGCAACTCTCTGGTTCCAATCGTAGAGCTGCTGACGTTGGAACTCCATGTAGGCCTACATTATGACATGATGCAACTCATAATACATAGCAAAGCGGAAAATAAAAGTAGAAATAAAGAAGATAAGACGGAAAATACTTACAGAGTTGCGCTGGGCTAGGATGGCCTGTGCAGTGGACATGCTCGGGCGTGGGCGCGGGCTCGGCCTTGGGTTGGTAGCTCGGATCCGTCTGTAGGAGATAGAAGGGGTGATCACCGAATCTAGAACTGCCGACTGACCATGACTTCTCTGCCCTATGATCACCACCGCCCTCTCGTCAGAATCTGCAGACATGGGGTCTCCTTTATCAGGATTCCACTTCTTAAACTCCTCCTTGTAGGACTCCAGGTTCTCCCCGGCATTGCCATAGTACTCACTCTCGTCATCCTTGCGATTATGCCGCACATGGGAGAGCCTCTAGGACTCGATGTCTGAGAGCGGCCGCTTCAATTTCTCCTCCTGCACCGCCAAACAAAGGTTAGTCATACATAAGAACATACGACAAATAGAAGATCAAGAATATTTCATGTACATAGATATACCTGAATTTTCTTGCTGTGCCAGTGGTTTCTGTTTCCCTGACCGTGTGTTCCGTCACATCCTCGATTAGCCTTGTTTATGCTGCTCTTGGCAGCAAACTCTGTGTCCGCGCCGACCCACATATTCACCAATCCCACACATCCCTCAGGGTGGCGATAGCACCAATCAGGAGCCACCTACATAATGAAGCATAATGGCATGTGAACACTAAACAATGAAATTTACCACAAACGTCGGAATGAAAAGTCTGTTATGCTTACCAACATGTACTGCCCCCGTTCCAAGGTAAGGTCCTGTGCCTTAGCTTCTTCCTTGGTCACCTTCATGCCATGTTTGTCGTGATAATACCATGAGATGGCCACCCAACGCACCTCGTACTGTATCTGACGGGTCTGCTTCCTCGCAGCCCGCAGCACGTACTCATTGGCCATGGCCTTGTGCTCCTCAAGAACTCTATAGAAATTCTAGAGGAAATCATAAAACCAGAATGGAACAAGCGATGAGTTAAACGATTCGATGATAAACTATGAAAGAAACTCAAGACTAATGCTTCTGAAGAGGACTTACCCAAAAGTTTGATATCAAGGCCTTAGCAGCCGTCTCAAGGGCCGGGTGGAAGGCCGTTTCATAGTGATCCCAGCACGTGGCCAAAATCTTGCGCTCCGGGTGGTTGACTGGGTCCGTAGTGAACATCCCCGGCCAATATTTCTTCAAAAGGATAGTGATGATGCCGTTTGGAAGACGGGCACCATTAGGATATTTCCAGGAGCTGCAAAAGAATGAAAAATATTAGTATGTGTACAATAAAAATGATAGTATGTGTTTAAAATATTATTAAGGGGCACTTACTTTTTCCCATGGGCTCAATGAGCCACTTCATCTCCTCGGTAGCAGGAGGATCCGGGAGTCGTGCACCACCACGCAGCCAAGCCTTCTTCTTGCCACCCACCTCCCCGCCACCACCATCCTCCTCGCCACCACCATCCTCCCTGCCACCACCATCCTCCCCACCACAACCATCCTCCCCGCGTGCCTCATCCTCATCCTCCTCCACCGCCCGGACATCCTCCTCCTCCTCCTCCTCCTCAGAGGGTACCTCACTAGAGGAGGGCCGCGAAGATGACCCCCCTATGTCGGTCACAGAGCGCAGTTTCTGGCCCCGAAACCGTCCTTTTGGGCCTCTCCCCCACCCCCTCCTCCTCTAGTGGCACCTCTCCCTCGACCTCCTTGTGAGGACTCATCGTCAATTAGTCGGGGAGGGGGTGAGACTACGAGGTCGACCACTCCGACTAACCCTCGCGGCTAGTTTGCTTAGCAAACCACTACCATCGGCCTTGCCCTTTCCCATGCTTAGCGAACCTGCATTGAAAAGAGAATAAAAAGTTAGTATATTAATAATGAAGAAAAAGATAAAAAAAAAGTAATAAAAAAGCACATTCATAAATAAACCATATAAGAAAAGGCATGAACATACATCTACTAGAACCCATACGAATCATCACTATTGTAACCGGTGCCTCGACCGGTCTCATCGTCACTATCACGCATATCATCTTCGTTGTCTGACGTAGGTGGAGGTTCTTCCTCATCTTCGATGTCTTCATTTAATTTCTCTAGCATAAGTACGTCTTGGTCATTCACAATGGCCTCGCCATCATTCCGTGCACCATTATCGTTTGGATCCACATCAACAACACCCAAGGGGGCAGCGACATTGTATCGGACCACATCAACATCATCAGGTTGCTCTTGATAGAACACTCCCTCGTATGTCATGGGGTTAATTTAGTAATAATCGTCATCGTTCGGGTCCGGTAGCTTACCATGTGGCGCCACCTTGAACACAACTTCCCAACCCTTTAGATACTCTTTCTGGCATGGGTAGGGCAGATAATAAACTTGTGTGGCCTGGGTAGCCGCAATAAAGAGATCAGCTCCTGCATAGACGGTGGATGGTCTAACTTCGACCAAACCAAGGGAAGGTGTATGTCTCAGCCCATCATATGGGTCGAACCATCGGCATTTGAACATAGCTAGCCTTTGGTCCTCGCGCCCAAGGTTGAATGTAAGCTCGTATATTTTTCCTACCCTTCCGTAGCACTCAAGTCCATTTTGTCCTGGGGTGTACACTCCTGTGTTTATAGTTTTGGGATCAGGTCGGCTGTTCTGGTGCTCCTCTATATGGAAGCGATACCCATTCACATCATACTTTTCACATTTCATGACTCGAGCGTTAAAACCCATGGACACCCATCTCAATTCTTCATCCATAGAGGTGTTCGGATCTTTCCGCTACAAGTTTAATTTAAATTCATGGGTGCATTAGTTCTGTTAACTAATAAATGTTGAACTAGAAGTTGAACTAGGGGAATGTGAAAAATTACTTTCTCCATGAACCAAGCAACAAATTTTTTCCTTCCAGGGGCACCGTTCCGGAGAAGAGTAAATGCCTCCGCTTCAGTAGGAGGAATCATTCCCGTCCACTCCTCCAGTAGGAATTGACTAAAAGAAGAAAAACGGTGTTAGACCGAGACTGAGTGAACATAACGAACTACATAAAGGAATGGTACAGCGGTATTACCTCATCCACTCTTCCTCAATTTCCTTGATGTTGTGCATGACATAGAACATTATGTCCTCCCACTCTTGTGCTGGCATGTTATAAGGTTTTGAGCCCCCGGCCCTGCCACATTGCCCACCGAATAGATCGAGCTTGGGTTTATACTTGGGCTCTTCTGTATTGTATCGAGACACCTTATTATGCAGAGTGGGAACGTGGTCTGGGTAGTATGATGTCCTGAGGTCTGACACCTCCTCTAGGATATCTGCCTCAGCTATGGAAGCTTCAATCTTAGCTTTGTTTCCACATTTGGATCGGAGATGCTTGTTCTGTCTCTCAGGGCCGTACTGCCAATGATTCTGCACAGGCCCCCCAACAATACCTCCTTCGTGAGGTGCAAAATGAGATGTGTAATTGGAGTAAAGAAGCCTGGCGGAATGATCTTCTCTAGATTGCATATCAACTCCGGTGCCTTCTTATGCAATTTTTCAATCACCTCCGGACATACTTCTTTAGCACATAGCGTGCGGAAGAAATAGCTTAGTTCCGCAAGCACTCGCCAGACACGCTCTGGGACATAGCCTCGAACCATCACTGGCATTATCCGCTCAATCCATACATGATAGTCATGGCTCTTGAGCCCGATCACTTTGCCCGTTAAAAGATTGACTCCCTTACTTATATTTGATGCATAATCATCAGTGAACTTCATAATGTGTTTGAGCCACATAAGTACTTCCTTCTTGTCTGGCGGTTTAAGGACGAAGTCAGCATCTGGCTTGAACCAGTTTCTTCGACCGCCCGAAGGAGGCCGCATGTTTAGACGTGGTCTATCACAAATTTTCTGTTGATCGGCTCTAGCTTTAACGTTATCCTTTGTCTTATCAGTAATGTTGAGGATCGTGGCAAAAAGCGACTCTGCGACATTCTTTTCGGTGTGCATCACATCGACGTTATAAGGAAGTTTGAGGTCCTTGAAATAGGGAAGCTTCGTGAATGGGGTAATGTGAGTCCAGTTGTGCGTCTCACCATATCCCTCAAAGCGTTTGCCTTTGCCTTTGCATTTGTCTTGACATTGGCCTTCGCTTTCCCCTTGGCATTGGCCTTCGCATTCCCCTTTGCCTTTGCCTTTGCCTTCGCCTTTAGGCTTGAGAGCTTTTAGCTGAGCAAGAACATCTGCCCCAGAAAACGTTGGAATCTCGTTTACTTCATGGACAACCCGGCCTTTCGTGAAGTTCTTCTTGTCTTCCCTGTCTGGATGGTCTGGAGGGAGGAACTGTCGATGCAGGTCAAATTCTACATACTTGCTACCCTTTTGCAGCCAAATTAAACGTAGAGTCTGCATGCACACTGGGCATGGCATCTTCCCACTTGTACACCATCCGTAGAATAGGGCAAACCCGGGAAAGTCATGCATGCAATACATCAACCAAACTTTCATCAAGAAATTTTTCCGTAGATGTCGATCATATGTCAACCTCGGGAAGTACCAGGAATGGAGCAAATCATCCACCAGTGGCTGCATAAACACTCCCAAATTCTTTCCCGGGTATTCAGGCCCTGGAATGATCAGCGACAAAAACATTGTCTTGCGTTGCATTAGGACACCGAGAGGGAGATTGAGCGGAATAACAAACACGGGCCAGCAGCTATATGGATTGGTAGACATTCCATATGGATTGAACCCATCACCTGTTATCGCAATTTTGACATTCCCAGCCTCAGCTGCTTCCTCGGGGTATTCTTCATCAAATGACTTCCATGCTTCAGCTTCCGATGGATGTACGATTTTTTTATGGTACCTTATCCCTTTCTTGTGCCACTTCATCATTTTGGCAGACTCCTCCGTGATGAAAAGGCGCTGCAGTCTTTCTATGAAATGGAGATACCAAAGAATCTTTGCGGAGATGTCTAGTTGCTTCTTCTCGCCATGCTCATCGACAACCTCAAGGTACCAAGAGGAACCGCACTTCCTACAGTACTTGTCATCTGCATACTCGTTCCTAAACAAAAGGCAATTCTTCGGACACACATCTATTTTCTCATAATTCATTGATAGTGCCTTCATGATTTTCTTTGTAGCGTACATGCTTTTCGACAGTTCATGACCCTCAGGAAGGCTATTAGCCCATACTCCTAGAAATGCTTCGAAGCAAGCTTGGGTACAGCCGTACCCAGCCTTGAATGCCATCAGTTGCGAGATGGCATCTAACTGAGAGATTTTGGCACCCGCATAAAGAGGTTTCTTTGACGAATCCAAGACCTCCAAGAAGGCCTTTGCGGTTGCCTCCGGCTCCTTTGATTCATTCTCTGAAGGTGTTGCATGTGTCGCCTCTGCAGCAAAGACATCATCTAGCATGTCTCTAACCCCATCGTCCTCAAAACCACCGATGCGTTGTCGCATCACCTCCTCTCTACCACGGTCCCGCTCGGCAAAGTTTATTGGCATGATAAAGTCTTTCATATATCCGTACGTGCGAAGGTGCTCAGTCATTTCTCCCTTATCTCTACTGTGACGTCTGCCACATTTTGCACAGGGGCATGATGGAATATCTCTCATTGGACGACGGAAAATCTCCTTCAAAAACACATCAGTTTTCCCGACCCACTCTGTTGTTACTCGATTCCGACGTATAAAACCATTGTACATCCACTGTATATCTGCCATCCTCTGCTTTCTTACGAGCCAGGCAACAAAATTAAGGATTCGTTAATTTTAAGAAAATACAATTTTTATTTTCTACTGGGTTGACAAGAAACGGCACTAAATCCACCTACATCTCTAATAGGTAAAGATGGGTCCTAATCCCACCCGAGGATGTGTAGATTGGGTACGTTGTCCATGCTCTACCTTGTTCCAAGACAAAATTTCGGCAGCACCTCCCCGTTGTTCTCCAGATACACGTCTCGGCTAATAGCCGAGAGAATGTGCTCCGGAGAACAACGGGGAGGTGCCGCCGAAATCCTGTCTCGGAACAAGGTAGAGCATGGACAACGTACCCAATCTACACATCCTCGGGCTGTCCGTGGAAAACGCTGGACAATCCGAAAGAGCTGTGGTGATAAATATGCAATTGAATGCATATTTATCGATGCAACCATTTCGTACGGGAGACGCCTAGGTTACGCGACTTGACGAGAAAAGAAAATCTAGTGACATGATTATTAAGATGGATTCGTAGCTCACCCTCGACTGTAGAGGAAGCAGTCAAACGGCGACGAGATCACGGATCAATGCCTTAGACGACGATGACTCCAAAGATATGCGGCACCCAAAGCCTGTAAATTTTACCGACAAATAAACTTAGATCATCAAGTGTCAAAAACTTAGATCACGGACCAATACCTTCATCGCTTTATTTACTACATGAGCAATACAAAATAAATTCATCCACTTAAAGTTTCACATTCAAAGTATTAGAAATGTTAAATCCTAATGAAAAAGTTACCAATTTTGCACAAATTACTATTTTTTAGCAAGACCATGAAGTGTCAAAAAATATTTCATCATTATTTTGCAAGACCATCATGAACAAAAAACCACTTATCATGGAGATGCGACACAACAAAGAATGCTAATTCCACCGTCTCCTGATGCAGCTTATTATCAAGGCCAGTGAGGAGGAAAATTGCAGCTCTCTAATCCAAACTTATATGCTGATAACTACCGGAGCAGCGTCGGAGGAGCTGCACAAGGAGCCCATGCGCGAGCACGTGCGGGGATGTGGTGCCGCGGGGAGGACGTGCCGGCTGCGATGGAGAAGAGCGATGGGGAGGACTTACCGAAGTCAAGTCGGCGGCTGCGGCTCGGGTGTCGACGAAGTCGACGCTCCGGTGGTCTTCGGGCGGGGATGGATGGCGGCGGTGTGGGGACGGGGGCGGGCGGGGACGGATGG
>LR738712.1:724257399-724268564 GCA_902687465.1 Secale cereale | reverse complement strand
ACCTGGTTGCGATAGGTCAGCCCATAGGAACAACCACGAACACAGTCTAGACCCAACCAACCACCAGATTCCCTTCGGTTCTACCCGACGGGCACGATTCCCCTCTCCAAGTGACGGCGGCACTGCCGTCCGTGGATGGGGGCACACCTCGGAGCCCAAGGCGGACGTCTACGCATGTCACAACACATTCACACACGCATCAGGACCCGGTACGGTGTTTCAGTGGCATTGCTACCCCTAGAATGCCACCACGAAGCCCAGTTGACCCGATGATCTAGCCCTTTGACTTTCCTCGGACATGCTTTGACCAGTGGACTTTTCCACCTGGTTGCGATTGGTCAGCCCATAGGAACATCCCCAAATAGGGCTAGTCCGAACCCACCAATAGATTCCCGTTGGTTATACCTATCGCGCACGATTCCCCTCTCCAAGTGACGGTGGCACCACTGTTCGTCGAGGGGGGGGGGGGCAACACCCCGGAGACCCAAGATAGGCGTTTATGCATGTAACATCACTTTCACACACGCATCAGGACCCGTGCGCTGTTTCAGTGGCATTGCTACAAGGCGGTGCGAGATTATGATAAAAAAGTCATTTAAAAGTTGTCCAAATATATGGAAGTATCAATTATTTGTGATTTTTACTAAGTATAAAGACCTATATGCAAAATTACATGAGGTTACATTTTAACATACTCAGAAGTAAAAACAAACCAGATATTCATAATCTAGGGAAAATTCTGCCAGAAATCCATATATAATTTGTGTATGTTTAAGTTTATATAAATTAAATTTAAATTAATCAAATCTAAAATTCTAAAAATATAAAAAGAGAAATAAAAACATATAGCCGTCGGCATATATAGCCCGCAGATATGCCGACGGGCAGGCCGTCGGCGTAGATAGCACACATGTTTTCTGACAACTAAAAAAAAGTGTATTAACTATGCCGACGGCCTCCATCAGGGCCGTCGGCATAGTGGTGACGGCGTCAACTCTCCATCCGATCCAGGGTCGGCGGGCCCACACGTGTGCCGACGGCTTCTATATGCCGACGGTTCTCGTCGGTATAGAGGGAGAGATGCCGACGGCTGCGCTACAGCGACGGCCCCTGTCGGCATAGACCAAGATTTGCCGACGGTTTCTGTACGCCTACGGTGTTTCCCAGGCCGTCGGCGTATCTCCATTTATGCCGACGGGGGCCGTCGGCATAGATAACACCGTCGGCAGCGTCATTTATTCTGGTAGTGGGCGGCTGCTGCGGACTCCGGCGGACGACAACGAGATGCTGAAGGGACAGGATCCACCGGATCTGACCACCGGCAGGGGCTGCAGGAGCTCCAGCGGATCAGTCTCGAGCTAGGGAGGTCGGCGGCCATGGCGTGAATGTCGATGTGACTTCTGCAACCCTAGCCTTCAATGCCGATATTTTTTGCAATTCACTTCCTACACGCTCCAGTTGTATCGCGAATTCGTGATTAAAGTGCTTGGTGCTCTACAAGCACCACGTAAGTCAGTCTACAGTTCCATGTTATGGATCAAATGCTACATAGTACTGTAGTAATCATCATCATGTGCACACTTCCCTCGAAATGGAAACAAAGAAACATCACAGGCTTATTGTACTAACTGTGCCTTTACTGCTGTAATCATCATGTTACACACGTTCTATGGGGAATCAGTTCCAGGACAGGACGCCATGGCCGCGTCCATGGCCAGCTATACTGCTGTACTGTACTAACTGTACCTTCGATACATGCCCGCTGACCTCGCCGCCTCGCCACAAGCCGGATCGCTTATCAACGTATCAGCTTCAGCTTCTGGTGTTGCTGCGACGGTGGTAGCACGGACTGAAAGCTCTGGTGCCGCTGAGCTGAGACAGCAGCATCGCCGGCTGAGAGTTATGGAGCTGCTGGCCCGCGCGGTGGTACTGCGGGCTGCGAGCTCCTGGGCCGAATTGCTGATGCAATCTCCCACGCTAGATTAGGTGTTGGTGCGGGACTGCGACGGCGGTGGTGCGGGGCTGCGGGCTGAGAGTCCGGGAGTTGCCGCCTGCTACGGGGCTGCTGCGGCGATCGCACCGCGGCCTGCGAGTTCTGTTGCTGTTGCGACGACGACTCCGCCAACTGCTGCCTCCGCTGCTGCTGGTGGTGCTCTAACGGGGTCGTCGTGTGCGAGCTCCGTTGCTGTTGGGTCGACCACTCCTCGGACCGGAAGCTCTGGTCCTGCTGCAACAGCCGTGGGCTCCGGCGTTGCTGCAACGGAGACGTCGTGGGCTGCGAGCTCTCGTGCTGCTGTGACGACCCCGGCGTGGACTGCTGGTGCTGCGACGGCGGTGGGGTAAACTGCGGGCTCTTGTGGTGACGCTCCGGCGCAATGGCGGGTGCCGAGACGGTCCTCTTGTGGTGCCGGGCACGATAGCGATCGAACTGTTCCGCGAGGCCGACGTCGACGACGCAGGCGGTGATCCTCGTCTCAATACTTTGGAATTTGGCGGCCGTCGAGCGACTGGTGACCAGCTTCTTGACCCTGCCGCCAAGGAAGCCGCTCGACTCCTGGGACTGGACGAGCTTGAGCGCGTCGTCGAGCGCGGCCTTCAGCCTCTCCAGCAAGGGCTCTATATTCCTTGCCGTGGAGCCGCTGCCGCGGCTGGTCATGCTCGCCGTGGAGGAGTCGAGGGGGAGGATGTGGCCGATGGTGCGCGCGCGGGCGGCGAGGTCAAGGCAGCTCTTACTGTTCGTCCGGTCCGTCTCCACCGCCTTCACTATCTCCTCCACCACCCTGACGATCGCGCTCACCACCTCCTCCATGAATGGATCTCAGAGTCTCGACGTTGCTTATTGTGAGTTCTCGACTCGATGAATGAAAAGCTCAAAGGAGGGCGACTTAGCTAGCTACTGGATGTGAAGACTGGAGCCGATTTTGGCTAGCTTATATAGGCTTTTGATAACTTTGCTAATGATCAACTTGCGTTGTAAAAGGAAATAAAGGGAAGCTCGTGAGATCTTCTCTTCCCTAGGCTACAAATCCGTATACATCAGTCATTGTTTGTCCCGCAGGGCGAAAACCTAGCCGCCGCCCGCCAGCTCCCCCTCCCCGCCTCTCCCCCCTCCCCGCCGCCGCCGGAGGGCGCCACCGGGCGAAGCCCGGCTGGCGTTGGTGGCGGCGGGGTTCCTCTCCCACCTCCCCTGGGGCCTTGTGGCGCGAGACGCATGGGTCCGGCGAGGTGCGCGGCGCTGGCGCAGGGCGGCGCGGCGGCGCCCCGGGCTGTTGCGCGACGGGTGCAGCGGGTCGACGACGCGGCGGCGGCTGCGTGGAGCTGGTGGCGGGGCGTGCTGGCTTGGGGGCGGCGGGGCAGCAGTGGCTGCTTCGTCAGATCCGGTGGCCGGCGACGAGGGCTGCGGCGGCGCGGGCTGGGGGGTGGCTGCCGGCTTGGTTGGGCCGGCCCCTGGCGTGGTGTGGGCTTGTCCGCCGCGGATCTGACGGTCGGCTGTGGGCAGCGGTTGGGATTCCGGGCGGCGGCCTCGGTCCGGGCTCCGGCGTGGCCTGGATGTGGACGGTGTGCGTTCGCGCGGCGGCGCTCAGCCCCTGGATGCGCGCGTGGAGTGCGGATTGACGGCTGGGCGTGGCTGCGGCTGGCGCGCGACGGGCGCGGTCACCGGTTGGGCGTGGCGGTTGGCTGCTCTGGAGCGCGAGGTGCGCTGCAGGCGTTGCTTCGCGTTGCGACTTTGGTGGCTGCGGTGGTGGTGGTCACGGTGGTTCTGCGGTGGTGGTCGGCGGCTACGGCCAGGGGGCCGGTGCGTGTCTGCTCATGGTGGATCGTGGGATCCCGTGGCAGATTGAGGTCGGCCTCGGCAGGTGGTGGTTTGATGGGCGGCGGTCGGTGGCTGGAGGTGGTCATCTCCGGGAGAAATCTTTGCTCCGGTCTTCATTGGAGCCGGTGACGGCGGCGCCCGCGGGTGCCGCGATCTTTCTTGGAAGGGTCATCGTGGAGGTGCTTCTACTTCTCCCCACGGCTTTGGCTCCGGAGGGAAACCTCAGATCCGCTTGATCGGGCGATGGAGGCGTCTTCGCGTCTTTCTCCTCTTTGGGGGCATCGTCTCGGAGCCGGCAACGACTGGGAGACCGGTGGATGGCGGCATCTTCGCCGCGTGGGTTGCGGCATCTTCGCCGCGTGGTTTGCTGAGGCGGCCTTTTCGGGGGCGCTGAGTTCTGATTGGCAACGATGATGGCGTCGAGAGGAACTCTGGTCACGGCTCGGGCTTCGGTAGTCGGATCTTCCCGGCGTGTCTGAGGTGCTCTTTAGGGCACGGTCGGCGCAAGTCCTGCATATTCTCCTTGTGATGATCGTCGTCAGAGTCGAAGCTGTCGGTTGCTTGCGCGTGTGGCCTTCTGTTGGCATGTGCCGTCATGGTTCCTGTGCAGCTGTTTGCGGGTTGACTTTGACGATGAAGGTCTACGGTGAAGTCGGAGTCGCCCGTTCGGAGGTAGCCGGTGATGACGATGACGCTTGCGACTGTTCGGCGGATGTCTTTTCCCCTTTGTAGCTCTGTGTTCCCATGTCGGTGACCAGGTTGGCCGGTGGTACCCATTTTCTGTGGGATTGGAGTGTATCGGTTTTAGCCCGGTTTTCCGTCAATTAACCGGGCAATTCTCTCTTCTTAATTAATGAAAATGGCAAGTCTTTTACCTCGTTTCAAAAAAAAAATTGTTTGTCCCATGCAGACTTTTTCTTGAAACCGCGCATGCAGACTTTGAAAAACGCGGTTGCTAGATATGATGAGTGGTGGTAAAGAAGATAGGGTAAGTGGGTCGAGCAAGGACGCGTTGCATGGTATTCGTCCACAGAAGGAGTACTGCTGGTGCTGGGGTATCTCTCCTTGGGCTTCATACTCCTTCCTTTCGGTGAACAGTGTATATTTAGCTTTAAAATTTGTCTATAAAAAATGTACTTCTATCTTTCTAATCAGGGCCGGGCCATAGATATACGGGGCCCAGGGGCAAGACAGTAAGAAGAGGCCCATGTTTACTCAAAAGCTCAAACCATTTTCTATTTCAAAAGCAAAGTAAATGTTTCTAAATAAAAAAGCAAAGTAAATATCCCGTGCACGGCATAGCTTGATGATCTTAATCTGGACTCTAAAACTGACAGTACTTTATTTAACGTTCAAGTGAACTACACCATGATAGCAATGAAATGACATAGTTCGACAAATGCTCGCGTTCACGTTCCGAAATTTGAAAGGAGACTTCATTTTGTTCTACAAAACAAAAAATCCAGTCAAAATTGGTTGCTACTTAGATCTTTTGTGTTACCATCAGATAAAAATTTAGGCATGATTTACATCTATTTCTGGATCCTCCCCAATCGGCCATGTTCATCACTCCAAAATTCTACAATCGGATAGTAACTCAATTCTTCCAACATTCAAGCACAAGGCATAGAAAATCAAACTGACTTCACATTTATACAAGAACTTGGAAATTCATCTAACACTCGTAGAAGCGAAGTCATCGATTATTGCATCAACATTTATTTCATCCAACTTATCTTTATCCAGACTAGTTCTGGAAAATTTGTCAAGTGCTCCCTTTAGGGATTTTACCTCTTCATCTAGTATTTGCTTTTTTCTTTTCCTTATGTTACTACCGGATAAGTACTCTCTACAGGACATGTCAGTAAACAAGAACATACAGGGAACAAAAGCACCTGGATATGGATTTGTTGTGGATGTAGGTAGCCAGATCAGCAGACCCCCCCCCCCCTTCTTCTCCAGTTCTCCTAATCCCCTGATTCCTAGGCACTCTTAACACATAGATCCACTGAAGAGCAAAACTGCAGAACAAGAACTATGCGTGGGAGGAGGACAGGCAGATGTGGAATCTCTCAAAGGGCAGAGCTAATTAATCGAGGATGAACGGGATTATGGGCAGGAAGAAAAGAACACGTACCGTCTCTCCAACATCTAGCTGATGGGGAATGAGCAGAATATCGAGAAAGGAAGGACAGCTGATTGGGGAGAAGATTTGCGCCTTTAGTCTCCATTAATGGCCAGCGGCGACCTTGGAATCGGAGATGGCGGGACGCAGGGAACAGCGGCGCAGTTACGGGAGTCCGGGATTTGGGGAGTCGATGAGCACGGACTGACCAGAACAGGCTGAATCCGCTCGTTGTTTTAGTTGGGCCTCCTACGTACTATAGCTGAAGTACTAGCTGGGCTGGGGCCCCTACCTTTTGGGGGCCCAGGGCGGGCGCCCCGTTTGCCCGGGCTATGGGCCGGGCCTGTTTCTAATGCATTTTAAAGTAGAAAAAAAAATCTCTTCCATCACACGATAATCAAGATCAATAACATTCTACACATGACTCTTCAATTTCTAAATGCAGTTAGCTCATTGGGGTTTGGATAATTAAAGAGGAGAAAGATGGCGGCTTGCAACTTTCCAATGCATTTTTTACTTCCCTTCATAATTTGTCCTCAAACAGCGTGTTTGGCAATATTTGAGAAGGGGAATGGGAGTTTAGAGCAGGGAGTTGTATTGAGATTAGACATGGGATGAGTCGTTTTATTTCCAATCCTCTGTTTGGTGCATGATATGAGTTACGTGCGAGGATTTGAGGAGAAGTTGCCCTTATTTGGTTTGTGGGAATTGACGAGGGAATAGACAAGGGAAGTTAATGTAAGTTATGATGAAGGGTTAAAATTGACTCACTAAAATAATTCCCAACCAACTCTCACCCCCTTCCCTGTTAATAAAACGGTGGGAGTTGGAGCCTCAAGTCCCATGACTATTCCTTTATGAATTTCCAATCCCTTTAACCAAACAATAGATTTGAAGTCTCGTACCCCTTTAATTCCCATTCCTTAGCTGTAAATACCCCCAACCAAACACGCGGAAAGGGATTACTGCTGGAGTATCCCTCCTTGGGCTTCACGGATGAGAGTGCCCCCCATGCCGATATTTCTCGAAATCACTAATTAAGAGTATTCATTGCAAAGATCATTCCAAAACCATAGGTTGCGACAAGTGGCGGCGCAACCTAGAAGTTTTCCCCTTTTCGTAGATCTGTTTATACAAAATGTTTTATCTCTTAAACCGTGCGTGCAAATCTCGAACCGTTTTCACCGTTGGATTCATTGTGTCGAGATTTTCAAAACTAGATCCCATGTTGATAGGTTTTGACGAACTTTTTTTAAAAAAAAAACGGACGAAAAAAGCGAACAGGGAGCACTGGTTTTTTCCATTTCCGAAAAAGGCACGCCCGTGCCTCTCGCGAAATCACAACCGTGCCTCTGGCGGAAGCAAAACCGTGACTCTCGCGAAAAATATATAAGAGAAAACGCGTTTTTTTTCGTTTCCGAGGAGGCACGGCCGTGACTCTCGCGAAAGCACAACCGTACCTCTTGCGGAAGCAAAACCGTGACTCTCGCAAAAGAAAGAAAAACAGAAAACACGTTTTTTTTTCGTTTCCGAGAGGTACGGCTGTGACTCTCGCGAAAGCATAACCGTGCCTCTAGCGTAAGCAAAATCATGACTCTCGCGAAAGGAAAAAAAATAGAAAACGCATTTTTTTCGTTTCCGAGGAGGCATGGCCGTGACTCTCGCAAAAGCACAACCGTCCCTCTTGTGGAAGCAAAACCGTGACTCTCGTGAAAGAAAAAGAAAACAGAAAACACGTTTTTTCATTTCCGAGAGGCACGGCCGTGACTCTCGCGAAAGCAAAACCGTGACTCTCGCGAAAGGAAAAAAAACAGAAAACATGGTTTTTTACGTTTCCGAGAGGCATGGACGTGACTCTCACGAAAGCACAACCGTGCCTCTCGCGGGAGCAAAACCGTGACTCTTGCGAAAGGAAAAAAAAACAGAAAATGTGTTTTTTCTCGTTTCCGAGAGGCATGGCCATGACTCTCGTGAAAGCACAATCGTGTCTCTCGCGGAAGCAAAACCGCAACTCTCGCGAAAAAAACGAGTTTTTTCGCGAAAAAAAGTCGATTTTTTTATCGAAAAGCTAAGGAAGACCGTTAGAAAACCAAAACGTCCAAAAAAACGTTTTAAAAGCCGAAAACGCGTGCGGAAAAAAATTCCAAAGGGAGCGCCTAGAGCGCGACATGTGGCGAATGGCTGAGAGCGCGCTAAGTGGCGCTGATTGTTGTGAGGCTCCCAAAGGAGCGCTCGTTAACTAGTTGCTACCGACATTTCCTGGTGATTTGCCTCAACGACCCAACGTATACCTGGCCATGGGCTAGCCCGGCCACGACGGCCCGGCCCGACCTGGCTTGAAAATTCCTGGCCGGGCCAAGCCTGAGCATGCCATCGGGCCTGTAAATTGAGCCCGACGGGCCGTGTCGGGGTTCTTTGAGCTTGTGGAAAATAACATTTTAGTTGTAGTGCATATAGATTTTCTAAAAAGTTAAACTTTATAACTTTGATCAAATTTATAAAGAAACTAGTTATATCTACCATACCAAATATATAAAATATGAAACTACACTTTGTCATGAATCTAATGCTATATGCGGTTGACATTCTAAATTTAAATATTTTTCTCCACAAACTTGGTCAAAGTTTGAGAGGTTTGACTTTTATAAAAAAAATATGCACTACGTTATGGAAAGGAGGGAGTAGTAACATAGCTGCCACATAAACAAAAATGATGATGTGGCAAGTAGTTAACGAGGAGAGACACAAATAGAGTAACATAGTATGTTACTATCACATAGCATTTGCCAATGCAAAATGACTCTACAAATCAATAAATGGATACATCTATGTTAGGGCATCTCCAACAGGTTGTTTGTTAGCTTGTTGATAAAATATGCCATGTCATCAACCAACAACTTAACATACAACTACTCCAATAGGTTGTATCTAGTTTGTCCAATATGATGTGAGATAATAAATAAGGTGCTCTCTTATTCTACAATGGAGCTTGTGCAAGGGGTGTTGGCCCAATGCTTCACCATGTACAGGTGCTAAGGCTGCCAAGTAGGCATAAAATCTGATGTGGCGGGCTAATTAAGAAGAGAGACGGTAGTTTGGTGACCCCAAGGAAGAAACGGTGCATGTATACCTACGTGGAAGCACAATTCTGAGTATACAACTAGTTAAATGAAGGAAACTTAGCACCCAATAGCTAAGCATCAATGCATTGGGGACTTGAGTTGCTAAGACATTTAACACACTTAGCACATCATCTAAGCATCTTTGCATTGTAAGAGGTCAATGTACATATAATCTCTCTTTCCTCATTTATTGTATGGCACATCATAAAAAATCCTTGGTAAAGTCTACCAACAACTATCTCAGAACCATTGAAGATGCCCTTACTACACCTAACATAGAATATCACTACCCACTATGAAGGTAGTAACATAAACTAGTAACATATTCATGTTACTAGTCTAAGTTACCTCCACTGTGACTAGCCTAAGAGCAAAGCTAATAGCAAAGCCGGCTGCTAGCTCTACTAGAAGAACGCGTGTGCGTTGCAACGGGGCCACATTAACTTTAAGATTTCAATATTAATATTCTCATACATATCAAGTGACATTGGCGACCTTTCTTACCATCAAATCCTCTCACACACACACTCTCCCTCCCCCTTCCTCACTATCTCTCCCCCTCTCCCTCTCTCTCTCTAACACACACACACACATCCATCTTGTTGGGTACGGGACCATAATCCATCTATTTCACACACACATGCTAGTGCATAACAATATGGATTATGTGTATTATATTTGTCACCACAACTGAGGGAATTAATTTCATGTAAATCGGCCAGCCACAGCTCCAATAATACACGGAGGAGGTGGCCCGGGTTGGCGTTGGCGCCGTCCGGCGCGGGCTACTGGCCCGCTTCCAAGTGCGTCTGCGCGCCGGCCACCCACACTGGGTCCTTCAAGTGCCGCTTCCACCGCACCAACTCCCAGGGCCACGGCCACGGCCACGGCCAGGGAAGCCGCCCTTCTTCGCCCCCTTCACCGGTCACGGCCAACACGGTGCCGCAGCACCCGGCCTCGCCGTCCTCGTCCTCCGGCACCGTCGCGACCGAGTGACGCAGCCCAAGCACCGGCCTTGAGAATCAAGAACGCTCGACAATGAAGATGGAAGGGAAGATCATATACACGTCATAAGAAAGGGAGCTTATTTACTGCTCCCTCGATGTATTGTTTTCTTTGTTTGGAGATTGATTACCATCCGTGAGTTAAAGTAAGGTTAATGTGATTGAGCGATTTTTCTGAAAATCAATTATTCGTTTTCTACTCCCTCCGTCCCATAATATAAGAACGCTTTTGAGACTACACTAGTGTAAAAAAACGTTCTTATATTATGGGACAGAGGGAGTAATTAATGTGATTGAGTGATTTAAGGTAAGGTTAATTAATTTGGATTTGATCTTTAGAGATTGTTCGTGATTGATTCTACATTACTAAATAACTTGCGCCAGTATGGAAAGTTCTGATCTGTTCAGATTTCTTTCGTTGTGTGAGAGGGTGACGCGAAAATAAACCGATGAAGTGGGGGTAAGGGACAAAAAAATCTACGAAAAAATCAGCGAAGGTGGGAGGAGGTACCAAAAAAATCATAGGAGATGAAACGAAAAAAAACCTGAAAGCGAGACTACCAACTGCTTCATCAGAAATAAAGATACCAGTACCCACGTCATTTATAGCCTTTGTAAAGGACCACTCATATAGTAGACTGACTGTAAACATTGGTTGTACCATTTGAATGCTTGCATGTTAGGGGAGGCAAGGAAAGCCATGTGATTGTGTGGGAGGAGCTAAATTCTTGTCGTAGCGTTCTCCTTGGCTGTGTTATAGCCGGGCGACACAGGAAGCACCCTCTTGGTTCTTTCTCTTCGCTTCTCTTCCCTCCAGCAATGATTTTGCTGACACGGAACATGTTGTAGCCTGCTGACTACGATCTATTTATACTTGCTCTAAGTGATGGAGCACGGCGCGGCAAATTTTCGTGTTTTGACTCTTTTTGGATACAAATTCAGGATCTGACCCCTGTTTGAATTTTTTTCGGGATTTGATCTTTTTCTTATCGCCACAGGCTCTGGCGGTAGGGTTAGACAGCCTACCGCTACAGGCCTTGGCGGTGGGGTGCTTATACACGTCAGCACGTGGTGACGGTCGCCGCCCCCCCCCCCCCCCC
>LR738712.1:724228622-724256088 GCA_902687465.1 Secale cereale | reverse complement strand
TCTTTTCTCCCCCAAGTCGCCCCACTCTCCCTCTCTCATCTCCTCCACTCCCCCCCTCGGATCTTCGCCGATTCTTCACCTATTTTGCGGATCGAGATGGCCCCGAAGAAAGAAATGTAAGCTCCTCCAATCCCTCCAATTAGTTTTTGCAAACTTGCTTCCGATTCGACGCATTATTTGCTTGAAATCCCTCATATGTTTGAACTTAGATTGGATTTTTTTTCACCTAAGATTGTTTTAGGTAGATTGTTGTTCTAGTTCTTAGTTCTTTAGTAAGTAGTGGTATTGAATATGAACTCAAATCCCTAGTTCATATGTTAGTTTGAAGAACCCTAGTTCATAATTTTTTTTTGTTAAAGAAATTATGATGTATGTTGATATGATGATGAACCCTAGTTTGATGATGCATGGTAATGTGAAGATGAATCCTAGTTTTATGATGCATGTTGACATGGTGATATGAAGATGTTTTTGGAAAAAATTATTTAAAAATATGATGATATGATGTATGTTGGAGGATTTTATTTGGATATGATGCATGTTGATATGATGTGATCCATCATGTGTAGTAGATGTTGTTGGAGGAATATGCTTAAGATGAACCCTAGTTCATGTAACCAAGAAATTTCAATTTTTGTTTATGCTTATGCTTATGATTCTTTTGTTTATGAAATTTTATTAAGGCGGGCACCTCTTGCGGACAACATCGGCCCACGGTACTCCATGCTGGACCGGGCATTCAACAAGGGTCATCGTGCCCGTTTCATAGAGAACGGAGAGGTAAGTGATATGAATGAAATATTGAGCAAAGTTTTCGGATTGATGAAAATAAATTCCTAACTTTTGGCGTTCACTTTTTGATAGATGCTCCGGTCACTACGCATGAGGGGTCACGGGGTATATGGGCATATGGAATACGACGAGCGCTACGCGCCGTTCTTCAAGAAAGCCCGTCTGTTGGGTTTTGTGTTGCAGTTCAAGCATAAGCCGTCGACGCTTGTCCACGCATCTCTGATAGCGTTGACTGACCGGTGGCGACCGGAGACCCATTCTTTCCATCTGCCATGCGGGGAGATGACGGTTGCTACCTCTTGAGCTTGCGTTGTATTCCCTCGAAGATGAAAGGGAGATGTGGCACAGTAGCGTAAGTATTTCCCTCAGTTTTTGAGAACCAAGGTATCAATCCAGTAGGAGACCACGCGCGAGTCCCTCGCACCTGCACAAACAAATAAGAACTTCGCAGCCAACGCGATAAAGGGTTGTCAATCCCTTTACGGTCACTTACGAGAGTGAGATCTGATAGAGATGATAGTTTATATTTTTGGTATTTTTGGTTTATAAGAACAGCAAATAAAAGCGGTAAAAGTAAATTAGATGTAGATTGATATGTTGAGAATAGACCCGGGGACCATAGTTTTCTCTAGTGGCTTCCCTCATGATAGCGATATTCTACGGCGGGTAAACAAATTACTGTCGAGCAATTGATAGAAAAGCGAATAATTATGAGACTATCTAGGCATCATCATTGTATATAGGCATCACGTCCGAGACAAGTAGACCGAAACGATTCTGCATCTACTACTATTACTCCACACATCGACCGCTATCCAGCATGCATCTAGTGTATTGAGTTCATAAGAACAGAGTAACACCTTAAGCAAGATGACATGATGTAGAGGGATAAACTCAAGCAATATGATATAAACCCCATCTTTTTATCCTCGATGGCAACAATACAATACGTGCCTTGCTGCCCCTACTGTCACTGGGAAAGGACACCGCAAGATTGAACCCAAAGCCAAGCACTTCTCCCATTGCAAGAACTATAGATCTAGTAGTCCAAACCAAACCAATAATTCGAAGAGACTTGCAAGGATATTATGAGCACACATAAAAAGTTCAGAGAAGAACCAAATATCTTTCATAGATAACCTTGATCATAAACTCACAATTCATCGGATCTCGACAAACACACCGCAAAAAGAGATTACATCGAATAGATCTCCTCGAAGACCGAGGAGAACTTTGTATTGAGATCCAGACAGAGAGAAGAAGCCATCTAGATACTAGCTATGGACCCGAAGGTCTGTGGTAAACTACTCACAACTCATGGTGAGGGTGATGATGATGATGAAGGCCTCCGTGATGGATCCCCCTCCGGTGGAGCTCCGGAACAGGCTCCAAGATGGGATCTCCACGGGAACAGATGGTACGGCGGTGGAATTAGGGTTTTCTCTCTGTTCACGGAGTTTCTGGGGTATGTGGACTTATATAGGAAGAAGGGGGGCACCGGGGGACGCTCGAGGAGGCCTCAAGGCAGGGGCGCGCCCTGGGAAGGAGGGCGCGCCCCCCACCCTCGAGGGCCAGCCCTCTTTCCCCTGACGTGGTTCTCAAGCTCCGCGTGCGTGATTTTCTCCAAAAATATCTCTCGCGAAGGTTTCATTTTGTTTGGACTCCGTTTGATATTCTTTTTCTGCAAATCCCTGAAACAGGCAAAAAATAGCAATCTGGACTGGGCCTTTGGGTTAGTAGGTTAGTCCCAAAAATGATATAAAAGTGAATAATAAAGCCCATTAAACATCCAAGACTTCATAAATAATAGCATGGAACAATCAACAATTATAGATACGTTGGAGACGTATCAACGGTGACTCTCGAGGATTGGTCTATGATTATTGCAATGCCGATCGAGGGTCATGCACTCATCGGGCGAGTGGAGAGGGCCAACTGGCAGGATAGGGTTGCCACCCTCATCGGCAACTGCCCCGTTGTTAAGGGTAACCGTACATCCGGCGTGCCGTTGATCTGGCTCGTGGAGCACCGGCACAGATGCCCCGAAGGCGCCGACGAGACGACTGTGGAGTGGTACGCGAGGGCCTACCTGTGGTACATTCTCTCGGAGGTCGTGTTTCCAGACAGCTCTGGAAACTCTGCGAACTGGTCGTATCTCTTCTTCCTAGCGGACTGGGAGGCAGGGTACAGTTGGGGGACCGCATCTCTCGCCTACCTATACCGTTCGGTAAGAGAGTATCTAATTGCCTACGTACCTACAAAAGTGTGCCCATGACATTTTGTTATATCTGATCCTTATTTGATGTTTTGCAGCTTGATGACGCAACGCAGAGGATGGGAGACAAGTCCAATATGGGTGGCTTTGTCTGGCCCCTCTCCATTTGGATGTGGGAGCGGCTGCCGGTGGGGCGTCCGGAGATGATGCGAAGAGGCCCATGGGATGCATATAGTGAAGACGGCGACGAGACTCGAAACCCCACCGTAGCTTACGAGTGGGACGTTGTCAAACTCTACACGGGCCTAAATAAGATTTTGTACAAGACCTACACCAACGAGATGGACACTTTGACGATTTCACAGGTATATGAACTCGCTCAACACCTTTATCATTGATTCCACTTTTGACCGAGAGTGGGAACTTACCAATGTATATGTAATAGGTAAACTGGTGGCCGTATCATGACCGTGAGCGGGGTTTCGATCTGAATGTGATGTGCACTGCGGAGCATGGTCTCTGGCGGTGCATCGTGCCCATGATCTGTGTGTACGCCGTGGAGTGGCACTTGCCACATCGCGTGGCCACACAGTTTGGGATGTATAAGCATACCCCACCGGCCCATCCCACCGATACCGGCGGCCACGCGCTCCACATGTGAGCGCTTTGTTCTCTATGCACATGATTTCATTGTGTGGCGACTTTATTATGATGTTTCTTGTGGCCTATGCCTTGCAGGATGAGCCGGCAGAAGAATCAGTCGATCACAGACTAGGGAGAGCAGCATAAAACTCATGTGACAGAGTGGAACCGACGGAGGTACAGGAAAGACATGGAGAGGAAAGTGACGGACTGGGATGATTATGAGGGCCGACACATGAGGTGGTACGATGATGGCCATAAGCATCGTCTTCGTCTCAGGCCTCGGTGGACGGCGGAAGACATCGCGGAGCTGGAGAGGGATGACCCCGAGGAAGAGGCCTACCAGACCGGCATCAGAGACATGCACAGTGGATTTAGGGAGTTTGCACCCCTCATCAACAGAGTGGTAAGTCCGTTCAAACTTATGCCTTTAAATTATTGTATTCGTCATCGACACTGACTTCTGCCTTTGCAGTCTGGTGAGCTGAACAGATGCATCTTTGAAGCCTCAGATGCACTAGGTGATACCCCCGAAGGCGTAGAGTCTGAGAACAATATGAGGGGGACGATGAAGGTACAACTTCAGCCTCCTCGGAACAGATGCATCTGGTTCACTAACAATCATAAATCTGATACTTAATATGCCCTTGTTTCATTGTGAGTGAAGAAGCTCATGAAGCGTTGTCGCAAGCTGGTAGGCCTGCTTGGCTGTGCTGGAGCTGGGTCGGTTGAAGCTTATCAACCTGCAGCCACACAGGGTCACATCGGCTCATCGAGCCATGTTCCCTCGTCGTCTAGGTTGGTTGAGGAGGAGGAGCAGAAGGAGGAGGAGGAGGCCACATATGAAGAAGGGGCGGAGGAGGATGAGGATGATGAGGGCAACGGGGAGGAGGAGTACGATGAAGATTATGGACCTCCACCAACCCAATCATCTCAACCACCTGAAGAGATGCCGAAGAGGAATTCAAAGAAGAAGAATTTGCTGAGTCCGGAACTTTTCCAGAGACCGCTCCCTCGACGGCCCAAGAAGAAGACTGAGACTCGTTCAAAGAGTAACGAAGACCGTACCTCCAAAAGGGGAAGGAGCAAATGATTATGCTCTTCGATAGTTGGTTGAACTTGTAGTTGGGTGGTCTATGTGTTTGTACTTCGTTTGGTTGAACTTGTCTAGTGGTTGTGAAACTACGTGGAACTATGAGTTTGCTATTTGTGGATCTATGTGTTTGCTATTTGTAAACCTATGTGGAACTCCAATTACTAATTAGCTGAAGTTCGTTTGAAATGTTCTATGCACTTGGAAGTTTTGTTAATGTGTATGTGATGCCCAAGTTTAATTGTTTAAGATCTGTGATATTGCTTCATATTTTGTGAAACTTGACGTGATATTGCTGTCATATTGAATTTGAAAAGAAGCAAGCAAATGAACTTAAAAAAATAAAACACAGGACCCTACCGCCAAGGTCCCTGGCGGTAGGGTCACACAGCCTACCGCCAGCCCTTCTGGCGGTAGGATGAACCTACCGCCAGGGCCCCTGCATATTTCACTACATAAGGGTTTGCGGCATAACCCAGCCACACCCTACCGCCACTGGTTCTGGCGGTAGGGTTAGATAGCCTACCGCCAGAAGAGACGGCGGCAGGGTGCTTATCTACGTCAGCATAGGCAAACGGCGCCGTCCCTCTCCGTCGCACCCTACCGTCAAGGCCCGTGGCGATAGGCTGTCTAATCCTACCGCCAGAACCAATGACGATAGGAAAAGGGTCAAATCCCGAAAAAAATTCAAACAAGGATCAAATCCTGAATTTGTATCAAAAAGGGTCAAAACACGAAAATTTGCCGCACGGCGCGTTGCGGGGCCACCGTCATGTGGGGATTTTTGACCGCGCACACACGTGAGCTGAGCTCGCGTGTCATCAGCCACACGTGCCGGATGGTGCAGATGCCACGTCGTCCGTGACTTGGCCGGACGCAAAGGGGGCTTCTCTGCCTATACAGGTTTGCCTGCCCGTCCGTGCTGAAGGCAGTGGCCTAAATGGGCCGGCCAAGCTCGCGCGAGGCCACTTTTTTTTTTACTTTTTCTTTTCTTTTTTTGTTTTATTTTTTTACTTTTGTTTACACTTCCAAAATTCTAAGCATATATATTACAAAATATACTTTTCACAAATATTTTTAAAAATGGTGAACATGCATTTGAAAAATGTTGAATGTGTATAAAAAAAATGTTGACCATGTATTAAACAAGTGATGAAATCTTTTGATCATGTATATGAAAATATGAATCAAGCATTTCAAAAATGGTTGATCAAGTATTTAAAAATGTTAATCAAGCATTGGGAAAATGATAAACTTGTATAGAAAAATTTTGCATTTGAAAAATGTTGATAAAGCATTTGAAATTTTCATTCAGAAAATGTTGACCTTGTATTAGAAAAATGTTGATCATGTATTTGTAAAAATCTTAGTCAAGATTTTGAAAATAAATAAATGTGTATAGACAAAATATAAATGTGCATAGAAGAAAGTTGACTATGTATTAAAAAAATGTTAAACTTTTAATGAAAAATTGCTAAACATGGATTAGAAAAATGTTGTTAACATATAAAAATGTAGAATGAAAACCAAAGGAAACAAAGAAAACCAAAAAAATAAAACCCAAAAAAGAAACAAAATAAACAAGAAGGGAAATGAAAAATAAAATCAAAGAAACAAATGAAAAGGAATATAATAAAAGAAAAAAGAAAAGAAACTTCCCAGCACATGTGCACGTTAAATGTGTCTCCAAAAAAACTTGTGCACGTTAAATAGTATAGCCACTAGTTTACAGAGTATGTCCGCTCATTTACAGAGTACCACATACACCAAAAATCAACTGGAGCCTGAGCAACCATGTAAAACTACCTCCCATCCCATTGAGCTCCAGAGTGGAGTCCACTTCTTTCTACTAGTGTACACTAAAAGCACCTTGAAATCATCGTGCACGTTTATCTAGCACTTCTCTACCGAAGTTCTGGACAGAAGGTTGATGTAATGAACCGGTTTGAGGATGCCGTCTGTTCTTCATAGCTCGCTTTTGCTGGATTTTGCAGGCTTCTTCTTCCCCTTCCACCAATTCTTCACCACCTTGGTCACCTTGCTCACCTGCCCTTTCAGTTTCTTGCCGGTATCCTTGATCTGTTTCACCACCTCTTGTTTCAGGTCCTTCTTTTGCGGACCTTTGTTCTTGTTTTTAAGAATGTTTCCCTGGAAGGAGCAGACAAAATATGATTAACCCTCAGCAGTTCAAATAAACATATTTGGCTGACAAGTTGCGGAGAACTGTGAGGAGCAAACCCCAGTAACATATTTGGGTAAACTATGGTAACATACCAAGTTCTTGGGTAAGCTATCCTCGTCTTCATCGTCATCTTCATCATCCTCGTCACCTTCGACGCCAAAGTTGTTCTTCATCAGATCGTCTCTGGAGTACATCTTCATGTTTGGGGCTCCCGGCATGCCCTGTCATCAGCAATAGTGTAATGTAACACTTCAATCTTCGTAGATTCTTGGACATAGTTACACATATCACAGCCAAAACAACCTACCTCCATTGATCTCATTATTTTCTCCATCTCGGCATCTTTTGATGGCTTTGCAGCAAAGGGTTCTCCGGGGATTCGGTCCTGCAATTTTTAATATTGCTGTGTGTCAGAAATGCATGAAAATATCTGTCCCCAGAGCCTCACATCCAGATACTGATTAGCAGCAGACACTTAACCGTTACAACTTACAAGCAGAGCATTCAGACAGGCATTTTAATCAGGTCCTAAATCATAAGCTGGTTTTATGAAGTACTATCTGCTTACATGGCTGAAGGTTCTATAAACTCCTTTTACTTCTAGGAAAGGTTTCTTTTAGTCTATCTTATATGGAATTTGTATCAATGCGCATCAGCAGGTAATAATTCAAAAAAGAAACTGAATTGACTACACAGCGCACATATCAGATGCATTTCTGTGTGGTCTAACTATCTCTGAGTTAAGTTAGCCAACATGGAAGTAAACCTTCCTAGTAAAGCTATGGTGTACTAAAGACCTGGAAAGATAACAAATAAAGCTCGACTAAGACTAGTATAGTATCCATGTCCATATTTGACATACATCAAAATTTGCCCCTATTTCCTCGATGCAAGTACCAAAATAAAGCCATCCCGCAGATTCCATGATTGATCATCACTACCATGTGTACTCAGTGGCAGGGAAGAAAAGACTCTAATTAGACATTTATTTCGCACTGAAGTGGTAAAACCTCCCTACTTGCCCAATATCCATAGATAATAACCTAATTAAGAGGGCAGAAACAGGACTGGGAATGCTTACTTTTGGAACTGGTGGTGGATCTGCAGCACATGCTTTGGTAATATCTTTGCAGACAAACTTTATCAGCTGATCAACTGAAGGCTTATTTGTGTAGACAAACTCAGCAACATCGGTATCAGCATAACCCATCACCTAAAAAGAGTATTGTTCAGTAAAGCACAAAATCACATAGTTCAACAGAAATAATGGTGCTGCCTTATGGCTTCTAACTATAAAATATTGTGGAAAGAAAACGTCAACTAATTTGAATAATTGGCATAGATAAATCATGATTTATTTTAGATGAGTATCATCACAATATCATTAACTCAACAGTGATGTTGAATTCATGAAAGATTATCACCTCTAAACAAACCAAGATCTTAGTATGTTAATAAGCTCTAGACAGTACAATTGTATAAATGCATAATAAACTAGTAGATATGAATCGATCTTCACCTCCTGGCATGCACGCTCAATGGTCTTGCATTCCGAATTACAGTGCCCTTCCTCATCTTGGTCCACAAGCTGCAAAATACTTTGATGCATTAGAATGTGACTGAGAAGCTAGGTATGTGCAAGTATCACAAAAGCTGTGGCCAATTATACCTACAAGACGACTTCTATATGAAAACAAAGAGTCGATTTCAAGGAGGAACAGAAATAGCCACATGTAGCTATAAATTGTGAACCAAAAGAGTCGATTTCTTCGCCAAGTTAAAGCATAAGGAACTTCCTAAATAAAAGCATTATTTTCTTAGCATTTAGCGTTGCACTTGCTGGGCGGTGAAGCAGATTTGAAATCTTTTGGAGCCTGGAGGCGCACCAGCAGTAAGCAGTTCATAGCTCACACCAGAACAGAGCAATTTCATGTCCGCAGAATTAAAGACGCACGAATCCGCCTAAGTTCCAGCAGATTTACCTCGAGCTTATCGCCTTTCTCGACGATGTCGATCCGGAGCATCCAGTCCGCCTCCTGCTTCTTGAGGTTGCACACATTCTCCGCGATGTCGATGATCTCGATCTCCGGCACCTAAAATCCCCCACACACAAACTCTCTCACTTCATCAGCAGGCTCGGAATTCGCCCGCCTAACCAGGCACGGAAGCAGCAGAAGCACGGTACCTTCTTGGAGGGCGGGAGCAACTGCTGCTTGGCGGCGACCTGCGCGGAGATCTCCCGCGCGATCCGCTCGCAGACCTGGCACCGGATGTACGGCACGTCCTCCCGCCTCGCCGCCGTCGCCGGCTTCTTCTGCCCCGCCGCCTCCGCCGCGGGCGCGGCCAGCAGCAGGAGCACGGCCGCCAGGGCCACCGCCACCGCCACCACCAGGGCCGCCGCGCTTCCTCTCGCCATCTCCGATGCAAATTGCTTCCTCCTCTTCCTCTGCAGCTCGCTCAGTGGCTCTAGACTTGAAGCGGTGGCGGGCGAGATCCGGGCCGTCGGTTGGCGCGTGGGGCGCGTGATCGGAGGGCACGGGACGCGTGACCGGAGCGTCGCGGCGCCGGCCAATGGGAGGGACGCACGTCGGACGCGTGACGTGGTTCGACGGAGGCGCACAGCGTGGTGCGTGCGTGACTCGGATGCCCGGCGGGCCGTGGGCCGTGGGCCGCCCAAGGAGAACCGAGGTAGCCGGGCCCGGTCCGATCGATGGTGTAGATCGGCGCTCACTGCGTTCGAAAAAAAAAAACACGGACTCCACCTGCATCTTCTCCGACTCGCTGCCGCGGGCGAGTCCGGCCGCCGGCGATGCGGGGCCCGCGCCACCCCCAGTGCACGCCGGCCCACCAGGCGGGCGCCCTCCTCCTCGTCGCCGTCACCTTCCTCCTCACCCGCCTCCTCTCCGCCCCTCCCCCTCCCCCGCCCTTCCCGACCCCCGGCCCCCGGCTCTCAGCCGCGGCCGACCACCTCCGCGTCTACGTCTACGCCGAGGACGAGGTCGACGGCCTGCGCGCGCTGCTCCGCGGCCGCGACGGCGCCGTCTCCGCCGCCACCTGCCTCAAGGGCCAGTGGGGGACACAGGTACGGACACCCCACACCATACGGATCTCCTCCCAAACCCTGTGCTGCACATGATATACAGTACTGTAGTACCTAATTGCTTCTGCTTACTACAACGGATGACCTCCTCCATTTTTACTCCTGGCTGCAAACCTGGCCTCAGACCTCAGCTGCCATGAATGTCTCACTGCTAGTGTGTAAACCAATTTTAACTGATGCCAGTCATTTTCCATTTTTCTTGGTACGGTGATAGGTGAAGATCCACCAACTTCTCCTGAGGTCAAGGTATAGGACACTGGACAAGGACGAAGCACATCTCTTCTTTGTTCCCAGCTATGTCAAATGTGTTCGCATGACCGGAGGTCTCACCGACAAGGAAATCAATCAGACATATGTCAAGGTAAACCGTCCTCGCAATAGAATCAGTCGACCGCTTCACTCACATGTGTTTAAGTTTACTGACCACAGGCTTTCTTCTTAACCGGACTGTTTTTCATTCCCTGCAGGTTCTGAGTCAGATGCCATATTTCCGCAGATCGGGTGGGCGTGATCACATCTTTGTCTTCCCAAGGTACCGCTTGCTACTACTGTTTGAGCACCCCAAATCGAATCACACAGATAGTCAGCATTGTCTTTTGGTTGAAGAAACGTTCCTTTCTACGTCACGTAAGAACATTGTTATTTTGTGGAGTGTAGTGGTGCTGGAGCTCACCTGTTTCGTTCGTGGGCAACTTTTCTGAATCGATCCATCATCCTCACTCCAGAGGTAGATAGCCACTCGTGCTGCTCTTCATATTTTGCCTTTTTCATTTCTGATAATTGTGTCTAGTATAACTTACCAAAGTATAAGGAATTGCTTCCAGGACTGTCTTTGCTGTTTTATGTTCATATAATATTAGAAGAAGGCTTCCTAATTTAACAGTGGGACAAGAGTTCAGTTTGGGCTGTAAATGTATATATACTGTGATACAATTAGGGGACATGTTGTATTTATCCTCTGCTATTCCATCTATGTACACATAGTGTATCTCAATCTGTGCTGTAATATAATCACATCGATGTTTTCCCAAATCCTAACATAAAAAGTGGCAGTTGTGTTTGCTGGTCTAGTTTAGTGTATATCATGAGATACCTGCATCTTGTTAGCTAAGTTTGTGTAGGCAATTGACCTGGTTTTATAGTGCTGCAGTTTTGTCTTCGATTTAACTCAACTTGCAAGGCTACCTCTGACATCTTCTTACATAGTGACTTGGTTCTGTTTTTAGGGTGACCGTACTGACAAGCGAGGTATAAGCGCATTTAATACATGGAAAGACATTATTATCCCGGGGAATGTGGATGATTCTATGGTGAAGCCTGATGCTCGTGCTGTCGAACCAATTCCTTTAAAGAAAAGGAAGTATTTAGCAAACTTTCTTGGACGTGCCCAGGGAAAAGTAGGCCGTCTTAAATTGGTGGAACTTGCAAAGCAGTATCCTGACAAGGTTTGCCTTCCTTTTGATATCCAAATACAGTTTAACATGATAGTGTTCTGTGTTCCTTCTGAGGATTAAATTAAAAGTTATCATGGCCCTGTCAAAATAATTTATGATGTCAATGCTCGCAACGACATGATTCTGAATGAACTGGTATATGAAAGTTAAAAATCTTGATATGCATTCTTATTGCTTGTCAGCCATGCTCTATCATCAGACAATTAACCGCCTACATTGCAAGGCATACAAGTTGGTATTCTAGGATGCTAGCGGCAATATTTATTTATATATACAAGGTTAATCGTGCTTGCAAAATTTATTAGGTTAGTTTCCTTTCTGTTTGACGAGGCTTATACATATTCTATCCAGACTGGATGTGCTTATGTTTTATGAGCAGCTCGAGTCTCCAGAACTGAAGTTGTCTGGCCCTGACAAGTTGGGAAGGGTTGATTACTTCAAACACCTGAGGAATGCAAAGTTCTGCCTGGCTCCACGTGGGGAATCCTCGTGGACACTTCGCTTCTACGAGTCTTTCTTTGTGGTCAGCTCTCCCAACCTAGTATCCGAGTGCATACCCACACCTAGTATCTGAGTCAGCTGTTCACAATTTTGATGACAGGAATGTGTGCCAGTTCTTTTATCAGACGAGGTTGAACTCCCTTTCCAGAATGTGATTGACTACACCGAGATATCGATAAAGTGGCCATCGTCCAAGATCGGTCCTGAACTTTTCCAGTACCTCGAGTCGATACCAGGTATGGCCCCACATTTTTCTTCTGCCCTTTGCAATTATGCCATCATTGGTCCTGTTGCAGCGAACATCAAAGTTCTGAATATTCACGCAGAGGAAAGAATCGAGGAGATGATCGCCCGTGGACGCGAGGTGAGATGCATGTGGGTGTACGCCCTGGACACGGAGCCCTGCTCCGCGATGACTGCCATCATGTGGGAGCTGCAGAGGAAAGTGAGGCGGTTCCACCAGTCCGCAGAAACCTTCTGGCTTCACAACAGGTCGATGGTGAACAGAGATTTGGTGGAGTTCCGGCAGTGGGGAACACCTGTTCCATTACCATGACTCTCCGTGTGTGTCGGATTGATTGGTCAGATTTGGGGTTGTTGTATGGTGGTAGATGTTCGAGGTAGGGCGAGTGACTTCTCTTTCGATCCATTCATCGTCGTCGTCACCCTTAAGGGATGGGTCCCACTTTTTTAGAGAGTTGTGTGTGCATACTGGCTGAGAAGTGTGTTCTATTGTTGCATCGACAAAGTTGCAACGTTTTTGTCCATTTACTATCCTGGGCATCATATGGATCTCGAGAAGAAGCTACTAGCTGACACATTTGTGTGATACAATATGGTCTGTATGACATATGCTTACCACAAGATAGGGCAGGAACCATCGCCTGACAGAATTAATTTGCTCTGTTCGAAGTTTATACCTCGGTCTCCCTACCGAAGAAATGCGTCGTAAACGCATGAACAATTGTCTCTTGTATCATTATGTTAAGAACTAAGCAACCAAAAAGATGAAGCAATATGCAGTTATGTACGCCACCTGAGTGTTCAATTGTGTGAAAACAAATCCGCATCTCCAAAGGCTATGTCAGGGTGCCTAGCACATTACCAGAATCTTCACTAACAATCTTACCAACCATGGATCATCAAACCAAGGTTGCCATGCAGAAGATTGTCGACGCGCTCCACTCAGCGCATGAGACCTTAGATGATATCCTGCATGGAGCTTCTGAGGAGAAAGCAGAAAGGATTTCCGAGCGACTGAGCCTCGACCTGGAGGATGGACTGGGGTTCCTGGAATTGGAGGCTCGTAGCATTCATGATGAGGCCAAGGAGGTGGAGGTCAGGCTTTCAAGAGTGCATGGAGAAGCAAATGATGGAGAAAAGCAGGATGGGGAGTATGATATCAAGCTTAAGGGTAACTCGAACCGATCCCCTATCCGGCCCTAATTAAGCGAGGATAAATTCGGTTATCCTCCCTTACGCATAACCTAGCCGATCCCCTAAACCTCATAAGGGGGGATAAATTATCCTCCGCCGCCGAAAAAAATCCCAGTATACTCACCGCGCGCTCGACCGCCCCGACCCGCACCTGAGCTGCCGTGAGAAGATGAGAGGACCCTGTGGCGCCTGCGCCGACCGGGATTCACCCAGCCATGCCCAGCCATACAATCCGGCACCTCGCCTATCCACACAGTGCTACCTTCATGAACCGCAGACTGAGCGAGAACATGAGCAACATTATTACAGACTCGGAAAACATGACTAAAGGAAATAGACCCAAACGATCGAGCCTTCATCTTGATGCCCCTGACCACCCAAGCAATATGACATCGATCAGGTAGCGCGGCATTTATCTTGCATATGAGAGTCTGACAGTCAGAAGCAAGGACCAACCCATCAAATCCAGCTTGAAGAGCAAAAGATAGAGCACACCTCACTGCCATAGCTTCAGCCAGTTCAGGTGAAGTGACTCTATCAAAGGCCTGTCTACATGCAGCGAGACAACGGCCTTGATGATCACGAATCACAACACCAGCACCCATACGGACCGAGTCAGATCGAAAAGCAGCATCAACATTTAAAAATGAGCAGACCTTCAGGCGGTGGAGTCCATTGACGAGCACGAGCAGATGGCAAGGACTCGCATCTGATAGAAGTTCTGACTTTAAAGGTGTGCTGCAAGATCAGATCCACATAAGCTTTAATTTTTAACCACTATCCGATTGGGATGCAAAAACGCTTCGCCATTCCGAACAGCATTACGAGCCTCCCAGATGTTCCAAACTGTAACAGTGAAAAATAGTGGAATGCAAATGCGACGCTTCAGATATCCACTGAAGAAGCCAATTATGAGTATTGTAGAAATCCTTATATTTCAGTCTGATTCCATACACCCCCTCAATGGCGCTCCAGATTTCAGTTGCATATTGACAACGCAACGAAATATGCTCCACCGTTTCCTCCCTCGAACAGAAACAACAACCATACTGTGTAGGGATGGAACGCTTCTGCAACTGAAAACCAGTTGGTAGGCAATCGTGGACAAATCTCCAAAGTACCACCTTCATCTTGCTAGGACACTGAACTTTCCACAATCTTTTCCAACACCTTTCATCAGTCCACTGAGCTGAAGAGGCACCCCTACCACTAAGGCTTCTTTCCGACCAAAACTGAGCTGCACGAGCCAAATTGTACGCTGAACGGACAGAGTAGACACATGTTCTTTCATGAGGCCAAGCAGCAATATCCGAGCCTTGAGAGGAACTAATAGGAATATGTAGGATTCCGTTAGCATCAGTTTCGTTAAAAAATGCCCGTACTGTAGACTCTTCCCAAGCTAGAGTTAACAATTACAACTTCTTTCTTTGAGTGAAAACGATTACAACTTTCTTTGAGTAAACTGGCCTGGATTTCCAATCTGAAGTAGACACGCGTGAAGAGACACTAAAAGGCAGCACGAACAAATACAAAACGAAAAACAGCGTGCGGTGCAAGGAGTCGAGTAAGAATTGTTCATCAGTTTTGGTAAGTCAGACGCCCATTGTTCATTGATCATGTTGCCTGCTGCTGCTGGTTGACTACCGTGTCGATATTAGGGACCCCCTCCAGGTCTGGGCCCTCCTCCCCATGGATGGCGTTCCCACTGAAGCAGGCGTGGGAGAGCAGCGCCCACAGGTGTGTGATGAGCTCGCTGTCGCCGGCGAGGTGCCTCCCGTGCGTGACCGCCCTCGTGTTCACGGCCAGGTGGAGGAGGAACCCCGTCCAGAAGCTGGCCAGGTCCCTCCACAAGCCTGCCGCGTCGCCTTCGTACTCCTTTGTCAGGTGCTTCCCGAGCACCGCGCCCATCCTTGTTATGGAGCACCCAATGTGGAGACGTTTGTAGTCCTTTCCTTGGTCCGCTTGATCGACTTCCATGGCTGTTGCTGCCTCCACGTCAGGGCCCCAGCTCCAGTTCTGATCGTGGTCCTTGCAGGGCTTGCGGACTGTCTCCATAAGCCTGTCGTACACATCTTGTAGGTCCATGGTACTGGATTCGGAGACGACGTAGTCGAGTTCTTTGATCACCTCATCAAGCACCATTCCGGCAACAATGGGGTTGTCCGGCACCAGTGCCTTCCTGACCAGGTACGCACAGTAGTTGGATAAGCTGGCCGCGGTTGCGTACTGCTCAGACCACACAGGATCTCCGGTGTTGTCCGTCCACCAATGGTCCTCCTCCACCTCCACCAAAGGCCGCGGTCGCCGCACAGCGGTGAGCTCCTTCACCTTGCTGAAGAAGTTGATCTCACAGAGGCTGGTGGCGATGTGCCAGACCAGTATGATGTGGGTGTCTGCCTTGAGCTTGAGGTTACTCGGCCACTTCACCCTCTTGTTTGATCCGAAGGCGTTTGAGAAGTAGTCGCCCAGCTGCCCGTCCTTCAAGTTCTTGAGCGAACCTAATATCGCAACCTTGGTGCGGTGCTCCAGGGCCGTCGTTCCGGTAGCTACCCCTCGGCGGAGTACCTTGGTCCATGTAAACAGAGGCGGCACGCCTGGCCTCGGCACACGGAATGTGACCAGAAGGTTCTGCTGACCGATCGTCTGCTGGCTCCATTGGGCTTTCCTGCCGAGAAGCAGCACGAACCCCATCGCCCACTCCACCACCGGATGCCGCCAGCACTGCAGGTGCTGGGCCTGGGCGTACTTGCACAGCAGCAGAACCTTGGCCCACCGCGACGACAGGTAGAGGAAGATCTCCAAGAGCTCCTTGAGGACGATGATGCCGACCATGAGGCGCGTGATGAACACGCCGTGGGTGATCCTGTTCCGGTCCGCCGGGTCCATCCTCTCGGGTATGTATCGGGCGGGATACGCGATGTACGCCGTGGCGGCGGCCATGGACAGCGACAGCAGCAGGCTCCGGAGCGGGACCATGAGGCCGCCGGCGAACACGGTGGCGTGCTTGCTGTAGAAGAGGTCCTGGAGGAAGGACAGCTCCACCCCCGTGATGCGGAACGCCCTATCGCAGTCCTCGAGGATGTAGCCGAGGACGAGATGGCGGATCTTCTCTTTGCCCTGCTGCCTTGTCAATTCATGCACCGGGAGGTCGTAGAACCGACGGCGCAGCAGCTTGTACAGCGCGAACGAGAGGCACAGGTCCTTGCGCTCTTTGCCAGGGTCTGCACTGGCTGCCAGCAACCCGCTCCCGCTGGTGTGACCCCATATCTTCTCTACGGTGACGAGGTGATTCTCGTGGCCTCCCTCTGGTTTCAACTCAATCTTGTAGCTCCTGTCAGACTGCTTTTTTACCCTCTTCCTTCCGAAACAGGATCCCTCCCGCCGGCCCTCTTGTACTTCCTTGATCACCCTGTGTTCCCCATGCACCAGGAACTTGTACCCTGTCATGTGTGCCAGCTCGAGGTCACCAGCAGCAGAGAGCGTGTCCTCGTAGCTCATGTAGTCGCTCACCAGCCTCATGCTCTCCTGGTTATGAGTCTCCGCTTTGCCAGAGGTGACGAAGAGCACGATGATGCGGACTGCGTTCAGGGACCAGATCAGCCAGAGGGGGATCCTCAGGAGGTAGAAGGTCTGCACCCGGAGGAGATTGGCTGCCCAGAAGGAAGACATGAGGTCCAGCAACGGGATCTGCTTGGACCGGCTGTAGGGGCGCCCGATCTTGACGCTGTACTGCAGGGTCACCAGCAGGACCGCCCACACCTGGAAGTAGTCGTTCACCCTCGCGCCCGATAGCTGCATCAGTCCCATGGTGTAGATCACCAAGTTTTGGGTCAGTATCTCCAAGGTGAGGACTTGGAACATCCTGCTCGGCTTCCCGAACCATGGCCCGGAGAAGTCGAGGACGAACCTCCACACCAGCAGCACCGTCGTCAGCAGCACCCACAGCTCCACACTGGCAATGCGAGTAGCATTGTCCAGTTTAAAGAGGCTCCGCAAGGTGGCCAGGATTACTCCGCCACCCTCCTCGGAGCTCATCTTCTCCCTCTCCCTCTCTCTATCCCCTTGCTGGATTCGAAATGTTCAGTACTGGCTATAATTGAAGAGCAAATTCGTAGTTCATGAATCAATGACCAAACACTCTCTTATCTTATCATTAGTGACCAAGAAGGTGCCGCTCATATTTTAAGTACTCTGTAATAATTTAGGAACTAATTGATCCATACACGCCTTCCTTGTTTTCTTGACCAGAAGACCTAAGGTTAATCATCAAGACTACGGAAGACTAACAAAACAGAATAACGCATGGCGGCTGGCAGCCCGGCACAGTTGTACGCAGCGGTAGCGACAGCACGCCGGCCGAATGACGACGGACGCTCGCTGGATAGCTGTTGGACGTGATGATGATCGATCAAACTCCCAATGTCAACAATCACATTCTTTCCCAAGTAAACTAATAAGACTAGCTAGCAAGCAAGACGAGTCATCCATCCATGTTTGTTAGCAAGATGGATGCACTAACTAATCCTCGCCAGCAAAGTAAAATCTGCACCGCGCGAGGTCCGCGATGCATGATAGCTTGAGTCTGATAGAGGGAGCGTCATGGCGGCTTCACAAATTAATCAAAGCTATCACACATATGCACCATCAAAGTAAACTTTGTTTTGCGTCCTGCTAGCTGATAACCAATCCTCGCCAGCAAAGTAAAATCTGCACCGCGCGAGGTCCGCGATGCATGATAGCTTGAGTCTGATAGAGGGAGCGTCATGGCGGCTTCACAAATTAATCAAAGCTATCACACATATGCACCATCAAAGTAAACTTTGTTTTGCGTCCTGCTAGCTGCGGGTAGCTATGAGCACTGGCGGAGCTTCGGCAAGGCCGATTGGGCCACGGCCCGCCCAGATCTAGAGCAAAAAATAAATTTTATACTACTGCAGCACACAGTGCTGATGGACATCATACAGAGAATGCAAGCAGCAGACTCGTACGCGTAAGACTCACAGCGATGCAGGCACAGGGTTCGACCGTGACCGCCATCTCATAGCACAGTAGGAACTAGGAAGCGCACATCAGCCACCGGCTGCTGCGACGCCGGCCGCCGGCCACCGGATGTCCCACGCACGGACGGCCAACCGGCACACATCTATTCAGCCGACCCACGCGACCACGCATTGGTAGGCGGCGACCCAGGCACCCAACTAGCTAGCTTCTTCTCTCACTCCATCAGAATGATTCTAAAAAAAAAGCTAGCTTCTTCTCTGAATTCATCAGAATTACTACTGACCTGAATCCCTGCAAGCAGCACACGTAAACCGATTTAAATGATTCTCAATTTTATTACCCTAAATTCAACTTAGGTCAGTGTTCGTTAAATCACCCCTAAATCCCCTAAATTCGACCCCAATAGGCTAAGATCTATTCTTTACACTTTACAAGTTCACAACAGATGCCACTTTTACAGTTTACAAGTTCACAACAAAAGTAGTGTTGTTGTTTGCACTAAATTGTTGTTTACTATCAATTTGGTAGCCCTGTTTGGTATAATTTGGTAGCTTAAATATATACTCCCTCAGTCAGGTGAAAAGTATACATATAGAAATTTTAGGATAAATTATGAAGTGAAATAAAAAAATACATTGGAAAGGTGCAAGCCACCATCCTCTTTAATTACCAAACCCCCAATGAGCTAAGTGCATGTAAAAATTAAGAAGACCATGGTACATTGTTATTGGTCTTGTTACCGTGTGATGAGAAAGAAGCATTTTTTATATATTTTAAACTGCATTGGAAAGATAAAAGTACACTCTTTTGTGGACAAGTTTTGAAGCCAAACGTACACTCTTCACCGGACGGAGGGAGTATATGGTTCACAATTTTAAAACACTTATATTCTCTGGCCCGCCCAACTTTTCTTTTCTAGCTCTGGCTATGAGAAGACTTGGGGAGGTTCTGCTAATTAACTCAGGGAGCCTGCAGGCAGGCCTCAACATGATATACATTGCTAATTGAAACTTGTTCTCATAGACATTGGAACCGATGGCGGTCCAGATTAAGAAACTCATCCATCTGATAAGCCTTTGTTTACATTGTTAATCGAGCGTGGACCAGCTAGCTGGCCACTAGCTCGATCGTGTTGTCACATGGGGTTGGTTTAATTGTAGCATTGATCGAGATTAGCTGCTATATAAATGTGGCAAGTGGAGTGGTAGCAAACAATATTATAGCACCAAACCGCGGCTACACGTAACATAGTTAATTAGTACAGGGGACACAAGACAGGCATGGCTCAGTTGACAACTGAATGAGCATAGTTGACAACAATCCGGGATGGCTCAAATGAGATATTAAGCACCTCTTTCTTAATTGTCCTCTCGCTAAATTTTTATGAGTGAGGAGTAATATATATATATATATATATATATATATGTGGTGTAATGTAACACTTTATTTATTAAGTTGTAAACTCATCTTGTCTTGGTATATGTGATATTACTCATTGTGTGAGTAGAGGCTGAGGCAGTGACTGACCTGAACGGATTTGGTGGTGAACAACACACCGTGCATGCGTTGGATCCGTGGTTGAAATTCTTGCTGGTGAAAAATAAACACAGAATTTAAAATGTGAGTCTGCTGAAGTGAGGCATGAACAAAAAGAATTGAGAGCACAAGTATGAAATATGAAGAATTAAAATGAAAGCAGAGGGCCAAAATCAACCATTGATCTGCCTCGAAAAATGTAAACTTTTGTAAATGGGCTGTACCGGAAGCACACCTCCTAAAATATTTGCCCGAGTGCTTATACAAAAATAAAGACCCGAGAAGAACACCTCGCGAAGGGAAATTATTGATTAGCGCAGAATGGTTGAGACGGCTACGTCAAGGTGAATTAGATCACACATTAGTTTATCATCACGGGTACCCAGTTGTCATAGTAGACCTGACCTTTCGGGTGTCGTCTCTCCAGTAGAAGGAGGCTGGTTTGGATCTGGCAAGAACCATCACAGATCATCTAGTACAGCTCCCTGGTTTGAGAGATCCCCCTTGAGCACCTACTGCGCCCAGCCCCAGGTAAGTACAAGCTGGTCACTCTGTTTCATAGCTACACAAACGCAAGTTCTTGAGAATTAGCTTTGCATTAAATCATTTGCAAACTTCAGTCTATTTCCTCAAGATTAAGAGAGAGAGTAACCAACTTCTAAGACAATGTAAGTACGGTTCTGATAGACATGAAGCACAAATTAGCATATATGTCTTCACATAATTAAGATAGAAACAGAAGCATACGAGCCATAGTAAACCTGCTGAACTATGACAAACACTAGAGGAATCATACTAGAAACCCTCAATTCCTCATCTATTATGGTTATATGGAATCACCAGCAACATGGAACCAGCATGCCTCCAAATTTCATTCTTTGTTTAGTTTAGTGTTTACAAATCATTGAGGTGGAGGATTAAGCGCCTCGTTAATCTATTCAAGTTCTTGTGAAGTGTGAGTATCAGTTGTGGTGATTTTCTTGAGAGAAAAGGGCCTTCTCGTTTTAAATTAACTGGCAAAACGACCATGAACATGCAGGTGGCGCCAACCAGGAAAATGGTGAGCTACGATGATGCCCGTGATTATGTGACGTCCCTGTTCATCATGCTGAAGAAGGATACAGTAATCTTGTTTCGCATCGAGTTCCTGGTGGTCCTCGTCACACTCCTCTTCTTCGCCATGTTCCTCATGGATTTCTTTCGCCGCATCATCCATAACTCGTTCATGAGGGCCGTCTTTAGCGCCTTCGACGCCGTCTCTGACTCCATTGTCTTGTACCTCCTCGGGGCCATGCAGTCGGCGCCTTTCAAGAACCAGCTGTTCCCAGTCTGGGCGCTTGTGCTCGTCAATTTCCGTTACAGCGCAGATTACGTCTCCGGCTATGGTGTTCCTGACCGCCGCGGGCGGAGGTTCACCGAGTGGAGGAACGTGTTCAAGCTCCTGGGATCAGCATTCTTGAACTGGTCCCGTGGATCCAGTTTCACGGGCCCACTCTGGTCCGTCTGGTGTCTGCAGATAGTGAGGAGCGCGTACAGGCTCATTTCACACAATCTGGCCTTCCGCTCCGTCTGGCATGGCAGGAGTTCGCAGCTTGTTGCGGAGCACATGCGTGCCACGTATGAAAAAGAAGAAGATAAAACTAGCAGCTCGCAAGTGGGATCCGAACCCAAATCCAGCCATTCTCAAGAAAATGATGATGATTGTGATACTAGCAGCTCGCAAGTGGGATCCGAACCCAAATCCAGCCATTCTCGAGAAAAAGAACCTGAATCAAGCCCGATGAAAGACTACAACTACTTGGTGTATGGAGAAACAAAGCAGGGGTTCAAACTGAAGAAGCCACAGTATGCGTTGTCCGCTGAAACTACTGCCCGCCGGCCAAAAAGAGAAGGTAGCACCAGCAGCCAGAGGTCCGAGGAGGAGTCGTCGCCACTGGTCACGCTGGACAAGATCTGGGAGTACTGTCCTATTGACCAGCCACAGAACCGGGAGACGGACCTCAAAAAGGAGGACCATAAGGATCTCCCTCTGGCCTTCGCCTTGTCCAGGCTGCTGCGGTGCAGGTTAGACGATGTGACGCTGCAAGGATACAGGAGTATCTTCACAATAAACCGAGAGCTTGTCAAGAGCATAATCGGCGGGAAGGTGGGCGCCAGCGATGCCCTCAGGATCATGGAGCTGCAGCTTGCCTTCGTCCACGACTATTTCAACACCCGATATCCCATGGTGTTCTGGTCTGGGCTCCGATCTCTCTCCATCACTCTCTGCCTGTCCATACTGACCATTGGTGCTGTCTGCTGGCTCGCTGTGGATATCCGTAGGGTGTATAAGCCCCCAAACGGCGAGCTTGCCAATCTGGTTAAGGGTTTTAATATCGACATGATCATTACATGGGCATTCATTGTACTGATGGTTGCCAAGGAGCTCTGGGAGATGGCGACATATTTGCTCTCAGACTGGACAAGCTTAATCATGGTATGTGAGTATGTGGAGAGGAAGTGCAAGGGGGGCAAAGAATCTCTAGATGCAAGGGTGAATCGCAGCTATTCAGGTGGGGAATCTCTCCCCTCAGGTGGCATTTCAAAAGAAACAAGGATGGATCGCATCCTCTTATGGTTTTCCAGAGCTAAGATTACTGATAAGAGGTGGCATGGATTCCTTGACCAGTATGTCTTCCTGCAGTCGTATGATGACAGACCAAGGCTTTGGAATTTTGTTCACAACCTAACTACAGGAATAATTCCAAAGAAAGACGATGGGGCAAAGCTCAGCAGTGCCATCAAAGTTCCGGACGTTGTCAAGCAGGCGGTCCTGGATAAGCTCAACACAATGGTGGAGGAAAAACCAGGGGTCATCACAACATCGTCCAACAGTAACCTTGAGCAGTTGCAGAAATACAAGGCTTACGCCACACGGCCGATGAGCACTCACACCGCTGTGCCGACCAGCACTAACATCGTCCCATGCTCACACATTGCTGCAGCCACGAGCATCCTACCGACAAGCTCTCACATCATTCTTGTGTGGCACATTGCGACCAGCCTCTGCGAGATGAGGCTTGCAATCAATCACGGCGTCAACTTGAGCAACCCTGGGTTCCCGTGTTCCCTCCTGTCTTGGCTAACTTCTTGCTGCTCATCCAAACCGTACCTTATGGATTTGGATGAGAAGAAAGGTGGCATCTTGTCCTGGTTCACAAATTGTTGCTCATCCAAGTCGAGTGAGAAGTTGTCTGATGAGCTCCGGAAATCATACACCATTGCGAATAGCTTGTCGCGGTACTGCGCATATCTGCTGGTTTCAAAACCTGACCTGATCCCTGATAGCTTTCTTGTTCCCAATATAGTGTTCCAAATAACCGTCGAGAATGCTCGGGACGACATTCTGAAAAACTGTGATTCATTAGAGAGCAGGTACACGAAATTGATGAGCGAAGCGGAGAAACCCATCCAAGACTCTGAAAAAGAGGATGCATTGAAACAAGGTGCGGCGCTGGGCAAGGTACTACTCGATCTTCAACCTGACAAAGTGGAAGTTCACTGGAAGATCCTGGAAGAGGTATGGACTGAGTTACTTATACACATTGCGCCCACGAGGAACGCACAGGCACATAGGAAGTGCCTTTCTGGAGGGGAGTTCATAAGCCACATCTGGGCATTGCTTTGGCACTATGACATCCAGAAAAGTAGCTTGTGGCCAAATGAAGTTGAGCTGGGAAACAATGCTCCTGCAGCGCCTGGTGCCCGGAATGAAAACAATATGGACAATACAGAGCAAGCATGTGCACTCACAAGTAACATCCAGATTGGCACTAATGTTCATGATTCGGATGAGATCAAGGGGACCCAAGAGCATGAGACAGGAAACTCGAGGACAGGACTAGGAAGAATGGAGGGAACAGAGAGTTCAGAAATCGAGGATGGGTCTCAGGATACGATAGTGGAGGACAAAATTTCAGAAAGAAATGGTTGAAGACAGGCCAAATCCGAAACGGGAGTGAAGCGAAGAAGGCTGAAGACATAGCCCCCGATCAGCGCAACATGACCTGAATGGTGGTGTGTATGAAACACATGATCATAAGTTCCGCAACAAGATCGCAAACCTGAACAGGTGTAAATACATATATTCTTTCTTTTTAGAGCGAGAATGTGATAGTTACTTGTATCTATCGATTTTTTGTCTAAAAGGACCCCTGGCGAACAGAATTGCCAAAAAGACCCCCTCCGAACGAAATTGTCAAAAAGGACCCCTCGGCAGTGACGGCAGGCGCGGCAGGCGACACGTGGCACCTGCCGCCACGCCAGGAGGCGGCGAGCTTGCTGAAACGGGTTTGCAGCAGTGCGTCGAGCCGGGATGGAACGGGGGCAGGCGAGGTGGGCCCTGCCGCCACCAAGCGAGGCGGCCACCTCTGCCGCTGCCCCGCCCAGGCTGACAGGCTGCACTGCACGCTCGATGGGACAACGGGCCCTGCCGCCAAAGGGCGAGGCGGCCGCACTGTTTGCTGCTGCACGCCCGACCAGACGTAGCTTCTTTCGGGCGCTGATTTCCACCGCAGACGGCGCGTAATTCCGGGGCGCTGATTTCCACGGCAGATGGCGCGTAATTCCGGGGCGCTGATTTCCACGGCAGATGGCGCGTAATTCCGGGGCGCTGATTTCCACCGCAATGATTCCCACGCGACGCTAATTCCACGGCGCTTATTTCAACCGCAATGGTTCCCACGCGACGCTCATTTCCACGAGCGGGAATCTGATGCCTGAGTATCACTTATTTTGCCTTAGCGGATGCGACGGCACTACGGGAATCACTCACTCGCTGCTGGAATTCGAGGCATGCGGGAACCTGTTGTGCCGACACTACAAAGATCCTCTTCCTTTTATATAATACTTCAGCTTGGTTGATTACTAGCCGTAACCTCCTCTTCTCCTCCTCTTCTCTCTTTTAGTCTATGAGTGTGTAAGAACACAGCGAAAGGAAACCTTCGTAGGCACTTTGACTCATGATTTAGGGCGATTTGAAGTTCGATTTTGAATATGTTGTAGTTGAAGAAAAGATAGACGAAGGTAAGATCTATCCATTTTAGTTGGTTTCGTTTGCATGCATGATGTTTTTACTCGTTTTGTTTAGTTCATAACTATGTGTTCTTTATTGTGTTAGACATTATTTCATCACTTTTTGGAGTCATTTATAGCTTCGGGAGTAGGATTTGCCTAGCGAAGTGAACTACGGAGTTGAAGATCAAGGTATGAGCTTTGCAATAAGGATCTGAATAAGTTCTCACAATTTCCCAGACTAGACATATCCCTCCCTGTTGCCCTATTTTTTTATCTATGTAGGCATGCACCTAAGATTTTTGCAATAAATTCATATGATCTTCTCACTACTCACTGAATTTAGTTTTTCTGGCCACTGCCATCATGAGAAGTGTAACACCCCTATGTATTAACTACTGTGTTACTCTACTAATGATGCCAAGTCATCTTCAATTGCATTAATTAATCACAGTGGTTAAACAAAGCAACTCAAATTTGCCCCTGAAAATTCAAATTCAAATTCAAATGCAAAATGAAGTTGTTCCAAAAATTATGGAAAAATGTTCATCAATTAGCAAATATTCCAAAACAAATGTTGTTGAGGAAAACAACATCACCATCAACTCCAATATTGGGCTAGTGCATTTAAACAATGCCAAAACAGCATTAAAATTGCCCAAAACATTTTTTGTAAATCCCAAAATGTTTAAGTGCTGCCCAAAGCATTTTCTAAAAATGCAGAATAATCCATAGTAATTATGTGGCCAAGTCCCACATTTTTGCTATATGATTTTGCTACTAAGAATTATTGCTAAACCTTTCTGTTATTTAGACAGAGGCAAAAATAGAAAAGGGCCTCAGGCCTTACTGTGCACTAAGGCCCGTAGATACAGGGTCCGGCCCAGCCCACAACCACCTCCTACCTGCTCCCGCGCGCGTGTCGTCCCGTCCATGGACACGCCGGCGCCGCTCCGGCCAGCGCTCGACAGCGCGACGTCGCGGCCATCGGAGGCGATAAGAACGCCCCAACCGCCCCCCCTGGGCCTCCTCATCCACTTCTTCCCTCTCTCCCTCGCTCGCCTCGCCTCTCTTCTCCTCTCAGATCCGGCCACCGAGCGCCACCGCCGCCGTGCTCCGCCGTTAGCCGCGGCCACCGTGCACCTCGTGCCGCGCGGCGCTGTCCAGGAGGACCGCGGAGCTCGACCCCTTCGACTGGTGCACGCAGCTGGGACGAGGAGGCACGGTAACCACCGAACGGCGCCGTCCCCTTTGCTTCGGCCACCGTCGATCCCCGTCAGCTCCGGCGAGATTCTGCTGCTACTAACCTGTCACAGGCTTTCCTTAGCCGCACGGTGAGCACCTCCCTCTCCCCTGTCATCTCCGGTAGCCGTTAGCGCGCTAGAGCAGCGGCACCGCGAGGACCCGAATGCCTCCGCCGCCATTGCCGGCGTAGAGCTCAGTACAGAGCCGCCCGAGCACCCCCACCGTGCCCGTCGTGCTCCTGGCTTCCGCAGGGAGCTACCTAGCGTTTTAATTCGCCTGGAAATGGCCCGTAGCCGCGTTTCCCTCTGCCACCGGAGCTCGTCTCCGCCACGGCTCGTCGCCGGTGAAGTTCCGGCCAACCCCACGTCCACGCACTAGCACGAATGGATGCGGCACTTCCTCCTCGTTCGAACGCGCCCAGCCGCGCGCCAAACGGACCACCGTAGCGTTTTTCCGGCGAGATCCCGTGGACGCCGCCGCGTTTTGGCGCCCGCCGGCGTTTAAACGCCGGCCGGCCAGCGTGGCTGACCTGGGCCCCACCCCTGGGTCACTGCCAGTGGCCCCCACGGGCCCCAGTTGACCAGTTGACTTGGTCAACTGGCTGACTGGGCACCCCTGGCCCACTGACACGCGGGCCCCCACTGCTTAGTTAATTAAATAAAACGTTTTTAAAAATAAACTTAATTAGTAATAATAATCAGTCACTGACATGTGGGGCCCAGCAGCTAATTAATCTCTGTTTAGTTAATTTAAACCCTGTTAGAATCACTGTCTATGACAGGTGGGACCCACTGGTCAGGTTTGACCTGACCAGTGCGGCTGTTGACTGCTGACGCAGTGATGACTACATGCTGACGTCATAAATCTTTTCTGTTATTTAAAATAATTCCAGAAAATGCCAAAAACTTAGAAAATTCATATCTTTTAAACCGAAGCTCGGATGGAAAAACTTTCTACATGAAAGTTGCTCAGAACGACGAGACGAAGCTAACCGTGCTATCTGTTTCCGTATCGGGACCCTCTACGGAGGTGAACCCACAACTTTTAGCCCGTTTCCGGTAGATGAATAGTGCACATACACCGGTTAATAATTCCAGTTAAATCCTAAAAATAACCAATCTGACTTAGACATGTTTTTAGGCAACCCTGCACTGCACATTAGCCTAGCACGCTTTGTGATGCTTGTATTCTGTGTATTTATCTGTTTCTTCCCCCC
>LR738712.1:724217584-724228612 GCA_902687465.1 Secale cereale | reverse complement strand
CCCCCCCTCTTCTCTCTCGGTAGAGTCCGACGCTGACGCCGCTCCAGAGACCGACGCCGTCCCGGTGATTGGTTCCCCCTCCGACGACCTTGCTTTTGCCACCGAGCAACCAGGCAAGCAACCCCCCCTTTTGATCATTCCGATATCGCCTATGTCTATTCTCTCTTATTCTTGCATTAGAATTGCTGCTACTGCTACTGCTCCTATTACTGTTGCATAGCCTGTTTTTGCAATACTGTTGATACCTGTCTTTATTCATAAACTGCTTAGTATAGGTTGGGTAGCACTGCTGTGGTCCCGCTTTCTCGTAGTTGCCTCGCTTAGTACCCTTGCCTCGATCAACCGATCGAGCCCCTTCCCCTGACCTTCTTCACATCACCGCACACCCCCCTAATATGCTCGACTCCGCAGAGTTAACATCAGGTGACGAGGGTGATACCTCCGAACTCACTTCCGATGTTGTCCCTGTAGAATAGTTAGCTCGTTGTGGGTTACCGAGGGTGATTCCTCTTCCCACTTCCGACCTAGCTTTTGTCGTGCATCCGCTATGGTGATTACCGCCGAGGGTGATTCCTCCGGTATCACCTTAACGGGACTTGTCATTTAGGAGTCCAACGAGGGTGATTCCTCGGATTCCTCATCGGCATGGAAACCACACGGATGCCCTGGTTTACTGTACCGTGTTTAAAGACGTATCGATCCCCGAGGCCGGACGTCGCCAGGAACAAAGGCGTGCGGCCAGAGGTATCGTGCGTCTGAAGACACTTTATGGTTACTGCTACACATGTTGGATGGAGGCGGGTTGACCCAGAGGGGTACCCGCGAGTGCCTTTGAGGCGTGAGCTGTGGAGTCGGGTGACCAGTGAGGGTACCCGCGAGATAACTACGAAGCGTGGCTGGTCCTGTAAGGTCCTTGTCACAAGTCTTCGAGACGGGACGACGGGGCCAACAGTATCGTGGGCTCTGCTCGTTACCGCGCGCTCCCAATCCACTAAGCGATTTGGATATTTGATCCGAGGGGCCTCCGGGTCCGATAGCACTAACCACCACGTGGGTGTGAGTGGGTGCTCTGCGTCGTATACATCAGCCGGAGTCGTCACGACGTCAGCGATTGAGCGGCCCGTTCGGATTGGACTTAGGATGCAACTGCGTGCTTGTATAAGGGGTTGCTAGGTCTGCTACCGAACGGCCACGTAACGTGCAGGAGCGTCCGGGGCGATGGCCAAGACCCCCGGGGGCATAGGTTAGTCCGACGTGCTTGATCCTCTCTGGCGGTATCCGGTCGGGTTGCGTCGTGTTGTTTAGCCGAGGCCGGGCAGGACCCAGCAAGTGTGTCCGGCCGGAGTTAAGCGAGCGTGGTGGGTAAGTTGGTGCACCCCTGCAGGGAAGAAAACATCTATCGATAGCCTGTCCTACGGTAACGGACACTCGGAGTTGTATCCACTTCGGTACAACTAGAACTGGTGACTTGAGATATGAGGTTGATATTACTATAAACCCTTTTCATTATGATGTACTAATCTGCACCCTTCTAATTGCTGCAAGACCCTGAAGATGCTAGTCTTCGTCAGGACTAGGCTTTTCCCCTCTCTACTCTGGCTTTCTGCAGTCTAGTCCACCCACATAAAGCCTCCTTTGAAAATGATGCATTGCTTAGTATAGATCTGATGTAAGTATTGCTGAGTACTTTGGATGAGTACTCACGGTTGCTTTGCTTCCTCTTTTGTCCTACCCGCATGATAAACCAGACGACGGAGCCATGGTGCCTGCAGCCCCCGTTGACGACTTCTACTACCAGCCCGAGGCTGGCTACTACTACTACCCGGCCGGCGAGTACTTCTACGAGGAGCCGGCGGACGATGACCAGGAGTAGGATCGGAGGTCCCAGGCAGGAGGCCTGCGCCTTTTCGATCGTAGCTTTTCTTTTGCCCCGCCTCGTATGAGGCCTATCTGTACTTGTGTTCTGTATCTGTACCCAGATACCTAACGCTTCCGCTGACTATGTGTGTGACACTTGTTATGTATTCGAGCCCTCGAGGCCCCTGGCTTGTAATATATAACTTGTATGTACTTATTTATGTTTTAGAGTTGTGCTGTGATTCCTTCACGTGAGTCCTTAGGCTTGATCGTGTGCATTTGCGTGTATGGTTAGTGCACGGTCGGGCCGGGGTCGTCACAGGTTGGTATCAGAGCCGACTGCCTGTAGGAACCCCTTTCCAACTCCTTGGCCGAAGTCGAGTCTAGAGGTCCAAAAATGTTTTACTAACATGGCTGTGTGGCTTATGGCCCCACGTCGCCAATTGGGTGGTATAGCATCTTTTATTCCTCGTCTATACTCTGGGACTCTTCTCTCTCGTCTATTCGGGTTAAATTTTACTAACTCCATTAGGTTCTCGTTTTCACACCTACCCGGAGAGCTGGATACCAGTGCGCTTTCTTATCATTGACCTGAATAGTCCGATAATCATTTCTTTCCATTTGTTTGTTTAACCTTTCTCACCAAGTTCTGTTTAATTGTCGTCAGGACTTGACAAGTCTGATTCTTCTTCTTTCAGATGAATCCTCTGTTTCCACCTCGCCCGGAGACTCAGCTTGTGCTTCGCACCTGGGCTCGAGATGCCCCTGGGTTTCCGGCCATTCTAGTCGCTCTCCTGACCAGACTGGGCTACCGCTGGTACCCCGAGTACATGGTCTACGAGGAGTATCGCGAGTTCAACCAGGAGCAGTATTATGCTGATGTTCGTATCTATGACCGGCAGGATGACTCAGACACTGAGCTGTACCGCTTTCGCGGTAGTGGTGTGACGGTTGCGATGGCAGTCCATGATGCTGCCTACGCTGCTGTCGCACGCCTCCGAGGAGAGCACAGAGATAGCTTGGATGCCTCTGAGTTTCGGTATATTCCGTATGCACCTGCTGGAGATGAGACTGGATACTACTCAGCTATCTGTGCCCCGTACGAGAGTCGACGTTATGACCCGCAGGTTCTGATTCAGCACACTCAGGCGCTGGATCGTACTGCTCGGGCCCTGGCGGTTGAGTTGTCCATCACTCGGACAGTTCTCTACCAGACGTTGACGCAGTTGATACCGGCTGTCCAAGCAGGGACACTTCCTCAGTCTATCCTTTGCCCGCGCAGGATCAACACACCTCCAGGTGTCGAGTGGCCTGCGGTCGGAGGTCACACGCCAGTTCGTGGACCTCTGATTCCCGTCCGATACCGGGTTCTGCATCAGAGTGCACATGGAGCTCAGGATCCTTCTGCGATTGAGATCCGCCGTCCGCACTTGCAGCTACCCCGTTTCAGTTCCTTTCTCCGACGTTGATGTAGCCTTTGCTACGTCTCGTTGTGTACTTCCTTACCGCGGTCTGCGCGCCGCCTACTATGTCTAGCTTTGATTTTGCGCCGTTGTGCTGCCCGTTTGTAACCGACGCTATGTACGAACCCGTATGTCATGATGTGTATGATGTGGTATTATTGCACTTCCCTTATGTCGTGCATATTTACTTCATTGTTGAACTCATGCAACGTGTATTCTTGTCGCTAAACCACCCCTGTTGGAATTATCAGGATGGCTGGTAACAATGATCCCCCTGCACCTCCGCCTCCGCCTCCGCCGCCAGACTATATGACTGTCGTAATGCAGACCATTGACATGCAGCGTCAGGTGCTGCAGGGTATGCTCAACCAGATGCCCCAGATCAATGCCAATGCTCAGCATCAGCCAGCCGCTATCACTCTGCAAGAATTTCTGCGGCTCAATCCAACGATATTTCGCAGTGCCGCCAACCCCTTGGATGCCGATGATTGGCTGCGTGATATCTTCTTTGAGCTGGATTCTGCCGCCGTGTCCCCTGACAACTATGTCAAGTTCGCGACATATTTCCTGAAGGGTCCGGCGGCCCAGTGGTGGGACACGCACCGGAACACAGTGCCTGCTGGAACTGTCATCACCTGGGCAAACTTCAAGACTGCCTTCCGTGCTCGGTATATCCCGAAAGGGGTTATCGACCGCAAGCGTACGGAGTTCCGTAACCTGATTCAGGGCAACAAGTCAGTTGATGCTTATCAGCGGGAGTTCCTGGAACTGTCCCGCTATGCTGAGGAGGATATCGCTACTGACGCAAGACGCCAGGAGAAGTTCAGGCGCGGACTTCATCATGATATTCTGCTTGCTCTAGTGGCACTGGACTTTCCGGACTTCGCCACTCTAGTGAACAAGGCCATTCAGGTTGAAACTGGACTCAAGCTACACAAGGACGCTCTTAAGCGCTCTCGCGAGTCGGGCTCATCTTCGGGCTCGTCTTCTCAGAAGCGCCGCATATGGATTCCTCAGAGCATGTATCGTCCAAACGCTCCAGTGTGCAGGCCTTCTTATGCTGCACCTCGTCTGCCTCCTCCACCGCCAATGCAGTACAGGCCTGCAGCTCCAGCACCTCGAGCACCTGCGATTCGTCCAGAGAGTGGACTCTGCTTCAAGTGTGGCCGTCCGGGTCACCGTGCCAGAGACTGTCCGCAGGTTCAGGGTCAGCTGGCTCTTCCATCTGCTGGCCGTGGCAGTGGACGTGGAGTTCCTCTGCAGCGCAACAATAATATCAGGCCTTCGTATGCTCGTGGTGGTCAGCTTCACCACGTCAATCTGAGTGAAGACCCAGAGCAGCCAGCCACAGTAATGGGTACACTTCTTGTCAACTCAGTAATTGCTAATGTTTTGTTCGATACTGGTGCTTCGGATTCTTTCATTTCTGAACCTTTTGCACTCAAGCATAAATTTACATTTGACACACTGTGTCATCCAGTAAATATACAAACCTCCGCGGGTCCTTGCCGATCTACCCTCTTCTGTCCTCAAGTTAGTGTTGAGATTGAGGAGAGAAAATTTCAGGCGTACCCCATTGTCCTGAAATCTTGCGGCATCGACCTTATCCTAGGAATGGATTGGTTGAAGGCTCACGAGGCCCAAATCGATTGCGCCACCAAGACTGTACGTCTTCGGCACCCCTCCAATCAACTCGTGAGTTGCCGCGCTCGTATATCTCGTGATGCCGAGGCTCAAATCTATGCCACAAATGCATTGAATGCTTCACCACTTGAAGGGCTCGAAAACATACCAGTGGTACGTGATTTCCCGGATGTCTTCCCAGAAGAACTTCCAGGAATACCCCCTGCTCGAGCCGTAGAATTTGTTATCGACTTGAAGCCGGGTACTACTCCTATTGCGAAGCGTCCTTACAAGATGCCACCGCATGAGCTCCTTGAGCTTAAGGAGGAAATCGACAAGTCACTCAAGAAGGGCTTCATCCGTCCCAGTTCCTCTGCCTGGGGAGCACCGTCTCTTTTCGTCAAGAAGAAAGATGGTACGAATAGGCTGGTACAAGATTACCGACCTATCAACCAGGCAACCATCCAGAATAAATATCCGCTTCCTCGGATCAATGACTTATATGATCAACTGGCTGGATCATCGGTGTTTTCTAAACTCGACTTGAGGTTGGGTTATCACCAGATCCGTGTTCGCGAAGAGGATATTCCAAAGACTGCCTTTGTTACTCGCTATGGCTATTATGAGTACACTGTCATGTCCTTTGGACTGACTAATGCTCCAGCTACCTTCTCCCGCCTGATGAATTATATATTCATGGATTACCTCGACAAGTTCGTCGTGGTATATCTGGATGATATTCTGGTATTCTCAAAGAACAAGGAAGAACACGCCGAACATCTTCGCCTTGTTCTGGAGAAGCTGCGAGAGCATCAGCTTTATGCTAAGTTTTCCAAATGCGAGTTCTGGCTTTCTGAAGTAACCTACCTTGGACATGTGATTTCCAAGGATGGCATTGCCGTTAATCCGGAACGGGTTCAGGCTATTCTTGACTGGACTCCTCCGAAGAATGTCAAGCAAGTGAGAAGTTTTCTCGGCCTTGCAAGCTATTGTCGTCGCTTCGTTGAGAACTTTTCCAAGATTGCCAAGCCCCTGACTAATCTGCTTCACAAAGGCGTTAAGTTTGAGTGGACAGATAAATGCCAGGAAAGCTTTCAAGCTCTTAAGGACAAGCTCGTTTCTGCTCCAGTGCTTGCTCCTCCAGATTCTCGCAAGGACTTTGTGATATATTGCGACGCCTCTCGTCAAGGCTTAGGCTGTGTCCTAATGCAAGAACGAAGAGTAATTGCTTATGCATCACGTCAATTGCGTCCGCATGAAGAGAATTATCCAGTGCATGATCTTGAACTTGCTGCAGTGATCTTTGCATTGAAGTTATGGCGACATTACCTTCTCGGTAACCGGTGTGAGATTTATACTGATCATCAAAGTTTGAAGTATTTATTCACTCAGCCGGATCTTAATCTCCGCCAACAGCGATGGTTGGAAACTATTTCAGAATATGACTGCGGTATTTCTTATACCCCTGGCAAGGCTAATGTGATGGCCGATGCCTTGAGTCGCAAGTCATACAGCACCAACCTCAAGGTTAGGCGAGCTCAGCCTCGTCTTTATGAGGAATTACGTAAGCTGAATCTGCATATCGTTCCACATGGTTTGCTTAATGACCTTGTGATACAGCCGGATCTTGAGAAGGCTGTCAAGGTAGCGCAAACCAAAGATGCTTACGTTGAAGTTGTGAAACAGGAACTGCATCTTCCGAAATACAGGGATTTCTCAATATCCGAAGATGGAACCTTGTATTTCCGAGGCCGCATCGTGGTAACGCGTTTCGACCTAATGACTGACAAGGTCATGAAGGAGGCACATGATACACCGCTGTCTATTCATCCTGGTAGTACTAAGATGTATCGTGATCTCCGCCAAAGGTACTGGTGGCCTAATATGAAGCGGGATATTGCTCGATATGTTGCTGAATGCGATGTCTGTCGTCGCGTGAAGGCAGAACATCAGAAGCCTGCTGGACTTCTGCAACCTCTTACTATTCCGCTGTGGAAATGGGATAAGGTACAGATGGATTTCATTACTGGCTTTCCTAAGTCCCAGAAGGGTCACGATGCCATTCTTGTCGTCGTCGACCAACTCTCAAAGGTTGCACACTTCCTGCCAGTCAAGGAGACTATCACTGCTAGCCAGTTAGCAGAACTGTATATCTCCCGAATTGTATCCCTCCACGGAATTCCGAAGGAGATCAGTTCGGACCGTGGCACCCTGTTCACTTCCAAGTTCTGGGAAAGTTTTCAAGAAGCTTTGGGAACTCATATCCACTGGAGTTCAGCTTATCACCCCCAGTCCCAAGGTCAAGTTGAACGAGTCAATCAAGTGCTTGAAGATATGCTGCGAGCTTGTGTTATATCATTCGGTAAGAAATGGGAAGAATCCCTTCCATATGCCGAGTTCTCGTATAACAACAGCTATCAAGCAAGCTTGAAGATGGCTCCCTTTGAAGTTCTGTACGGACGTAAGTGTCGAACCCCTCTGAACTGGTCAGAAACTGGGGAACGACAAGTTATTGGTCCGGACATTATTCAACACGCCGAAGAGCAAGTCCGTATCGTGCGTGAGAATCTCAAGGCGGCTCAAGACCGTCAGAAGAGTAACTATGATCGCAAGCGATGGGGATTGACTTATCAACCAGGTGATCAAGTTTATCTTCGTGTCACCCCTATGAAGGGCACACACCGTTTCGGTATCAAGGGCAAGTTAGCTCCACGCTACATTGGTCACTTCCCCGTGGTTGCTAGACGTGGATTTGTGGCCTATAAACTGGAATTGCCTCCGCAATTCTCTCATATCCACGATGTGTTCCATGTATCGCAACTCCGCCGATCTTTCAAGGAGTCCCCGCATCGTGCTGTGGATCACGAGATGCTCGAGCTTCAAGATGATCTTTCTTATAAGGAGCATCCGATCCGCATCCTCGATCAAACTGAACGTCGGACCCGCCAAAAGACAACTAAGTTCCTGAAAGTGCAGTGGTCGAATCACACTGAAGATGAAGCCACTTGGGAACGCGAGGAAAATCTTCGGGCAGAATACCCCGACCTCTTTGCTTCTACCTCCTAAATTCTCGGGACGAGAATTTCTTTTAGAGGAGGAGAATTTGTAACACCCCTATGTATTAACTACTGTGTTACTCTGCTAATGATGCCAAGTCATCTTCAATTGCATTAATTAATCACAGTGGTTAAACAAAGCAACTCAAATTTGCCCCTGAAAATTCAAATTCAAATTCAAATGCAAAATGAAGTTGTTCCAAAAATTATGGAAAAATGTTCATCAATTAGCAAATATTCCAAAACAAATGTTGTTGAGGAAAACAACATCACCATCAACTCCAATATTGGGCTAGTGCATTTAAACAATGCCAAAACAGCATTAAAATTGCCCAAAACATTTTTTGTAAATCCCAAAATGTTTAAGTGCTGCCCAAAGCATTTTCTAAAAATGCAGAATAATCCATAGTAATTATGTGGCCAAGTCCCACATTTTTGCTATATGATTTTGCTACTAAGAATTATTGCTAAACCTTTCTGTTATTTAGACAGAGGCAAAAATAGAAAAGGGCCTCAGGCCTTACTGTGCACTAAGGCCCGTAGATACAGGGTCCGGCCCAGCCCACAACCACCTCCTACCTGCTCCCGCGCGCGTGTCGTCCCGTCCATGGACACGCCGGCGCCGCTCCGGCCAGCGCTCGACAGCGCGACGCCGCGGCCATCGGAGGCGATAAGAACGCCCCAACCGCCCCCCCGGGCCTCCTCATCCACTTCTTCCCTCTCTCCCTCGCTCGCCTCGCCTCTCTTCTCCTCTCAGATCCGGCCACCGAGCGCCACCGCCGCCGTGCTCCGCCGTTAGCCGCGGCCACCGTGCACCTCGTGCCGCGCGGCGCTGTCCAGGAGGACCGCGGAGCTCGACCCCTTCGACTGGTGCACGCAGCTGGGACGAGGAGGCACGGTAACCACCGAACGGCGCCGTCCCCTTTGCTTCGGCCACCGTCGATCCCTGTCAGCTCCGGCGAGATTCTGCTGCTACTAACCTGTCACAGGCTTTCCTTAGCCGCACGGTGAGCACCTCCCTCTCCCCTGTCATCTCCGGTAGCCGTTAGCGCGCTAGAGCAGCGGCACCGCGAGGACCCGAATGCCTCCGCCGCCATTGCCGGCGTAGAGCTCAGTACAGAGCCGCCCGAGCACCCCCACCGTGCCCGTCGTGCTCCTGGCTTCCGCAGGGAGCTACCTAGCGTTTTAATTCGCCTGGAAATGGCCCGTAGCCGCGTTTCCCTCTGCCACCGGAGCTCGTCTCCGCCACGGCTCGTCGCCGGTGAAGTTCCGGCCAACCCCACGTCCACGCACTAGCACGAATGGATGCGGCACTTCCTCCTCGTTCGAACGCGCCCAGCCGCGCGCCAAACGGACCACCGTAGCGTTTTTCCGGCGAGATCCCGTGGACGCCGCCGCGTTTTGGCGCCCGCCGGCGTTTAAACGCCGGCCGGCCAGCGTGGCTGACCTGGGCCCCACCCCTGGGTCACTGCCAGTGGCCCCCACGGGCCCCAGTTGACCAGTTGACTTGGTCAACTGGCTGACTGGGCACCCCTGGCCCACTGACACGCGGGCCCCCACCGCTTAGTTAATTAAATAAAACGTTTTTAAAAATAAACTTAATTAGTAATAATAATCAGTCACTGACATGTGGGGCCCAGCAGCTAATTAATCTCTGTTTAGTTAATTTAAACCCTGTTAGAATCACTGTCTATGACAGGTGGGACCCACTGGTCAGGTTTGACCTGACCAGTGCGGCTGTTGACTGCTGACGCAGTGATGACTACATGCTGACGTCATAAATCTTTTCTGTTATTTAAAATAATTCCAGAAAATGCCAAAAACTTAGAAAATTCATATCTTTTAAACCGAAGCTCGGATGGAAAAACTTTCTACATGAAAGTTGCTCAGAACGACGAGACGAAGCTAACCGTGCTATCTGTTTCCGTATCGGGACCCTCTACGGAGGTGAACCCGCAACTTTTAGCCCGTTTCCGGTAGATGAATAGTGCACATACACCGGTTAATAATTCCAGTTAAATCCTAAAAATAACCAATCTGACTTAGACATGTTTTTAGGCAACCCTACACTGCACATTAGCCTAGCACGCTTTGTGATGCTTGTATTCTGTGTATTTATCTGTTTCTTCCCCCCCCCCCTCTTCTCTCTCGGTAGAGTCCGACGCTGACGCCGCTCCAGAGACCGACGCCGTCCCGGTGATTGGTTCCCCCTCCGACGACCTTGCTTTTGCCACCGAGCAACCAGGCAAGCAACCCCCCCTTTTGATCATTCCGATATCGCCTATGTCTATTCTCTCTTATTCTTGCATTAGAATTGCTGCTACTGCTACTGCTCCTATTACTGTTGCATAGCCTGTTTTTGCAATACTGTTGATACCTGTCTTTATTCATAAACTGCTTAGTATAGGTTGGGTAGCACTGCTGTGGTCCCGCTTTCTCGTAGTTGCCTCGCTTAGTACCCTTGCCTCGATCAACCGATCGAGCCCCTTCCCCTGACCTTCTTCACATCACCGCACACCCCCCTAATATGCTCGACTCCGCAGAGTTAACATCAGGTGACGAGGGTGATACCTCCGAACTCACTTCCGATGTTGTCCCTGTAGAATAGTTAGCTCGTTGTGGGTTACCGAGGGTGATTCCTCTTCCCACTTCCGACCTAGCTTTTGTCGTGCATCCGCTATGGTGATTACCGCCGAGGGTGATTCCTCCGGTATCACCTTAACGGGACTTGTCATTTAGGAGTCCAACGAGGGTGATTCCTCGGATTCCTCATCGGCATGGAAACCACACGGATGCCCTGGTTTACTGTACCGTGTTTAAAGACGTATCGATCCCCGAGGCCGGACGTCGCCAGGAACAAAGGCGTGCGGCCAGAGGTATCGTGCGTCTGAAGACACTTTATGGTTACTGCTACACATGTTGGATGGAGGCGGGTTGACCCAGAGGGGTACCCGCGAGTGCCTTTGAGGCGTGAGCTGTGGAGTCGGGTGACCAGTGAGGGTACCCGCGAGATAACTACGAAGCGTGGC
>LR738712.1:724158061-724213479 GCA_902687465.1 Secale cereale | reverse complement strand
GGATTTATCTGCTTGAGAGTTCAGAGGGAAATTGATCCAATGAGAGTTCAGAGATTTATCTGCTACATATAGAATGTTTGAGAATGGCTAGACTAAAACTAAGATCTCCTTGATATGTCACATTATTTGAAAATGTTATCATAACTAAAAAAGTACACACTTATTTTTGAAGTTCCTGTAACTTAGAAAATGTTCAGTATTTCCAAAAATAACATCTATGTGATTTACAAAGTGTGAATAACTTTTTTTAACATGAAAATTTAGAAATTATTTGATGCATGTTAAAATTGGTCACTTACAAAAATCATTTTTTATTTTAATTTTTAAAATAAAAAGGAAAATGAAGCAAAGAAAGGAACTAAGAAAAAAACAGAGGGAAAATCCTGAAAGTAAAATAAAAAGGAAAATCAAGATTGGGAAAACCAAATGTGCCATCACATGTAGGGGCGGCACGTGAGAGATTCTGCTGCTATATACTCAAACAACTTGGCTGCTAGCTAGGGTTTCTCTTCTCCTCCTTCATCCCTTGGCGGCTATCGCAAACTCTCCCATTCAAACTTCGCCAGTGAGCCCGTGGATTCGCCTCCCCTCTGCATGCCGCTCCGGCGGCCGGTGGCAGGGAGGGAAATCTCGGTACCTCTACTTTAGTAGTTTAGGTTTGGGATTTTTAGTCCTCACAGGTGCGGCACACGGGGTGGATGACGTTGCTTCTTTTTTGAGTTTGTCTTCCGGGTTTCGATCCTCCTCGAGTTCGTCTATCTGAATGTAGTCGACGGAGCTCCGGAGTAGATTCCTGCCATCTCCTTGGGATGGTGAGATTAGGGTTTCACTTCGTGTGGCGAGATTTGGTGTCAGTTGTCTCAGATCTATTCAAGGGTTCAACGACGACGACTACGGCTCGAAAGCGCGCTGATCATTAGGGACACATGCACGAAGACTTTCCGGTTGCCATCGACAAGGTTAAGCCGGCTCTGATAAGGGAGCGGCGACAATGGCACGTCGGCGGCTTGTTGTGGCAGCGGTAGTGATCTTTCGATGGTCTCGGAATTTTGATATAATTTTTGTTTGAGGTGCTTTGTACTTCCGATGAATTTTGATAATAAATTTAAATAATTAATAAAAAACTTTATGATGATGCGTTATCAATGCGACTCAACTTGGTGGTTTATGACAGGTGGACCAAGAAAGAGTACCCAACATGCCGGGCATAATCAGGAACACATGCGAGGGCATTCAGATCGGAGTCGGCCAAACGAGCAAGGCCAGAGTGCAAATGCGGCTTCCACGCCAAGCAGGTGAAGGAAGGACCCAGACAAGGTAGAGAACCTGCGTCGACTCACCAACCCAGACCGGGCCGCGTATGACCAAGCACGAGTGAGTAGTACTGGCTCGTTCAAACGCACCAGATCTTCAATATACAAATGCCACTCTACGTCCTCCCGTGTGTATAGATCACTATATATACATGGACCATGTCCGGCACGGCAGCACAGACACCAACAGCAACCCCATCCCGCGCAAAGCATCAGCCTTCCATCTCCTCTGCCTTGCATTCCTCCTTCCAGCTCCAAGCGCGACCAATGGCCGCCATGAAGATCACCCTCCTTGCCGTGGCGGCGGTCTTGCTGGGCACCGCGTCGGCGGCGACCTACGGGGTCGGCGAGCCGGGCGGCGCGTGGGGCCTCAACGCCGACTACGCCAGCTGGGCGTCCGACAAGAAGTTCCAGCCGGGCGACGAGATCGTCTTCAAGTACTCGCCCACGGCGCACGACGTGGTCGAGGTCACCAAGGCCGGCTACGACTCCTGCAGCACCGCCAGCGCCATCAACACCTTCAGCTCCGGCAACGACGTCGTCGCCCTCAACGCCACCGGCACCCGCTACTTCATCTGCGGCTTCGCTGGCCACTGCGTCCCACGCGCCGCCCTCACCATGAAGATCGTGATCGACGTCGTGTCAGGCTCTTCCTCCTCGCCGTCGTCACCCGTGCCAGCCCCAGGTCCTGGCGCGAGCAGCTCTCCACAGGCGCCGCCCTCCTCCGCCGCTACCTCCGTCGGTGCCGCGGCAGGATTTGGCCTCGTCGCCCTACTGGCGGCAGGTCTCATGGCTTGAACGCATGTATTGATCGGCTGTGGCGCGCACATATGAGCTTATATATTGTTAACTATAGCTTTTATCACGGGTGACTACATATAATTCATTTTTTTAGAGCGAGAATGTGACAAATACTTGTACCTATCGCGCGTGTACGTAATATGCAAGCCTTGATGTATTTTCTATTGATTAGTTAATTACCCGTGTGTTGCAACGGGGATAAATAAATTTTAATGGGTAAACACTACTCATGTCTAACACATAATTTTAACATCACCATGTTAACGTTTGTACGCTAGATCACTTCTCTTCTTTTTCTACCAACTATTTTCGCCATATACAACCACTCTCACTTCCCCTCCCTCCTCTCTTACTGTGTGTGTTGTGTAAACATACATAATTAGTGTGTTGCAACGGGCTATACATGTTCCACTGAGTTGATATGAACAAAGAACTCTCTCCCCCTCTCTCTCTGTGTGTATGTAACAAATGAAAAAAAAAAAAACAGCAACATGTAATGCACTATTTATCATGACTTGTTTATTAGAAAAAAAATAGATCACTGGCCGTAAAAGACGAGCTTGGCCCTGAGAATTATTTTATTTAGTACCTTCATAAAGAAACGGATAAAAAAAGCTTTGAGAGGAAACAAAATAAGAGGAGACTCAAACTTGATCAATCCAAATAGTGATGTTTCCTGCAATGACCTCAACACCCTTGAAGTATCTATGGGTGCAAATATATAAACAATTAGATGATACCCCGCGCGTTGCTGCGGGAGCTCTTTGCCATATGCACATGATAATACACTAGCGGGTTGTGCGCGACGGCACGCCGCGCTTCATTTGTAAATCTATATGTAGTTTTGTATACTCAGCTCAAATTTATACAGTCTTAATTTTTGGCTTGTTAGATCATTCTTCTTCCCGAAACTTATGTCGTATTGTGTATTATGGGCAACGGAGAATTGGGCAAGCATCTACAGAAATTTAATACCATATTTATGCATGACACCACTCTGCCATCCCATATCAGTATTAGCATACATAATTTCAGCCCTGTTTGGAGTACCTCAAAATATGCTATTAGCGTGCTATATCATTGAATCTTTTTTTGCGGCGCTTCATAAATCACATCAGCTTGCACAGATTTGTTACCCCGAGTCTACAGGATTGAGATACAAAGATAATGCAATATTTTCAGCACATCATGAGTTCACGACCCAGACCATTTGCTAAAATTCCGTGAAGTGTCAATGAAAATCATGTGAACTACAGAAGGCTTTCCTGAAATTCTGTGAAGTGTCATTCACAGTCATGTGAACTATACAGAAGGTTTTGCTCATATCATAATAGGTGCAAAGTATACTAAGTATGATCACCTTGTTCGTTTCAGGGACCATTCCTTGCCCTCATCATTTCTACTATAGATAAACATGCTTGCTTCTCCACCTGAAAATCCACTGCCACTCTAAATAGACAGACTTAATATACAGAAGTGGTATATTGTTAGAATATAATATTAGACAGATATGCAACCTAAATGTATTCAGTAATAGGGCTGCTCCAACAATAGGTACATATATCATCCAGGTTATCTTCCATGCTCAGTATACGACTCGAGTTGTATCACAGGAAAAAAAATATTAAGCTCTCAAGCCTTTAGCTTACATATCATCAAGATCACTTGTAATAAACCAGTCAAACCACTAAACCTCAACACGCGCATTGCTATTAACAGATAGAAAGAACTTTGTTGAAGCACTTAAAAATGCGTGTGTCTGAATAACTGAAGAACTTTCCTTGGAAAGGGGTCTGTGGCTTTTCATCTCACGTTGATGTACCTCTATTACCACAAATTGAGAAGCACATGAAACCAAAATTATTATTTTTTGAATCTTTAAATCATGAAAGTACATTATTTCGGTACTTTCAGGACTCAGAAATAAAAAACTGGAAAGAGTGATATGCCAAATGGACATGTTAATTACTCCCTCCGTCCCATATAGTGTCAAAAATGTTCTTATATTATGGGACGAAGGGAGTACCTTCCTAGACTTTTTATGAAGCTATTAGTGATTTTACCACGGTTGGGTATGGTTGGTGTGTTGCTGCTCATAGATTAGAATTCTTTCCCCCGCCTCATCGATCCTCCTTAAACACCATGAATCTCAAACAACCATAATGTTACTGCTCAATCAGAGGGGCTTCGTCTATGTTAGCTTCAGTAAGCTACAGAAAAAAAATACAAAATCAATGCTATCATTAACTTAAATTTGTATTCACATGTATAATAAACATTAAAAAGGCGAACATGTTTGATCAGATCAAGAAAAAAAACAAGTGCTATGTGCACAAAGTGAAAGCATTTTGGGTGAAAGAATGATCTTGCAAATTCGAAACAGGCATTAGTATAGATTTTCATTCTCATTTTTAAGAAATAAGAAACCTGTTATGATTTCATCAGGAACATGCCTTAGCTCCTCTCTCAATACATGAAGTGGTAAGTAAGCTTAGACCTGAAAACTATCTCGGAATCTAGGACAGATTACACATTTGAGTTGATGCTATTTAATGATGTATACCAGTAGTGAATTTTGTTTGGCAAAACAATATTTGTTTAATCTAGATGGTTTATAAAAATACCAAGATATATTACTGTATGTCCATTAGGCACCATTCTAGTTCCCAGATCAAGCAACCTCTTATCTTTGTCCTACTGCTAAGGCTGTTTTGTCTTCTATTAGTCCCTCCTTGTACCTAGCAAGCATGCAAGAATCATGAGCTGCTCAAGACTGATTACCAAATCAGCGACCTCCAAGTTAGTTCCTGGTGTAACAGAATATGGCTTTACATGGCTGTACTTTTCAGATTAGAACATGAAGAAATAACTACATGTCCCCAGGATTGAAAATCAGAAAACAAATTTTAAAGAAGCCTTAATAAGACACTTGTGCTTTAGTACTTGGAGAACAAAAGCATAAATATGCACTGTTGTAACGCTCAGGCAGGGAAACTTGGAACTTCTTTACCACTCAGAGATAGGTATCCATCTCTATCCTTCCTGCAGATCATTGGAAACCACTTCATCGATCACCATATGACGACCTCATCGGACCTTTTCTTGCGCCAGTCTGACCAGCCACGATCGCGAGCAGCGATCAGCACGCACCCACCATCCTGGCCGCAAATATGGAATTATGAAAATCCAGTAACCAAGAATCGGATTGCACCCAATTCATCACATGAAAATCAAATCGCCTGCAAGAATCCAACGAACTAACAAAAAATGAAGGGGGAAAGAGAAGGGGCAGTACAACAGTTGCTACCTCGAATTGATTGGCTGCTCATCTCTTTCTTGCATAGACTCAAGACACTGAAAAATATCGATAACACAAAGAACTCACGTTGCTTTCCACAAGTCCACGGGGAAGGTTTGGATTGAGGCGGTTGTGCGCCTCGGACGAGGGAAATCCAAGAAGACGCGCAAGGCACGTTTGGTGGCGGTGCTCTTGCTGCTGGCGATGGAGGCGGGAAGAATCAGGTGAAACCAAGCCGCGGTCGCCCTGTTGCCCAGCAGGGGCGAGCTCGTCCTCGATCGGCCGCGGCCTCCGCGTGCGCCCTGTAAGCCGCCGCTGATGACCGATGGGGGAGGGCCTCGTCTGGAAGAGAACGGAGATGGGGCAGGGGCCTTTTCCTGTATGCAAGAAAAGGCAAAAACAAGAAATCTCAGAAGTTAGAAGATGGGAAACAGGCGAGTGAGGCCAGCGGCGCTGACGGTCGGCACTCGATTTTTCTGGACGGTGACCTCCTCCCCGCCGTGGCTGTGGCCGCCACAGCACCTCCCGTGTGCCGTCTCTCCTGTGTGCACCACCACCTCGGCCGCACGGAGAGAGACATGGGGTGATGCCGGGGCTCCGGCCAGGCACACGTCGTCGGTGAGGTCTAGTGTGGCGGGATTTTGAAGACACTGAGGTAGACATGTCGATGGGAAGCTTTTTTATAACCCTATACAGGGGTGAATGGATGGCACGCGGCAGACAATGGAAAGGCAGTTAAGCCCTGGGCGACGGGTGTTGCTTCTGGAGTTGTGGGATTCTACATGAGTCTTCTAGAGCTGATAAGTACTAGAAACAAAAAGACACACGGTCAAAGGGTAGAGACCAGTCAAAGCGGTGGAGTCCAAAGAAAATCAAAACGTGTGGTTACATGCAGACTGCTCTATCCACCACACAATTAAAAAACCCCACAACAATTGTCATTTTTACAGCAATGGTAAAAAAAAATCAATTACACCACCGGTGCTTAAACTTGGCAAGAAAAGTCACTTCAGTGTCAAAACTTGTGGCGTACATTAAACTGGTGCCACAAGTTGGCTAAGGCGTGCAAATACGATGCAAAAATCGTTTGAATACGCATGCGGCGCCGATGAGGTGTGACAGCATGGCGTGCGGCCCATTGTCAGTGACCTCCCCCTGTAGAGTAGGCGTGTGGGGTGTTGTTTTTCGCAAAAGAACCTCGGAATTTTATTTCTTTGCACGAGAAAGCCCTTGACAGGTGCGAAACCCAGCTGTAGCACACATTTTATATTGGAATGAAAAAATAACATAAATTATGAGATAGACACGAACTGGCCATTTGGACTCAGGCTGGACGGCGCGAGCGGGCTTTTTGGCCCGCTCGTGGCCCGTTCAGGACCGGACCGATCGGTCCTGGCTCGCTGCAGAAATTGGCCGGTCCGGTTACCAAATTTCGGCTCGAAGTTTCCTCGGTCCGGTCCGGTCTTTGACCGGTCCGACCGAGCGGACCGAAGCTGCAGGCCGTTTCTAGTCGGCGCAGCCACCGGCGACATCCTGCTCCGGCCGTGAGATCCGTGCAGCCACTACGGACGAGCGCGCCCTGCCGACCCTCTCCCGCTCCTGAGGTAGAAGAGAACAGAGAATAGAAAGAAAGCGCGGTCAGGCCCGTGATTATCTGAGATAGACTTGATTTTTTTTCCTTTTCTTCAAGTACAGAAGAAGACTCAGGTCATGCCCGTTATTATCTGAGTCACGCCTTTGCAACCGCAGTTTCCCCAGGGGCAAGAGATAGAAGAGGAATCAGATCACGCGCTGCCATTTTATTCCTTTTAATCAGTCAACAAAAAATTGGAAGAACAAGATCAACGAGATTTGATCCGCTAATTAAGGCGCCTTCACTTCACGCCCCCGTTCCATTTGTTGGTGACTAAATACTAACAAGAGAAATGTGTTCGTTTCAATAATCATGCGCCACCACGCTACCGTTTCCTTTTATTCAGTCGAACATGCAGAAGAAAGAACGAGAGAGACATGGTTCGATCCGCTAATCACGGCGTCGTCACACGATAAACTCGACGTTAGATTTCATCCGCTAATCATGGCAAGGCCCTCACATAGAAAATTGTCGGCTCATGCACGCCATAAATTACTTGCATGCAACAACAAAAATGCTAAGTAATAAACATGCGCAGAATCATCGCTAACGATTGCGCCCCGGCCGGCTCGACCCAGCACACTTCCTTCGGCATGGGCTCTTCGGCATGTCGCCCATGATGCCGCCGGCGAACACACACGTTGTCCACTCGCCATAGCTCCCGCCCACGTCGCTATACCTGCGCATGTCGCCGCCGGTGATGCTTGGCCGGTCCGCTCGGTCCGGCCCGGGCTTCGACGTCGCCGGTCCGGTCCCTGAAAATAGGCCCGCATGGCTGGTCGGTCCGGTCCGGTCCGGCCCGCCGGCGGCCGGTCCAAACGTCGGCTCGGTCAGGGACCGGACCGGCCCGGACCGTGTCCACCCTGAATTTGGACCATCCAGTCGCTCGGCTAGCCACCCAATCGCTAGCTACACCATTTGACGGCTTGGTGCATACACATATCTTATATCTTTTGCTTAAACAACATACATTAATAATTTTACTAATTCAGAAAAATGCTGGCCCAGGGTTCGAACGTTCGACTTGGGGCAAAATTCAAGACGAGCTGGTCGCTGCAACCACATTCATTTGGTCTCTACTGGGATTTTTTTTCTTCTTTTTGTCATATGAGCCAACATACCATGTGTTTTTTCATTTTTTACAATTTGTGAAAAATATGCAAATCCTAATTATAAATAATATACTTCTACATAAAACAAATGACACAAAAAGATGCTCATCTAATTCCAAAAAATGGCAACCTATTAATTTTAAAGAATCCATAAAATTAAATTACAAATTATACAAATGTTTGTATAATTTTGAAAAGTGTTTGCATATTAAATAGAAATATTAAATTAATTTTATAATATATATATGGAAATAAATTTGCTTAAAGTTTGTAAATAAAATATTCATGTAGGATATAAAAGAGTTCATGCTTGAATTGTTTTAAGGTTTCTTTACAAGTTTTTATGTGTTTTGATAAAGTTTATGTGTGTTTAAAAATAAAATAAATAAATACAAACATATGTATGGGAATATATATATGAGCTAAATGTGTCACCTGCAGATCCTCAAAGGAATATGCATGTACAATTATATGTATATTATTTATAACTAGGATTCACATATTTTTTTGCAATTTTCAAAATACGCCGCACTAACTGCAGTCCATTTTTCGCCCATGACCCGCGGTAGTTGTAGAAATAAAATGTAACAATCCTATGCAAAGAAAAAAATGCCCGCCTTTATGTCCCGCAGGTCCCATGTTCTAACCCTCATGTCCACATCTTTTTGTTGGAATTAAAATTCTTAATTTATGTTGTTAAAAGCAACGATATGACGACAGAGTGTCCTTGTAGGACATGAAGTGTATCCTTGTGTGTTGCTTAGCTGCGCGGTTAGATTTAGCGGTCGTTCGCGGCTCGATTCCTCGAGCTTGCAATATTTTCAATCTAACATAATTTGTTCTTTTCGCTGCCAATGGGTCCCACACATATAGGTTTTTTTAATGCGAAAAAATAAAATCAAGGATTTTTTTGGCAAAAATTACACGCCACACGCCTGGTCTACTGCCCGGTCACTAACAATGGGCTCCCACACCACGCTGGCATGCTTCAGTAGCGTCGCATGCATATACAAACAAGTTTTGCACCGTATTTGTATGACGAGCCAAGTTGTGACACCAGTTCAATGTATGCCACAAGTTCTGATACTAAAGTGATTTTTCTCGCCAAGTTTATGCATCGATGGTGTAATTGACTCTAAAAAAAACTCCAAAAAATCCAGGAAAAAGAAACCCTTACGGGCCTAGTATTCTAGTTATAAATCAAATAACTTTGTTTGCATAATAAATATATCTTAAGATAAAAAAATGCTATTGACTTAGTACTTGAAGGATAATTATAAAAGATTGAAAATGTGAACTATACTATTAGGATATGACATAAGTAATCGCATATGACTTACATAAATCTTGATGTGTGTAAAGTAAGAACAGTGAATACGGCCGGTCTCAGGTTTGAATCCTCAGTGGCCGTGTTTGTTTTATTCTTTTGTTCACTCATAAGGGACATTTGCATGATTAAGTATAAAGAAATGGCATTTTCGACAAAAGAACATGCCACGTGAGCTCCTGAAAACGGCCCCATCAGTCAGGTTCATCGTCAATATGCGTTTATACACAGTTTAGATCAATTTGTAGCCGCGCACCCCCAGACTTGGCACTGCAAAAATTAAGGAAAATGGTACTAATCCGTCAGCACTGCCCCAATTGTGGTACCAATGTAAAATTAACTCCTTTGACACTGTGCAAGAAGAAGTGTAAACTAGTGCAACTTTTAATAACAATTATGATTTAAGCATGTTGACTGAAAACGAATTCCATTTTAAGTTCATAACACAAAATTAATAGTGTCAAATGATTCCAACATCAAAGTGTGCCACATGCATAAACGTATGAGAAATTCAATCACGCAAAAGTTGACTAAGCAACAAAAACAAAGAAAAACTATTAACACGAGCGAGAAAATTAAATGATTTATTCGTACTACTCAGTTTTTTATTAATAAAAAACAAATACATATATTTTATAAACATAAAATTAATGAAATAAAAAAGATGTGATTTTAAAAACTAAAATTCAACTAAAAAAGAAATAATCGTGAAAATGGACTTAGCCAAAACAAAATCATAAAATAAATATATGAAAAAAAGAATATTCTAAGGATGAATGAATTAAGAGCATTGGTATTACCTTAAAGAAAAAGAAAATTTAAAAAGTGAAAACATGCACACAAAGTACAGTGCAACTCACATTTTTTACATCCATGTTATACTCAGTGATCAATCAATAGAATAATAATGTTGACGATTAATCATCTCGGGACACATCAAAACTGAATTAAATCTGATATCAATTGTAGCACCCCTCGCATCCCTCTCTCACGTACGCACTCAGAGACACGCACACGCCTGACAAGCCCGCATGCGGACACACACAACACATGCATGGAGATGAGAGTTAATTGCATGGTGGTACCATACTTCTTCACCTACTCACGGATTGGTACCACTACTCAAAAGTTTTGCAATTCAGTACCAACTCAGGGCCTAAGTGGTGCAATACGGTCAGAGGTGCGTATAAACGCGTATCGACAGATACTCCGACAGGCTGGGCCCAACTGTCAGGTGACACGATGGCCGAATCGGCCCGCGCCGCTCGCTGACTAGGACGAACCGGACCGAGCCGCTCTCTCTCGCCCGCTCACTCCCCCCCGCTCGTTTTGCCTCGCCCCCCTTTGTCTCCGTCGCCGGCCGCCGCGCGTTTCTCCTCCGCCGTAGTAGCGCCATGGTCTTCGAGGACGAAAGCAGTGACTCTCAGTCCAGCAATGTGTACCTCTACTCCTCCTCCTCCGACGGAATGCAGTACCAGGTGCGTGGTTCGAGCTAGGGTTAGGGTTAGGGTTTGTTCTGTGATTGTTGGGGGATTGGGGATTTGACTAGGTTATCTTTGTTCATCTTGCTCCTTAGATCCCTGCTAGTATTGAAGACCTAGACTACATGGGCATTGAGACAGCACCCCCAGTCCTGTGCGAGCACCACCGTTTGCCAGCTGAGAGGAGGGTTGCATTCGAGGCATTTAACACTGGCAGGAGGTTCTTAGCCTGTTCAAAGAAGGTAACAATCATTGCAGTATTCATTGAAGTAGTAAACTTGTTGAAATAGTTATTAGTGCAGATATCAATTAGTGCTAGTTACACTCACTGCAGTCATTGTTTATTGTTTCTGATGCTCATTAGTAAGCCATTAATTAGCGCTAGTTACAATCATTGCAGTAGGCTGTGAGTACTTAATTGTTTAGTAGTGCTAGTTACACTGACTGCAGCCATTGTTTATTGTTTCTGATGCTCATTACTAAGCCATTAATTAGTGCTAGTTACAATCATTGGTCACTCCTTTTTGTGTATCATCGATTCTTAATTGACAGAGAGCTTCGTTAGGAGTGCATTGTTTAGTCTGGTCTTTCTTTAATTGGCAATGTGAGTTGATTAAAGTGTCACTTCATAACTTTAATTGTGCATTGTGTTATACTGTATTTAAATGCCTAGGGATTTGCAGTGCATCTGGTATGGAGATTTCACGTCCTTGCAGAAATCATCCCAGGAGATTTCACGCCCTGCTCTGGAGTCTTTGTACTGCTGCCACCAATCAGCTGCTTGGTCCTTGAGTTGGAAGGCTGCAAACTTCACATAGTCCTCAGGCTTGACGTTACTGCACTCAAAATGCTTCTTGATATCAGTGATCCAATCTTCAGCATCGAGAGGGTCGACACAGTAACTGAAAGCCTTTGGTTGATTAGCCAAGAACTGGTTGAGCGTAGCATGGTGCTGTTGGTTGAAGAAATTGCCTTGGTTCCCATGAGCACCCTGATTTGCTTGATTTGCTTGCATTTGCTGCATCATCTGCATAAGCATCTGGGTGTTCTGATTCGTAGTCTGCATAATTGCTCTCCAGGCCTCAGACGGAGGAGGAGGGGAAGGAGTACGACCAGGAACCTCTTCACCCTCTGGGTTAGCGTTGGGAACTCTTTTAGGAGCCATCCTGTAAGAGATGACCACCATTAGCCATTTGATTGAAAGAAGATATAAGCTGAAACAACGGCTAGAAATGCAACATAGTCTTCACAAGAATCATTCGAACAAGAGGAACGAATGAAATTCTCAGTTTAATGATAACAACAATCTTCACGAGAAGCCACTTGGAGACAAAAGGTAAATAAGAAAAACAGCAAGGTGCAGATAGAACAAATACAAGATAGGAGCTTCGTTCGACATCTTTGTGCTGAAAGCTTATGGAACGTGTTACGAAAGGGTTTTGCAATCCCCGGATCAGCATAGCCAAGGACCCTTTAAGATGCAACTCCCGATCGGAACATCGGCCATAAAACCACTTCACTCAATGTAGAACCCCAAACTCCCCAACCTGCATTCGTTGGAAGAATGCCTACGAGCTACTGGATGAACCCACCTATTAATTTCCGAAAGTTTCCAGTTATGCAATCAGGTGTTGGGGATACAGGGGAAGCATCGCGCACTCAACTCTAATCCTACATCCAGCTGTATCCATCCTTCAACACATAACCAGTTATTCTCGGAAACCGTCTACCTCGGACCTTCGAAACGCATCTACTATACAAGCTATGGCAATACTCCCGAACTACCTCCCCAGTACTGGGTGATGTCGGGGTTATCTTGCCACTAACCGCATAGGAGAGTTTTCGATGTCGGCCGTCTTAAGTATTCTAGAACTGCCGCGATATGTTTGTCACGACAATACCTCGGAGCTCAACTCCCCGGGACACTGCCACAACCCCTAATGTCAGGAGGCATCGAGAACAATATTCTCGTCACAAAGACATTGAAACAATCCAAACAATACTCGCGAGATTCCTAAAAAAAAATTTGGTGCAATTTTGAGAGTAGAAGAGGCAAGAGTAATCGTCAGGAGTCCTCACCAGAGTGAGAAGAGACGAGGAGCAAAAGAAATCCTACTCTCCGATATAAATATAAGACTCAAAACATTTTAAGTGTGTGCCTAGACTCAACCGTCAACGATTCGATCAAACAGTGGGGGCTTCTAGGTCGGAGAAGGCTCTGGTACCAACTTGTAATGCCCAGGATGGGACTATACCTCCTACGTGTCGAGGCACGACTTAAAGGTATAAGCCCATTCTGGAATGATCTCAAGTTTGGTACCTTTGCACATCTCATGTAAAAATAGGGATGAAAGCGAAAATATAGTTGGCTTACACTCGCCACGTCACACAATTCATTACATATCCAAACATCATTCAAATAAACATCACAACCCGTCTACGGGTGAAGATCCAAATGAAAGATACCAAACATAACATAAATCCATAGGTCTGAATCGCCCTAGTAGAAACCTCTACTGATCGTCGGGATTGTGCACATAGTATCGGCTACGGTCCTCGTCGTACTCCCAGTACAGCTCGGTGCCGTCACTTGAATAGATCGCCTGAGTACCTGCATCTGGTGTGGTGTAGAGTCTGTGAGCCACAGAGGACTCAGAATCCCGTTCCCGGGTAACACAACTATCCAAGCCTTGGGTGTGGAACAAGGCTGAAGAACGAATAAGAGGTTGCAGCAGCACTAGCACTAACTTACGTAAAAGAGAGCGAGAAGAGAAGTGCCTCGGACGAAAGATGATCATGAAGTGATCCTAACTAAGCAAGTCAAACATAACCCCACCGTGTTCACTTTCCGAACCCCTTTCGGAAAATGACCGTCATGGTACTCACGCTGGTAGTGTGTTCTGAACATGGTGTCAAGTTTTCTACAACCGGATATTAACAAATTCCCATCTGCCACATAACCGCGGGCACGGCTTTCGAAACATAACCCTGCAGGGGTGTTCCAACTTGGCCCATGACAAGCCCACGATCCGCGGAGTCGCAACTCCAAGGTGGGAAGGCCCGAGTATCCTCGGAATCCCGTGCTCAAGATACTCCAACTAAGGTAAGGCTAATCCAGCAAATCCTCCCGGCGTGCCGATGATGGGCCTCTAACCCCTCGTTGGTTACCCCAAGTGGAAGGTGTAAGATGCAGTGTTGTGGAAGTTTTTCCCTTAGCAAAGATGTCAAGGATCGAATCCCCAGAGACTCCTAGGTTCAACAAGTAGGTGTCAACTGCTAACGGCGTCAGATATTAGCAATCAACGTGGACCTGCACACAGATACAAATAACTTTGTTCCCAACGAGTACAGAGAGGTTGTCAATCCCTCCGGCCTTGTAGTTCACAAAGGATTAAAAGCAATGATAGTAGTGATAGATAATGTTTTGCAATAGTAAGTAAAAGCGAAAAGTAAATAGCGGATGTGATCAATGATGGTAATATGGACCGGAGTCTCATGATGTTCACTAGTGACGTCTCTCTCCCAAAAGACGATAAAACAGCTATGTGAGGTAAACAAATTACAGCTGGGCAATTGACAGGACCACGAACGCAAACCAATGCTGACTACATTGCAAGAAAGGTTGAGGTTCAAAGCATGGGCGGTACGCCAAAGTAAGTAGACCGAAATCCATCAATATCTACTACTAATCATCCACCTTGAGATATCTATCCAGAACATCTCGCTGGTATTAAGTTGCGAGTCCCACCCATAGTGTAAACTCAATGCAACAGACAACCTCATTAAAAGAACTTTGCGTAAAGTAAACAATCCTTGCACCCGCGGGCACAAGCACCATTGTTTTCTCCCTTGTGGCAACAGCACATCCCCTAGACTCATGTTTCTGTCACTCAAGCTAGTCATCGAGGGGCATGAACCCACAATCGAGCATAACGTTCCCTCTTGGAGTCACTACGTATTACTTGGCCAAAGCAATAAATAACAACGGAGAACATGCAAGAATTACTTATGAACATAAATATAAAAGAGGTAGATCAAATATATTACTCAAGATCAATCTGAACATAATCTCATAATCCATCGGATCCCAGCAAACTCATCATAGCAACAACATAAGGATTACATATGTGCCTCGATCATGTAGGGCAGCTCACGAGGACAAATTACTGAAGCACGAGAACGGGAGGAGAACATCACATAGCTACTGGTCATGGACTCATGGTCCAAGGGAGACTACTCACGACTCATCCGGGAGGCGTCCATGGCAGTGGAGAAGCTCCCGGTGGTGATCCTCCCCTCCGGCAGGGTGCCGGGAAGAGTTCTCCTGGTGCTCCCGATCTTGGAAGCGGCGGCGGCGGCGGAACAGAGATGGGATCGCGAAAAGAGTTCTTGTTCTGAGGGTTTCGGAGGACGCTTTAAATATATGCCAAAGGGGGGCATCGGGGAAGCTTCGGGGGGCCCAAGCGCCCCCCGGCGCGGCCCAGGGGGGGCGCCGCCAGGGCGCCTGGAGCCCTGGTGGCCCCCCTGGCTGTCCTTCGGACGCACGGTAGTTTCCGGAACACTGATTTTTTATATAATTTTTCTGGATTTTTCCTGGCAGTTCTCGTAACGTGAAAACCTGAAATACAAAAATAGCTGAAAACAGAAACTGGCACGGGGGTGCACTGGATTAGTAAGTTAGTCCAAATATGATCAAAAGTGTATGGAAGTGTATGAATATCATAGCAATATCACCCAAAAGTGGCATGGAGCAAGCAGAAATTATAGATACGTTTTGGACGTATCAACATCCCCAAGCTTAATTCCTGCTCGTCCTCGAGTAGGTAAATGATAACAAGAATAATTTCTGTGGTGACATGCTATTAACCATATAGGACTTTTTCATAGTCATATGACAAAAGCTTACTGAGACAATGATTCTGTAGTAATTAAGTTGCCTCACGAGAAAATCACAAATGACTGAAAGTTTTACAATATGAAACTGAAACATCAAAAAGATTTGCAATGAACATGATGTGCAAATATGATAAAGTGATATCTAGCTTGCCCCCTTTAGTGATGCAAAACATAAATGCATGGGCACCTTCAAGGTTTAAGTGATGACTAGATACAATGATTTCAGAAATAACGATATCACAATCATGCAAAAGACAATGCTACTTTGGGACAATGCACATTACACTCAGAATGACAATCATGCTCTCAGTAGTTGGTGCTTTAACATAAAAGTAAAAGAATGGTTATGTGCTAGAGCTTTTTATTTTGAAAACATGGAAGCAATTTTGTCAACGGTAGTAGTACTTCATATGTGTCATGCATAAGACATCCTATAAGTTGCAAGCCTCATGCATCGTATACCAATAGTGCTCGCACCTTGTCCTAATTAGCTCGGATTTCCATGGGTTATCATTGCATTACATATGTTTCAACCAAGTGTCACAAAGGGGTACCTCTATGCCACCTGTACAAAGGTCCAAGGAGATAAATCACATTTGATTTCTCGTTTTTGATAAATCTCAACTTGAGGACATCCATACCGGGACAACATAGAAAATAGATGATGGACTCCTCTTAAATGCATAAGCATATTCTCATAAGAGATTGAGGATTAATGTCCAAGCTAAAACTTCCACCATGATACATGGCTTTGGTTGCCGGCCCAATGTTCTTCTCTAACAATATGCATATTCATTCAACCCACGGTAAATCACCCTTACTTCAGACAAGACGAACATGCATAGCAACTCACATGATATTCAACAAAAGTGTGACAGTTGATGGCGTCCCCAGAAACATGGTTACCGCTCAGCAAGCAACTTATAAGAAATAAGATACATAGGCAACATATTCTTTACCACAATAGTTTTTAAGCTACTTTCCCATGAGCTATGTATTGCAAAGTTAGTTCGCTTAGTACAGGTGGAGGTTAGCAAAAGACTGGGAGCGACCAACTAAGAGAGCAATGACGGTCATAATCATGCAAAGCGACAAAGCAATATTGAATCAAGCATGGAAGTTATATCGCTACTCAGAAATAAAAGATCATCAAGGCTTGACAGACTTTCTTTACAGTCTTAAATATGCGTGAGCATACGCCAAGTCAATCAAAATAAATTCTCGAGGGAAGATATTACTAAACCATACGACATCATAGGCAAACAAATCAAGTTGGTACTCCAATAACACATTGGGAATCCCCCGGCTATTTGAGATTAACCATAAGAAAACCTGAACTACTAAGCACCATCATGCAAGTAGCATCTTTATCATAGACATATTAACCAATGCAACGGAAGCAAACTCTCTTAATAAGGTGAGCATGATAATTAAAGAGAGTTCAAGCAACCAACTAAACAAAAGCTCTTTGAAAAGATAAGCATGAATACTAAGAGCAGAGCATGATAGTAGCTATTAAAAGACAAAGAACACACACAGCAAAGATAGACATGAAAATTCTATGTTATATTCTAGGTAGCGTGTTTCTCTCCCACATAAAGAATGCTGAGTTCCGACTCGTTATGAAAAACTAAAAAGAAAACTAAAAGCAAGACGCTCCAAGCATAGCACATAACACATGAAGTGATAAAAATATAGCGGAACGAAAGACGAACTGATAATGTTGATGGAGAAGGGGATGCACGGGGGCATCCCCAAGCTTAGACGCTTGAGTCTCCTTGAATATTTCTTGGGGGTGCACGGGGGCATCCCCAAGCTTGAGCGCTTGACACTCCTGAATCTTTTTATCATCTTCCCTCGCACACTTGAAAACTCCCTTCATACACAACTCATCATAATCTGATTAGCGAGGTTAGTACCCTTAATAAAATAATTGCACCTTGCTGGAAATAAAGATATTCTTGAAGTTCTACTGTTTCTCAAGATTGCCAAAAGGTTTTTGCAAAGAAAAAGCAAGCTCTTGATTTGCAAAGTGAAGGAAAGGCAAAACAGGACAGAATCTGTGAAAAACAGAACAACAGGTAGTAATTGATCTGTTCGGGATACTTCTGCAACTCAAATAAAAAAACTCAGAACAGATGCACGAAAGACAATTATATAGAGAACGCTGTCGAAAAAATTCAGACCAAAAATATGATCTGGTGATTTTATACGAATTTTTCTATCCAAGGACAGAATCTGTTTCCTGGACAGCACCTCACAACTTTTGAACTTTCTAGCAATCAGAGGCTATACTTGGCACAAATATGAAAAGCAAAGATACAATGATGATGCTACAGCAGTAAACAACATCAAGACACAACAAAAGCAAAAAATTTATTCATGTGGGCTGCCTCCCAAAAGCGCTTTCTTTTATGCCTTTAAGCTAGGCATAATGCATAGAGATCAAGTTTTATCAAGGGTAAAAGAATAGCTAGCCCGTACGACGGACTCAAAAGGTAACTTGATCTTCTTTCGAGGGAAGTGTTCCATCCCTTTCTTGAGAGGAAACTGAAATTTTATATTGCCCTCTTTCATGTCAATGATAGCACCAACGGTGCGCAAAAAGGGACGTCCCAAAATAATTGGACAAGAAGGATCACATTCAATATCCATAATAGTGAAATCAACGGGCACATAATTATCATTGACAACGATAAGAACATCGTCGATCCTCCCCAAAGGATTCTTTATGGAAGAATCAACGAGACGAACACCAAAAGAACAAGAATCAAAAGGTTTCAATTTAAGCATATCATATATTCTTTTGGGCATAACAGAGGTACTAGCACCAACATCACATAATGCATAACAAGAGAAGTCATTCAATTTAATTTTTATCATAGGATCCCAACCATCTTCTTGCTTTTTAGGTATGGAGGCTTCTACTCTAAGTTTCTCCTCCCTAACTTTGATAAGAGCATTAGTGACATGCTCTGTGAAGGCAAGATTAAGCGTGCTAGTGTGGGGATCTTTGGCCATTCCTTGTAGAAAGGTGACAACTTCTGAAATACTACAATTATCAAAATCAATTTTATCATTAGTGGGCAGAATTGTAGTGTCATCCTCTTTGTTTAATTCGCTCTCTATTATAAGAGTTTGAACATCTTCCCAAGTTTGGGGAAGCTTAGGAGCAATTTTAAACTGAGGCTCATACTCTTTTCCTGGAAGACCATGCCATGGGCATAACCCTCCGTCAAGACTAATATAATCACAAGGTTTATTACTTTTGTAGATCCCGACAGTGGTAATTGGGATAATGGAAGAAAGGGTGTACTCCTCCCATTTAGTGTTTTTGGTAGAACCCATAATAGCAAGCAAGCAAGATAACTATTTTTGTGATTTTCGATAAAAGGTACTCAAGCAAAAACTGAAAGGTAAACTAACAAGACTAAAAAGCAAAGGTAAAAGATAGCATGCAACTCCCCTATCCTGAAGAGTGGAGTCCCGGGCAACGGCGCCAGAAAAACTCCTTGATGGGCCTCTAACCCCTCGTTGGTTACCCCAAGTGGAAGGTGTAAGATGCAGTGTTGTGGAAGTTTTTCCCTTAGCAAAGATGCCAAGGATCGAATCCCCAGAGACTCCTAGGTTCAACAAGTAGGTGTCAACTGCTAACGGCGCCAGATATTAGCAATCAACGTGGACCTGCACACAGATACAAATAACTTTGCTCCCAACGAGTACAGAGAGGTTGTCAATCCCTCCGGCCTTGTAGTTCACAAAGGATTAAAAGCAATGATAGTAGTGATAGATAATGTTTTGCAATAGTAAGTAAAAGCGAAAAGTAAATAGCGGATGTGATCAATGATGGTAATATGGACCGGAGTCTCATGATGTTCGCTAGTGATGTCTCTCTCCCAAAAGACGATAAAACAGCTATGTGAGGTAAATAAATTACAGCTGGGCAATTGACAGGACCACGAACGCAAACCGATGCTGACTACATTGCAAGAAAGGTTGAGGTTCAAAGCATGGGCGGTACGCCAAAGTAAGTAGACCGAAATCCATCAATATCTACTACTAATCATCCACCTTGAGATTGTTGGGGAACGCAGCATGGGAAACAAAATTTTCCTACGCTCACCAAGATCAATCTAGGAGATGCACATCTACGAGAGGAGAGTTGGATCCACATACCCTTGTAGATCGCTAAGCGGAAGCGTTCAAGAACGCGGTTGATGGAGTCGTACTCGCCGCGATTCAGATCGCCGAAGATCCTAGCACCGAACGGACGGTGCCTCCGCGTTCTTCACACGTGCAGCCCGGTGACGTCTCCCACGCCTTGATCCAGCAAGGAGAGAGGGAGAGGTTGGGGAAGACTCCATCCAACATCAGCACGACGGCGTGGTGGTGGTGGAGGAGCGCGGGACTCCAGCAGGGCTTCGCCAAGCGCTGCAAGAGACGAGGAGGGAGAGGGGTAGGGCTGCGCCAAGAGGGAGACGTTCTCGTGTGTCTAGCAGCCCCAAAACCTCACATATATATAAGGGGAAGGGAGGGCTGCGCCCCCTTTAGGGTTTCCCACCCCTAGGGGTGCGGCCAGCCCTAGAAAACCCATCTAGGGTGCGGCCAAGGGGGGGGAGAGAGAGGGGGCGCCCTAGGATGGGCCTTAAGGCCCATCTGGACCTAGGGTTTGCCCCCCTCCACACTCCATGCGCCTAGGGACTTGGTGGGGGGGCGCACCAGCCCCCTTGGGGCTGGTCCCCTCCCACACTTAGCCCACGCAGCCACCTGGGGCTGGTGGCCCCACCTGGTGGACCCCCGGGACCCTCCCGGTGGTCCCGGTACATTACCGATATCGCCCGAAACTTTTCCGGTGACCAAAACAGGACTTCCCATATATGAATCTTTACCTCCGGACCATTCCGGAACTCCTCGTGACGTCCGGGATCTCATCCGGGACTCCGAACAACCTTCGGTAACCGCGTACATACTTTCCCTATAACCCTAGCGTCATCGAACCTTAAGTGTGTAGACCCTACGGGTTCGGGAACCATGTAGACATGACCGAGACAACTCTCCGGTCAATAACCAACAGCGGGATCTGGATACCCATGTTGGCTCCCACATGTTCCACGATGATCTCATCGGATGAACCACGATGTCAAGGATTCAATCAATCCCGTATACGATTCCCTTTGTCTATCGGTATAGCACTTACCCGAGATTCGATCGTCGGTATACCGATACCTCGCTCAATCTCGTTACCGGCAAGTCTCTTTACTCGTTCCGTAACACATCATCCCGTGATCAACTCCTTGATCACATATTGTGCACATTATGATGATGTCCTACCGAGTGGGCCCAGAGATACCTCTCCGTCACACGGAGTGACAAATCCCAGTCTCGATTCGTGCCAACTCAACAGACACTTTCGGAGATACTTGTAGTGCACCTTTATAGCCACCCAGTTACGTTGTGACGTTTGGTACACCCAAAGCATTCCTACGGTATCCGTGAGTTGCACAATCTCATGGTCTAAGGAAAAGATACTTGACATATAGAAAAGCTTTAGCATACGAACTACACGATCTGTGCTAGGCTTAGGATTGGGTCTTGTCCATCACATCATTCTCCTAATGATGTGATCCCGTTATCAACGACATCCAATGTCCATGGTCAGGAAACCGTAACCACCTATTGATCAACGAGCTAGTCATCTAGAGGCTTACTAGGGACATGGTGTTTGTCTATGTATCCACACATGTATCTGAGTTTCCTATCAATACAATTCTAGCATGGATAATAAACGATTATCGTGAACAAGGAAATATAATAATAACCAATTTATTATTGCCTCTAGGGCATATTTCCAACATGTCTGCCTCAGCGACTTTCAGCATCGAAAACAGCTCGGCGATGGTTTTGTTCATCCCTTGCATGTTATACTGCTGCACGAAGCTCTTGTAGCTAGGCGGGAGTGACTGGAGAATTCTGTCAATGATAGCCTCATCCGGGAACACAAGTCCCAGATCAGCTATGCGGGTATAGTACCCAGACATCTTCAGTAAGTGCTCACTGACAGACGAATTCTCCTCCATCTTGCAAGCAAAGAATTTATCGGTGGTCTCATACCTCTCGATCTTGGCATTCTTTTCAAAGATGAACTTCAACTCCTGGAACATCTCATATGCTCCATGACGTTCAAAACGCCTTTGAAGTCCTCCTTCCAAGCTATACAATATGGCACACTGCACTACTGAGTAGTCATCCGAACGCGACTGCCAGGCGTTCATAACGTCCGCAGAGGCCTGAGGAGCGGGGGGTTCACCTAGCGGTGCATTTAAGACATAAACCTTTTGGGCAGCTGTGAGGATGATCCTCAGATTGCGGAGCCAGTCCGCAAAGTTGCTCCCATCATCTTTCAGTTTAGCTTTCTCTAGGAACGCATTAAAATTCAGGGGAGCTACTGCGCGAGCCATCTACAACAAAAGATTTGCAAAGACATTTTAGACTATTGTTCATGATAAGTGAGTTATTACCTAATCAAATTATTTATAACTCCCACTCAAATTGACATCCCTCTGGTCATTCGAGCGTGACATGATCCAGATCCACCAACCCAAGTCCGATCATCACGTGAGATGAGGTGGTGTCAATGGTGAACATCTACATGTTGATCATATCTACTATATGACTCATGCTCGACCTTTCGGTCTTCCGCGTTCCGAGGCCATGTCTGTACATGCTAGGCTCGTCAAGTCTAACCCGAGTGTTCTGCATGTGCAAAACTGGCTTGCACCCGTTGTATGCGAACGTAGAGTCTATCACACCCGATCATCACGTGGTGCTTCGAAACGACGAACCTTCGCAACGGCGCACACTCGGGGGGAACACAATTTTATCTTGAAATTTTAGTGAGGGATCATCTTATAATGCTACCGTCGTCCTAAGCAAAATAAGATGCATAAAAGGATTAACATCACATGCAAATCATAAGTGACATGATATGGCCATCAACTCGTGCTTTTGATCTCCATCTCCAAAGCACCGGCATGATCTCCATCGTCACCGGCGCAACACCATGATCCCCATCATCATGATCTCCATCATCGTGTCGCCATCGGGGTTGTCGCGCGCCCACCATGCTCTTACTACTATTGCTACCGTTTAGCGATAAAGTAAAGCATTACATAGCGCTTAATGACTGACACGCAGGTCATACAAAAATTAAAGACAACCCTATGGCTCCTGCCGGTTGCCGTATACATCGACATGCAAGTCGATATTAACTATTACAACATGATCATCTCATACATCAAATATATCTCATCATGTCATTGGCCATATCATATCACATACATACCCTGCAAAAACAAGTTAGACGTCCTCTAATTTGTTGTTGCATGTTTTACGTGGCTGCTATGGGTATCTAGCAAGAACGCTTCTTACCTACGCAAATCCACAACGGTGATATTTAAGTTGCTATTTAACCTTCTACAAGGACCGCCTTTGTCTATTCCGATTCAACTAAGATAGGAGAAACAGACACCCGCCAGCCATCTTATGCAACAAAAGTCGCATGTCTGTCGATGGAACCGGTCTCATGTACGTGGACATGTAAAGTTGGTCCGGGCCGCTTCATCCCATAATACCGCTGAATCAAGAAAGACCAAGGAGGGAAGCAATCTAAACATCAACGCCCACAAACTCCTTTGTGTTCTACTCGTGATTGCATCTACGCAAAGACCTAGCTCATGATGCCACTGTTGGGGAACGCAGCATGGGAAACAAAATTTTCCTACGCTCACCAAGATCAATCTAGGAGATGCACATCTACGAGAGGAGAGTTGGATCCACATACCCTTGTAGATCGCTAAGCGGAAGCGTTCAAGAACGCGGTTGATGGAGTCGTACTCGCCGCGATTTAGATCGCCGAAGATCCTAGCACCGAACGGACGGTGCCTCCGCGTTCTTCACACGTGCAGCCCGGTGACGTCTCCCACGCCTTGATCCAGCAAGGAGAGAGGGAGAGGTTGGGGAAGACTCCATCCAACATCAGCACGACGGCGTGGTGGTGGTGGAGGAGCGCGGGACTCCAGCAGGGCTTCGCCAAGCGCTGCAAGAGACGAGGAGGGAGAGGGGTAGGGCTGCGCCAAGAGGGAGACGTTCTCGTGTGTCTAGCAGCCCCAAAACCTCACATATATATAAGGGGAAGGGAGGGCTGCGCCCCCTTTAGGGTTTCCCACCCCTAGGGGTGCGGCCAGCCCTAGAAAACCCATCTAGGGTGCGGCCAAGGGGGGGGGAGAGAGAGGGGGCGCCCTAGGATGGGCCTTAAGGCCCATCTGGACCTAGGGTTTGCCCCCCTCCACACTCCATGCGCCTAGGGACTTGGTGGGGGGGCGCACCAGCCCCCTTGGGGCTGGTCCCCTCCCACACTTAGCCCACGCAGCCACCTGGGGCTGGTGGCCCCACCTGGTGGACCCCCGGGACCCTCCCGGTGGTCCCGGTACATTACCGATATCGCCCGAAACTTTTCCGGTGACCAAAACAGGACTTCCCATATATGAATCTTTACCTCCGGACCATTCCGGAACTCCTCGTGACGTCCGGGATCTCATCCGGGACTCCGAACAACATTCGGTAACCGCGTACATACTTTCCCTATAACCCTAGCGTCATCGAACCTTAAGTGTGTAGACCCTACGGGCTCGGGAACCATGTAGACATGACCAAGACAACTCTCCGGCCAATAACCAACAGCGGGATCTGGATACCCATGTTGGCTCCCACATGTTCCACGATGATCTCATCGGATGAACCACGATGTCAAGGATTCAATCAATCCCGTATACGATTCCCTTTGTCTATCGGTATAGCACTTGCCCGAGATTCGATCGTCGGTATACCGATACCTTGCTCAATCTCGTTACCGGCAAGTCTCTTTACTCGTTCCGTAACACATCATCCCGTGATCAACTCCTTGATCACATATTGTGCACATTATGATGATGTCCTACCGAGTGGGCCCAGAGATACCTCTCCGTCATACGGAGTGACAAATCCCAGTCTCGATTCGTGCCAACCCAACAGACACTTTCGGAGATACCTGTTGTGCACCTTTATAGCCACCCAGTTACGTTGTGACGTTTGGTACACCCAAAGCATTCCTACGGTATCTGGGAGTTGCACAATCTCATGGTCTAAGGAAAAGATATTTGACATATAGAAAAGCTTTAGCATACGAACTACACGATCTGTGCTAGGCTTAGGATTGGGTCTTGTCCATCACATCATTCTCCTAATGATGTGATCCCGTTATCAACGACATCCAATGTCCATGGTTAGGAAACCGTAACCATCTATTGATCAACGAGCTAGTCGTCTAGAGGCTCACTAGGGACATGGTGTTTGTCTATGTATCCATACATGTATCTGAGTTTCCTATCAATACAATTCTAGCATGGATAATAAACGATTATCGTGAACAAGGAAATATAATAATAACCAATTTATTATTGCCTCTAGGGCATATTTCCAACAGAGATATCTATCCAGAACATCTCGCTGGTATTAAGTTGCGAGTCCCACCCATAGTGTAAACTCAATGCAACAGACAACTGCATTAAAAGAACTTTGCGTAAAGTAAACAATCCTTGCACCCGCGGGCACAAGCACCGTTGTTTTCCCCCTTGTGGAAACAGCACATCCCCTAGACTCATGTTTCTGTCACTCAAGCTAGTCATCGAGGGGCATGAACCCACAATCGAGCATAACGTTCCCTCTTGGAGTCACTACGTATTACTTGGCCAAAGCAATAAAGAAAAACGGAGAACATGCAAGAATTACTTATGAACATAAATATAAAAGAGGTAGATCAAATATATTACTCAAGATCAATCTGAACATAATCTCATAATCCATCGGATCCCAGCAAACTCATCATAGCAACAGCATAAGGATTACCTATGTGCCTCGATCATGTAGGGCAGCTCACGAGGACTAATTAGTGAAGCACGAGAACGGGAGGAGAACATCACATAGCTACTGGTCATGGACTCATGGTCCAAGGGAGACTACTCACGACTCATCCGGGAGGCGTCCATGGCGGTGGAGAAGCTCCCGGTGGTGATCCTCCCCTCCGGCAGGGTGCCGGGAAGAGTTCTCCTGGCGCTCCCGATCTTGGAAGCGGCGGCGGCGGCGGAACAGAGATGGGATCGCGAAAAGAGTTCCTATTCTGAGGGTTTCGGAGGACGCTTTAAATATATGCCAAAGGGGGGCATCGGGGAAGCTTCGCGGGGCCCAGGCGCCCCCCCGGCGCGACCCAGGGGGGGCGTGCCGCCAGGGCGCCTGGAGCCCTGGTGGCCCCCCCGGCTGTCCTTCGGACGCACGGTAGTTTCCGGAACGCTGATTTTTTATATAATTTTTCTGGATTTTTCCTGGCAGTTCTCGTAACGTGAAAACCTGAAATACAAAAACAGCCGAAAACAGAAACTGGCACTGGGGTGCACTGGGTTAGTAAGTTTGTCCAAATATGATCAAAAGTGTATCGAAGTGTATGAATATCATAGCAATATCACCCAAAAGTGGCATGGAGCAAGCAGAAATTATAGATACGTTTTGGACGTATCAGCCGACACCCTGACAATAGCCGCACGTATCTAGTCTCAGGCCACGACCGGATGGGCGATGCTACAGGTTTTTACCAGACCTTGAGTTTCCTCGAGGTGGCCCTGCAGGACCCCCAGTTCGGACCAACACTCATGTGGAGCACTAGCCCAGGGTTGTTGATTAAGAAGAGGGTTAATTACTCCATATGCGAGTTTTAGTTATTAGGCAAATAGTACCAATGTTGGGACTTGCTGGAAAAGACTTAGCACTTTGCGGTTTATCGAGGGGGTCCCATAACCCCAACCGTGTGAGGAACGCAAAATCAAGGAACATAACACCGGTTTATACGGTTCCTAGGGCGGCATGAGTGGAACAAATCACCAAGCAAAAGGCTTAGCCTTCCACCCATTACCAATATATAGATGATTTCATTTAATAATTAATATAGTGTGATATCCCAACAAGCTTCAACAAGAAGCAAGGATCTTCAATCTTCTCCTGCAGCTAACAATGCTATAAGAGGGGCTGAGCGAAGCTTACTTAGCCAATCAAAAGTTTGCATAGGTAGGGTGGTTAGACAGATTCATGGTTACAATAGGAGGCTGACAGGAAAACATGGGCATCGAGGCAAAAGCTATAGAGCGAGACTTCTAGCAATAGGCAAAGATAGTAATGATATCCGGGTCAGGTCATCTTGCCTGAAGAGTCGTCGAGGGATCGTAAGTGGGCTCCTCGTTCTCAACCTCGGTAGTAACCTCGTTCTCGTACTCGGTCTCGGCTTCCGGCTCTACTCAACATAAAACACACAAGGCACGAAATCAACAAGATGCAATGTGCAAACCACAGGATGCATGGCTGATGCACTAAGGAAGCACTACAGATGCACTATGGATGCACAGAAAGTCAACATAGGAAACACAGAGATACAGCACAAGTAACACGACAATGTGCATCAAGCAAGAAACTTCAAAACATGTTAACAATAGGATATTATGAATCTACATGCAAAACCACACAAGTTACATATAGGACTTGCTCAAAACGGAGCAACGGGCTAAAAGATACACCTGAAACAATAAACATGGCAAAGCTGAAATTAACAGCCACATAGCAACTTCGGAGCAAGAAATATATAGTCTACAGCACTCAAACATCATGACAAGGAGCATGGACATAAAGTAGACATATCCTACAGCAAACAATTCCATTGGAGCATCTCCATAGGAGGCATGGATCAATAGCAACAAGCTACAACATTTTGAACATGACAACAAAAACCTGACAGCAGTAATTTGTTGCAACTTGGGAGCAAGAGTTAAATATGCTACAGCCACCCAAATGAGCATGTGAGAGCATGAATGGATAGCCAACAACATATACAGCAAGGAATCTTCCAGAGTCACCCCAAAACTATCATGGATTTGCCTAGAACAACAAGCAAACATGGCATCTGGAAATTACAGATTCTAGACTTAGTGAAATTTCACTAAGTGTTAAAACAGCAGTAATATCATGGCATGTTTGTGAGCAAGTTTAAGTCACCTCAAAGCAAAGCATGGCAAGTGGTTTGCACCACAGCAAAGTACACATGATGGGGAGTCCAAATCATATAAGCATGCAACAAGGGGACAACCACATCAATACCAACGAGCTCCTTAACTAGGCATCTCGTAACAAGTTTAACAACCTAACAGCCACATAGCAACTTGCAAAGGAGATAAACATGGCAAGGTGAAATCTATCATGCAATCTAAAGCAACCAACATGTAGAGCATCTCTTGATGAACATGTGGACATATCATTTGCTTCATTTGGATAAACATGTAACAAGTTATCACATTGCAAACATGGCATGAAAACAACTAATAGCAGCAGTTTATAACAAGTAGCACTCTTCTCATGAAGATTAAGACATCTAGATGACCTCAAACATGCATGGCACAATGGAACAAAACATAGTACATGTCACCACGATCATTTTGACATATCATACACACAAAACGGACATGCATAGTAAAAGTTATCATCATCACAAAACTGCATCAGACACTGAAAAATTCTAACACTTAGAGGAAAACGAGAGACAACCTCCGGGTCAACGGGTCGGGGCGGATCGGGAGGTCAACGGGTCCACCGGGTCGGATCTGGGTCCACCGGGCGGCTGGTGCGGGTCAAACGGGCTAACGGGCGCGGACCGGCCCGTTAGGGTTCGCAGGCCCGATCTGGCGCGGATCGGTGGAGATCTCGATCGGGGAGCCTCGCTCCCCTCGAAGCGGCGGCGGCTGGTCCCTTCGAGGGCTCGGGCTGGCACGGCGGCGACCGGCGGGGGGAGGGGGCGGCGGGAGGCCGGAGCAACGGGGCGGCGAGCTGGCCGGCGGCTCGAGGCGGCGAGGAGTGGATCCCGGCGGCGAGGGAGGCCTGTGGCTGGCGGGGAAGGCGGCCTGGCGGCGGCGGTTGGCGAGGTGGTTGTGAGGCGGCTGCGAGGCAAGGTCCTCCGGCGGCGCGGCCTCGCCGGAGGCGGGGAAGACGAAGGGCGCGGCCTCGGGCTCGGAAGCACGGCGCGATGACGTCGGAAGCACGGCGCGGCGACGTCGGAATCACGGCGCAGCGAGGTCGGAAGCACGTCGCGGCGACGTCGGAAGCACGGAGCGGCAACGGTGGAAGCACGGCTCGGCAACGGTGGAAGCACGGCGCGGCAGATGTGGAAACCCTAGGGTTTTGGACGCAAAATTGGAGGGGGGTGGACGTTTATATAGGCACAAGGAGCTAGGGTTGTTCAAATAAGGAGAGGTTTTCAGCCACGAGATCACAATTGAACGGCCTAGATGAAGGGAAGGGTTTGAGTTGGGTTGGTGGGCTGTTGGAGGGGTGTCTTGGGCCTCAAAGAGGAGGTACTTTTAGCCCACGAGGATAACTGTTGGAGCGTCAAACAAACTCCAAACGCGACGAGATTTGATAGGCGGGTTACACATAACAAAACAACATCGCACGACATGTCTCACACCAAACCGGAAACGTTACACGGCCAAACACAAAAGAAGGACTCCGGGAAGCCTCGGGCACGTGTGAGAGCGTCGGAACTCGAAACGGACAACGGGAAGGAACGAGTGGGACCGGATGCAAACGACAACACAAAAGCAATGCAATGCACATGACAACATGACATGGATGAAAGCCACACACGCACACAACAAAACGACGAAAACCCGAAAAGATGAAGAACCCGGAATGGATCTGATGAAGCCAAAGTTATATATTGCCAGAAGGGGAAAGTATTACATCCGGGGCATTACAAACTCTCCTCTACTACGAAAAGATCTCGTCCCGAGATCTAGGACTAGAAGAAGGAAGGGTACTCAGAACGAAGGTGATCTTCTCGTTCCCACGTAGCTTCTCGGTCGGTATGGTGTGACCACTTGACTTTCAAGAACTTGACTGACTTGTTGCGGGTCTTGCGCTCGGTTTCTTCGAGAATAGCAATGGGGTGCTCTCGGTAAGACAAGTCTTATTGAAGATCAATCTCCTCAAACGGAATGGTGCGTTCAGGTGCCTTGAAGCACTTGCGGAGTTGAGACACATGAAACACATCATGAACATTGGCGAAGTTGGAAGGGAGCTCAAGTTGATAGGCTAGATCGCCTCTTTTGCCAAGAATCTTGAAAGGGCCCACGTATCTAGGAGCAAGCTTTCCTTTGATACCGAACCTTTGGGTGCCTTTCATAGGAGAAACACGGAGATAGACATGATCCCCAATGTTGAAGGCCAAATCACGATGCTTGCCGTCATAGTAGCTCTTCTGACACGACTGAGCGGCCTTGAGATTCTCACGTATGACTTTGCACATTTCTTCGGCTTCTGAGATCAAGTCATTGCCAAGAAGTTGACGTTCACCAGTCTCGGACCAGTTGAGAGGGGTACGACACTTTCTGCCATAGAGGATTTCAAACGGAGCTTTGCCGGCACTTGCTTGGAAGCTGTTGTTGTAAGAGAACTCGGCAAACGGAAGGCAATCTTCCCATTTCATGCCAAAAGATATGACACAGGCTCTGAGCATGTCTTCTAGAATCTGATTCACTCTTTCGACTTGACCACTAGTCTGAGGGTGAAATGCAGTGCTGAAACGGATCTTAGTGCCCATGGCAGACTGAAAGGAGTCCCAGAACTTGGAAGTGAACAAACTTCCATGGTCTAAGGAGATAACTTGAGGAATGCCATGTAAGGACACAATTCTGGAAGTGTACAATTCTGCCAGTTGAGCTGCATTGATGGATTCTTTGACTGGAAGGAAGTGAGCGACTTTGGTAAGCTTGTCAATCACCACAAAGACAGAATCATTCCCTTTCTTGGACTTAGGAAAGCCAGTGACGAAATCCATTTCAATGTGGTCGAATTTCCACTCGGGAATAGGAAGAGTTTGGAGAAGACCGGCTGGACGTTGATGCTCTGCCTTCACTCTTCTGCAGACATCACATTCATTCATGAATTGGGCAATCTCCCTTTTCATGCGAGTCCACCAGTAAGATTGCTTGAGGTCTTGGTACATCTTGGAACTACCAGGATGAATCGAAAGGAGGGAATCATGTGCTTCATTCATTATGAGCTTCCTGAGATCACCTTTGGGAACCACAAGTCTGTCCTCAAAGAACAAGGTATCTCTCTCATCAACGCGATAGCACTTGTATTTGGGAGTACCCTTTGCAATACCATGTTTCACTTTCTGCACCATAGCATCACTGAGTTGGGCCTCACGGATCTGATCTTCCAAGGTAGGAGCAACTTGAAGATTTGCAAGAAAGCCTTGCGGAACAACTTGGAGGTTGAGCTTCCTGAATGCTTCACAAAGCTCAGGCTGAAACGGCTTGATAAGGAGACTGTTGCAATATGCCTTTCTGCTCAACGCATCTGCAATGACATTTGCCTTGCCAGGTGTGTATTCGATGCTTGGATCATACTCTTGGATCATCTCAACCCAACGAGTCTGGCGGAGGTTCAGATTTGGCTGTGTGAAGATGTACTTCAAGCTCTTTTGATCGGTGAAGATGTCGACTTTTCTGCCCAACAGAAGGTGTCTCCACGTAATCAAAGCATGTACCACATCAGCTAGTTCGAGATCATGTGTGGGGTAGTTCTTCTCACTTGGCTTCAGTTGACGAGAAGTGTATGCCACAATCTTCTTGTCCTGCATTAGCACACCACCAAGTCCTTGAAGAGAAGCATCACAGAATACTTCGTAGGGCTTGGACTCATCTGGAGGAGTAAGAACTGGAGCTGAGATGAGCTTTTCTTTGAGAGTTTTGAAAGCCACATCACAATCTGGAGACCAGTTGTACTTGACATTCTTCTGTAGCAAGTTGGAGAGAGGCTTGGCAATCTTGGAGAAGTTCTCAACGAACCTTCTGCAATAGCTAGCAAGACCAAGAAAGCTTCAGAGTTGCTTGACGTTCTGAGGAGGTTCCCAGTTGACAATTGCTTCAACTTTCTCGGGGTTCACAGCAATACCATTAGCGGAGATGATATGGCCCAGATACAAGACCTTATCGAGCCAGAATTCGCACTTGGAGAACTTGGCATAGAACTTATGTTCACGGAGTCTGTCAAGAACCAGACGGAGGTGCTTTGCGTGATCCTCTTCGTTCTTGGAGAATACCAAGATGTCATCCAGATACACAAGCACAAACTCGTTGGTGTAGGGGTTGAAAATGTAGTGCATCATTCTCGAGAAGGTAGGTGGAGCATTAGCGAGGCCAAAGGACATAACTGTATACTCATAGGAGCCGTAGCTCGTTCCGAAGGCAGTCTTGTGGATATCTTCTTCACGAATGCGAATTTGGTGATAACCCATTCGGAGATCGAGCTTTGAGAACACTTTAGCTCCTTTGAGCTGCTCGAACAATTCATTGATGTTGGGGAGCGGATACTTGTTCTTTATTGTCTTCTTGTTCAATGGCCGGTAATCGACGCAAAGGCGCTCCGTGCCATCCTTCTTCTTGACAAATAAGACACCACAGCCCCAAGGAGACGTACTAGGCCTGATCAGGCCCGTACGCTCCTGTTCATCAAGCTGTTTCTTCAACTCCTTCAACTCTTCAGGAGAGAGCTTGTACGGACGCCGTCATGCTGGCTCGGTACCAGGCTCGAGTTCAATGACGAATTCCACTTGACGATGTGGAGGCATGCCTGGAAGTTCTTCAGGAAAAATGTCTTCGTATTCGTTTACCACCGGAATTTGAGAGATGGCATTAATCTCGCCCTTGTCATTGAGAGAGAAAAGCCTGATTGTGTTATCCCGAGAGGCGAAGATAATCACGTCTTCATCGGAATGAGTAATCTTGACTTCCTTATTTGCACAATCAATGTGAGCATCATGCTGAGAAAGCCAATCCATCCCGAGGATGAGGTCAATGTCGGAATTGCCGAGAACAACCGGATTAGCCAGAAAGCGATAATCACCCATGCGAATAGAAACATCCGGAGCATACACACTGGAATGCATTCGTCTCCCCGGAGAAATAACTGATAACTCCCTTGGCAAATTTTTAGTGACAACATCGTGCTTGGATGCAAATGGATATGACATGAAGGAACATGAAGCACCCGAATCAAACAAAACTTTTGCAGGGATAGAGTTAACTGGAAGGTTACCAAGTATCACATCTGAAGAATTCTCTTCTTGGGCTGCATTCATCAGATTCACTCTTGCTGCCTTTGGATTATGCTTGACAATAGCTGTGCTGACAGGTGGAGGAGGCGGAAGGCGCCTTGGGTTGGGGCACTTTTTAGCATAATGTCCCTTCTGAGTGCACTTGTTGCAGACCACTTCTGAGAGAGGACGGTAATGAGGAGCACTTGACTTGGAAGATTGAAACTGATTCTTTGACTGGTTGCTTGGGTTGGGTGGGTGGGAGAAGCCACGGCCACCAGAGTTCTTGTTGTTGTTGTTGTTGTAGGGAGCTCGGATCACTGGAGGAGGTGGAAGCCAAAACTTCTGTTGCTTCGCGACCACTTGAGAAGATGAGGAGGAGTGAACAGTATCTCTGATCCTCTTTTTGGAAGCTTCCATCTTGAGCTGGGCTGCCTCTTGCTTAAGCGCCATGTTATAGAATTTGTCAAACTCATCAGGCTCGAACAAGGTGAGAGCAAGTTGGAGTTCATCCTTCAGACCACCACGGAACTGATAGATCTTGCTCTTGGCATCTGGAATGTCTTGCTTGGCATAGCGGGCAAGGTTCTGGAACTTGACATTATATTGGTAGACAGTCATTGAGCCTTGCTTCAGGTTGCGGAATTGCTCACGAATACCCTCGATGACACTTGTTGGAATGTGGTGAGAGCGAAAGTCCTTGCAGAAATCATCCCAGGAGATTTCACGCCCTGCTCTGGAGTCTTTGTACTGCTGCCACCAATCAGCTGCTTGGTCCTTGAGTTGGAAGGCTGCAAACTTCACATAGTCCTCAGGCCTGACGTTACTGCACTCAAAATGCTTCTTGATATCAGTGATCATATCTTCAGCATCGAGAGGGTCGACACAGTAACTGAAAGCCTTTGGTTGATTAGCCAAGAACTGGTTGAGCGTAGCATGGTGCTGTTGGTTGAAGAAATTGCCTTGGTTCCCATGAGCACCCTGATTTGCTCGATTTGCTTGCATTTGCTGCATCATCTGCATAAGCACCTGGGTGTTCTGATTCGTAGTCTGCATAATTGCTCTCCAGGCCTCAGACGGAGGAGGAGGGGAAGGAGGACGATCAGGAACCTCTTCACCCTCTGGGTTAGCGTTGGGAACTCTTTTAGGAGCCATCCTGTAAGAGATGACCACCATTAGCCATTTGATTGAAAGAAGATATAAGCTGAAACAACGGCTAGAAATGCAACATAGTCTTGACAAGAATCATTCGAACAAGAGGAACGAATGAAATTCTCAGTTTAATGATAACAACAATCTTCACGAGAAGCCACTTGGAGACAAAAGGTAAATAAGAAAAACAGCAAGGTGCAGATAGAACAAATACAATATAGGAGCTTCGTTCGACATCTTTGTGCTGAAAGCTTATGGAACGTGTTATGAAAGGGTTTTGCAATCCCCGGATCAGCATAGCCAAGGACCCTTTAAGATGCAACTCCCGATCGGAACATCGGCCATAAAACCACTTCACTGAATGTAGAACCCCGAACTCCACAACCTGCATTCGTTGGAAGAATGCCTACGAGCTACTGGATGAACCCACCTATTAATTTCCGAAAGTTTCCAGTTATGCAATCAGGTGTTGGGGATACAGGGGAAGCATCGCGCACTCAACTCTAATCCTACATCCAGCTGTATACATCCTTCAACACATAACCAGTTATTCTCGGAAACTGTCTACCTCGGACCTTCGAAACGCATCTACTATACAAGCTATGGCAATACTCCCGAACTACCTCCCTAGTACTGGGTGATGTCGGGGTTATCTTGCCACTAACCGCATAGGAGAGTTTTTGATGTCGGCCGTCTTAAGTATTCTAGAACTGCCGCGATATGTTTGTGACGACAATACCTCGGAGCTCAACTCCCCGGGACACTGCCACAACCCCTAATGTCAGGAGGCATCGACAACAATATTCTTGTCACAAAGACATCGAAACAATCCAAACAATACTCACGAGATTCCCAAAAAAAATTGGTGCAATTTTGAGAGTAGAAGAGGCAAGAGTAATCGTCAGGAGTCCTCACCAGAGTGAAAAGAGATGAGGAGCAAAAGAAATCCTACTCTCCGATATAAATATAGGACTCAAAACATTTTAAGTGTGTGCCTAGACTCAACCGTCAACGATTCGATCAAACAGTGGGGGCTTCTAGGTCGGAGAAGGCTCTGATACCAACTTGTAATGCCCAGGATGGGACTATACCTCCTACGTGTCGAGGCACGACTTAAAGGTATAAGCCCATTCTGGAATGATCTCAAGTTTGGTACCTTTGCACATCTCATGTAAAAATAGGGATGAAAGCGAAAATATAGTTGGCTTACACTCGCCACGTCACACAATTCATTACATATTCAAACATCATTCAAATAAACATCACAACCCGTCTACGGGTGAAGATCCAAATGAAAGATACCAAACATAACATAAATCCACAGGTCTGAATCGCCCTAGTTGATGTTGGAAATATGCCCTAGAGGCAATAATAAAAGTATTATTATTATATTTCCTTGTTCATGATAATTGTCTGTTATTCATGCTTGAATTGTATTGTGCGGAAACAGCGATACATGTGTGAATATATAGACCACTATGAGTCCCTGGTAGGCCTCTAGTTACCAGCTCGTTGATCAACAGATGGTCATGGTTTCCTGACCATGGACATAGGATGTCAGTGATAACGGGATCACATCATTAGGAGAATGATGTGATGGACAAGACCCAATCCTAAGCACAACACGAGATCGTATAGTTCGTAATGCATAAGCTTTTCGGTGTCAAGTATTTATACCTTAGACCATGAGGTTGTACAACTCCCGGATGCCGTAGGAATACTTTGGATGTGCCAAACGTCACAACGTAACTGGGTGGCTATAAAGGTACGCATCGGGTATCTCCGAAAGTGTTTGTTGAGTTGGTACGAACCAAGACTGGGATGTTGTCACTACGTATGACGGAGAGGTACCTCTGGGCCCACTCGGTAAGACATCATCATAATGAGCTCAATGTGACTAAGTAGTTAGTCACGGGATGATGGATTACGGATCGAGTAAAGAGACTTGCCATGACGAGATTGAACAAGGTATCAGGAATACCGACGATCGAATCTCGGGCAAGTACCGTACCGATGGACAAAGGGAATAACATACGGGATTGAGTGAATCCTTGACACGGTGGTTCATCCAATGAAGATCATCAAGGAACACGTGGGAACCAACATGGGTATCCAGATCCCGCTGTTGGTTATTGACCGGAGAGTGGTCTCGGTCATGTCTACGTGTCTCCCGAACTCGTAGGGTCTACACACTTAAGGTTCGGTAACGCTAGGGTCGTAGAGATTGATACGTCCAAAACGTATCTATAATTTCTGCTTGCTCCATGCCACTTTTGGGTGATATTGCTATGATATTCATACACTTCCATACACTTTTGATCATATTTGGACTAACTTACTAATCCAGTGCACCCCAGTGCCAGTTTCTGTTTTCGGCTGTTTTTGTATTTCAGGTTTTCACGTTTCGAGAACTGCCCAGAAAAATCCAGAAAAATTATATAAAAAATCAGCGTTCCGGAAACAACACTGCGTCCGAAGGGCAGCCTGGGGGGGCCACCAGGGCTCCAGGCGCCCTGGCGGCGCCCCCCCTGGGCCGCGCCGGGGGGGGGGGGCGCCTGGGCCCCCCGAGGCTCCCCCGATGCCCTACTTTGGCATATATTTAAAGGACCCTCCGAAACCCTTAGAACAGGAAATTTTTTCGCGATCCCATCTCTGTTCCGCCGCCGCCGCCGCTTCCAAGATCGGGAGCACCAGGAGAACTCTTCCCGGCACCCTGCCGGAGGGGAGGATCACCACCGGGAGCTTCTCCACCACCATGGACACCTCCCGGATGACTCGTGAGTAGTCTCCCTTGGACAATGAGTCCATGACCAGTAGCTATGTGATGTTCTCCTCCCGTTCTTGTGCTTCACTAATTAGTCCTCGTGAGCTGCCCTACATGATCGAGGCACCTATGTAATCCTTATGCTGTTGCTATGTTAAGTTTGCTGGGATCCGATGGATTATGAGATTATGTTCAGATTGATCTTGAGTAATATATTTGATTCACCTCTTTTATATTTTAGTTCATAAGTAATTCTTGCATGTTCTCCGTTGTTATTTATTGCTTTGGCCGAGTAATAGGTAGTGACTCCAAGAGGGAACTTTATGCTCGATTGTGGGTTCATGCCCCTCGATGACTAGCTTGAGTGACAGAAACATGAGTCTAGGGGATGTGCTGTTGCCACAAGGGGGAAAACAACGGTGCTTGTGCCCGCGGGTGCAAGGATTGTTTACTTTACGCAAAGTTCTTTTAATGCAGTTGTCTGTTGCATTGAGTTTACACTATGGGTGGGACTCGCAACTTAATACCAGCGAGATGTTCTGGATAGATATCTCAAGGTGGATGATTAGTAGTAGATATTGATGGATTTCGGTCTACTTACTTTGGCGTACCGCCCATGCTTTGAACCTCAACCTTTCTTGCAATGTAGTCAGCATTGGTTTGCGTTGGTGGTCCTGTCAATTGCCCAGCTGTAATTTGTTTACCTCACATAGCTGTTTTATCGTCTTTTGGGAGAGAGACATCACTAGTGAACATCATGAGACTCCGGTCCATATTACCATCATTGATCACATCCACTATTTACTTTTCGCTATTTACTTACTATTGCAAAAACTATCTATCACTACTATCATTGCTTTTAACCCTTTGTGAACTACAAGGCCGGAGAGATTGACAACCTCTCTGTACTCGTTGGGAGCAAAGTTATTTGTATCTGTGTGCAGGTCCACGTTGATTGCTACTAATCTGGCGCCATAGCAATTGACACCTACTTGTTGAACCTAGGAGTCTCTGGGGATTCGATCCTTGGCATCTTTGCTAAGGGAAAACACTTCTACTTACTGCATCTTACACCTTCCACTTGGGGTAACCAACGAGGGGTTCGAGGCCCATCAAGGAGTATTTTCTGGCGCCGTTGTCGGGGACTCCACTCTTCAGGATAGGGGAGTTGCATGCTATCTTTTACCTTTGCTTTTTAGTCTTGTTAGTTTACCTTTCATTTTTGCTTTAGTTCCTTTTTATCGAAAATCACAAAAATAGTTATCTTGCTTGCTTGCTACTATGGGTTCCACCGAGAACACCAAGTTGTGTGACTTCACTAGTCACAACAACGATGACTTTATCAGCACACCTATCACTACACCTGCCACTTCAGCACCTTCATATGAAATTAAACCTGCTTTACTGAACTTAGTTATGAAAGAACAATTCTCCGGTGCTGGAGATGATGCTGCTCTACACTTGAACAACTTTGTTGAACTTTGTGATATGCAAAAGTACCAAGAAATAGATGTTAATATTGTTAAGCTTAAGCTTTTTCCTTTCTCCTTGAGAGGAGGAGCTAAAATTTGGTTTCAGTCTTTGCCTAGAAATAGCATAGATTCATGGGACAAGTGCAAAGATGCTTTTATTGGAAAATACTATCCACCTGCTAAAATTATCCAACTTAGAAGTAACATAATGAATTTTAAACAATTGGATAATGAACACGTTGCCCAAGCTTGGGAACGTATGAAGTCTCTTATCAAGAACTGCCCTACTCACGGTTTGACTACTTGGATGGTTATCCAAACTTTTTATGCAGGCTTGAACTTTACCTCGCGGAACTTGTTAGATTCGGCCGCGGGAGGAACTTTTATGTCAACTACACTTGGTGCTGCCACGAAGCTTCTCGATGAGATGATGACCAACTATTCCCAATGGCACACCAAACGCGCTCCAATAGGTAGGAAGGTAAACTCTGTCGAGGAGATTTCCTCCCTCAATGAAAAAGTTGACTTGATCATGTCTCTACTTTCGAAGCAATCTACTGTTGATCCTCGTGATGTTCCTTTAAATTCTTTGATTGCTCAAGAACAAGTAGATGTGAACTTTATCTCTAGAAACAATTTTAACAACAATGCTTATAGGAGTAACTTTGGTAACAATCCTAGACCATTCCCCTCTAACTCTTATGGGAACAACAATGCTTATCCTAGTACCAAGAACTCCAATACTGAACTAGAGACCATGCTTAGAGATTTCATCACTACCCAAAAAGCCTTTAATAAGAATGTAGAAGAGAAACTACATAAACTAGATGATCTTTCTTTTAAGGTAGACCACTTAGCCAATGAGGTAAAATTGCTAAAAATTGAAACTTCTCCTCTTAAGGAGAGGGAAGTCATCCATATTAATGCTACTCAAGTACAAATTAATGAAAACATTAGGATGATGGCTAAGCTTAAAGAGAGATGGGCTAGAGAAAGGGAGGAAGAGGAAAGAATTAAGAGCCTTCCTACCCACCACACTGTTGCTACTATCCAAGTTATTGAGGATGTTCACACTCTTAGCACCCAATGTACTCATGGTCCCAATGGACCTATTAATGGTGATGCTATAACTATAGAAACCACCAACCAAGTGAACCTTAAGGACACCACTACCACTTTACTTGATGCTCGTGACCTTGATTTTGATAATTGCACTCTTACCGAAGTTATTGATTTCCTTCACAAGATGTCTAGAGATCCCCGCACTAGCACGCTTAACCTTGCCTTCACAGAGCATATCACTAATGCTCTCATCAAAGCTAGGGAGGAGAAACTTAGAGTAGAAGCCTCCATACCTAGAAAGCTAGAAGATGCTTGGGATCCTATGATAAAAATTAATTTGAATGACTTCTCTTGTTATGCATTATGTGATGTTGGTGCTAGTACCTCTGTTATGCCCAAAAGGATATATGATATGCTTAAATTGAAACCTTTTGATTCTTGTTCTTTTGGTGTTCGTCTCGTTGATTCTTCCATAAAGAAACCTTTGGGGAGGATCGACGATGTTCTTGTTGTTGTAAATGATAATTATGTGCCCGTTGATTTCACTATTATGGATATTGAATGTGATCCTTCATGTCCAATTATTTTGGGACGTCCCTTTTTACGCACCGTTGGTGCTGTCATTGACATGAAAGAGGGTAATATAAAATTTCAGTTTCCTCTCAAGAAAGGGATGGAACACTTCCCTCGTAAGAAGATCAAGTTACCTTTTGAGTCCGTTGTACGGTCTAGTTATTCTTTTACTCTTGATAAAACTTGATCTATGCATTATGCCTAGCTTAAAGGCATAAAAGAAAGCGCTTTTGGGAGGCAGCCCACATGAATAAAATTTTTGCTTTTGTTGTGTCTTGATGTTGTTTACTGCTGTAGCATCATCATTGTATCTTTGCTTTTCATATTTGTGCCAAGTATAGCCTCTGATTGCTAGAAAGTTCAAAAGTTGTGAGGTGCTGTCCAGGAAACAGATTCTGTCCTTGGATAGAAAAATTCGTATAAAATCACCAGATAATATTTTTGGTCTGAATTTTTTCGACAGCGTTCTCTATATAATTGTCTTTCGTGCGTCAGTTCTGAGTTTTTTGATTTGAGTTGCAGAAGTATCCCGAACATATCAATTACTTCCTGCTGTTCTGTTTTTCACAGATTCTGTCCTGTTTTGCCTTACCTTCACTTTGCAAATTAAGAACTTGCTTTTTCTTTGCAAAAACCTTTTGGAAATCTTGAGAAACAGTAGAACTTCAAGAATATACTTATTTCCAGCAAGGTATTATTATTTTATTAAGGGTACTAACCTCGCTAATCAGATTATGATGAGTTATGTATGAAGGGAGTTTTCAAGTGTGCGAGGGAAGATGATAAAAAGATTCAGGAGTGTCAAGCGCTCAAGCTTGGGGATGCCCCCGTGCACCCCCAAAAAATATTCAAGGAGACTCAAGCGTCTAAGCTTGGGGATGCCCCCGTGCATCCCCTTCTCCATCAACATTATCAGTTCGTCTTTCGTTTCACTATATTTTAATCACTTCATGTGTTATGTGCTATGCTTGGAGCGTCTTGCTTTTAGTTTTTCTTTTTAGTTTTTCATAACGAGTCGGAACTCAGCATTCCTTTATGTGGGAGAGAAACACGCTCCACTTCTACCTAGAACATAACATAGAATTTTCATGTCTATCTATGTTGTGTGTGTTCTTTGTCTTTTAATAGCTACTATCGTGCTCTGCTCTTAGTATTCATGCTTATCTTTTCAAGAGCTTTTATTTAGTTGGTTGCTTGAACTCTCTTTAATTACCATGCTCACCTTATTAAGAGAGTTTGCTTCCGTTGCATTGGTTAATATGTCTATGATAAAGATGCTACTTGCATGATGGTGCTTAGTAGTTCAGGTTTTCTTATGGTTAATCTCAAATAGCTGGGGGGTTCCCAATGTGTTATTGGAGTACCAAATTGGTTTGTTTGCCTATGATGTGGTATGGTTTAGTAATATCTTCCTTCAAGAATTTATTTTGATTGACTTGGCGTATGCTCACGCATATTTAAGACTGTAAAGAAAGTCTGTCAAGCCTTGATGATCTTTTATTTCTGAGTAGCGATATAACTACCATGCCTGATTCAATATTGCTTTGTCGCTCTGCATGATTATGACCGTCATTGCTCTCTTAGTTGGTCGCTCCCAGTCTTTTGCTAACCTCCACCTGTACTAAGCAAACTAACCATGCAATACATAGCTCATGGGAAAGTAGCCTAAAAACTATTGTGGTAAAGAATATGTTGCTTATGTATCTTATTTCTTATAAGTTGCTTGCTGAGCGGTAACCATGTTTCCGGGGACGCCATCAACTGTCACACTTTTGTTGAATATCATGTGAGTTGCTATGCATGTTCGTCTTGTCTAAAGTAAGGGTGATTTGTCATGGGTTGAATTAATATGCATATTGTTAGAGAAGAACATTGGGCCACCAACCAAAGCCATGCATCATGGTGGAAGTTTTAGCTTGGACCTTAATCCTCAATCTCTCATGAGAATATGCTTATGCATTAAAGAGGAGTCCATCATCTATTTTCTATGTTGTCCCGGTATGGATGTCCTCAAGTTGAGATCTATCAAAAACGAAAAATCAAATGCGATTTATCTCCTTGGACCTTTGTACAGGTGGCATAGAGGTACCCCTTTTTGACACTTGGTTGAAAGATATGCAATGCAATGATAACCCATGGGAATCCGAGCTAATTAGGACAAGGGGCGAGCACTATTGGTATTCGATGCATGAGGCTTGCAACTTATAGGATGTTTTATGCATGACACATATGAAGTACTACTACCGTTGACACAATTGCTTCCATAGTTTCAAAATAAAAAGCTCTAGCACTTAACCATTCTTTTACTTTTATGTTAAATCACCAACTACTAAGAGCATGATTGTCATTCTGAGTGTAATGTGCATTGTCCCAAAGTAGCATTGTCTTTTGCATGATTGTGATATCGTTTATTCTGAAATCATTGTATCTAGTCATCACTAAAACCTTGAAGGTGCCCCTGCATTTATGTTTTGCATCACTAAAGGGGGCAAGCTAGATATCACCTTATCATATTTGCACATCATGTTCATTGCAAATCTTTTTGATGTTTCAGTTTCATGTTGTAAAACTTTCAGTCATTTGTGATTTTCTCTTGAGGCAACTTAATTACTATAGAATCATTGTCTCAGTAAGCTTTTGTCATATGACTATGAAAAAGTCCTATATGGTTAATAACATGTCACCACAGAAATTATTCTTGTTATCATTTACCTACTCGAGGACGAGCAGCAATTAAGCTTGGGGATGTTGATACGTCCAAAACGTATCTATAATTTATGCTTTCTCCATGCCACTTTTGGGTGATATTGCTATGATATTCATACACTTCCATACACTTTTGATCATATTTGGACTAACTTACTAATCCAGTGCACCCCAGTGCCAGTTTCTGTTTTCGGCTGTTTTTGTATTTCAGGTTTTCACGTTTCGAGAACTGCCCAGAAAAATCCAGAAAAATTATATAAAAAATCAGCGTTCCGGAAACAACACTGCGTCCGAAGGGCAGCCTGGGGGGGGGCCACCAGGGCTCCAGGCGCCCTGGCGGCGCGCCCCCCCTGGGCCGCGTCGGGGGGGCGCCTGGGCCCCCCGAGGCTCCCCCGATGCCCTACTTTGGCATATATTTAAAGGACCCTCCGAAACCCTCAGAACAGGAACTTTTTTCGCGATCCCATCTCTGTTCCGCCGCCGCCGCCGCTTCCAAGATCGGGAGCACCAGGAGAACTCTTCCCGGCACCCTGCCGGAGGGGAGGATCACCACCGGGAGCTTCTCCACCACCATGGACGCCTCCCGGATGACTCGTGAGTAGTCTCCCTTGGACCATGAGTCCATGACCAGTAGCTATGTGATGTTCTCCTCCCGTTCTTGTGCTTCACTAATTAGTCCTCGTGAGCTGCCCTAAATGATCGAGGCACCTATGTAATCCTTATGTTGTTGCTTTGTTGAGTTTGCTGGGATCCGATGGATTATGAGATTATGTTCAGATTGATCTTGAGTAATATATTTGATTCACCTCTTTTATATTTTAGTTCATAAGTAATTCTTGCATGTTCTCCGTTGTTATTTATTGCTTTGGCCGAGTAATAGGTAGTGACTCCAAGAGGGAACGTTATGCTCGATTGTGGGTTCATGCCCCTCGATGACTAGCTTTAGTGACATAAACATGAGTCTAGGGGATGTGTTGTTGCCACAAGGGGGAAAACAACGGTGCTTGTGCCCGCGGGTGCAAGGATTGTTTACTTTACGCAAAGTTCTTTTAATGCAGTTCTCTGTTGCATTGAGTTTACACTATGGGTGGGACTCGCAACTTAATACCAGCGAGATGTTCTGGATAGATATCTCAAGGTGGATGATTAGTAGTAGATATTGATGGATTTCGGTCTACTTACTTTGGCGTACCGCCCATGCTTTGAACCTCAACCTTTCTTGCAATGTAGTCAGTATTGGTTTGCGTTCGTGGTCCTGTCAATTGCCCAGCTGTAATTTATTTACCTCACATAGCTGTTTTATCGTCTTTTGGGAGAGAGACATCACAAGTGAACATCATGAGACTCCGGTCCATATTACCATCATTGATCCCATCCACTATTTAGTTTTCGCTATTTACTTACTATTGCAAAAACTATCTATCACTACTATCATTGCTTTTAACCCTTTGTGAACTACAAGGCCGGAGAGATTGACAACCTCTCTGTACTCGTTGGGAGCAAAGTTATTTGTATCTGTGTGCAGGTCCACGTTGATTGCTACTAATCTGGCGCCGTAGCAATTGACACCTACTTGTTGAACCTAGGAGTCTCTGGGGATTCGATCCTTGGCATCTTTGCTAAGGGAAAACACTTCTACTTACTGCATCTTACACCTTCCACTTGGGGTAACCAACGAGGGGTTCGAGGCCCATCAGAGATACATGCACGTGGAAACCCGAAAGTTGTTCGGAGTCCCGGATGAGATCCCGGACATCACGAGGAGTTCCGGAATGGTCCGGAGGTAAAGATTGATATATAGGAAGTCTAGTTTCGGCCATCGGGTGATCTCCGGGGGTCATCGGGAGTGTCCCGGGACCGCCGAAGGGGTCCCGGGGGTCCACCGGGTGGGGCCACCCATCCTGGTGGGGCCCCTAGGCCGCAAGGGGGAAGTGGCCAGCCCTAATGGGCTGGCGCACCACATGGGCCCTCCTCCCCATGCGCCTAGGGTTGAAACCCTAGGGGGGAGGGGGCGCCACTTGCCTTGGGGGGCAAGGATTCCCCCCCTGGCCGCCGCCCCACCCTGCAGATGCCATCTGCAGGGCCGGCGCACCCACTTGGCCCCTATATATATGTGGAGGGGGAGAGGGCAGCCGCACCCTTGCCCTGGCGCCTCTCCCCCCTCCCGTCACACCTCCGTCTCCTTAACGCAGGGCGCCCGGCGAAGCCCTGCTGGAATCTCCACTGCATCCACCACCACGCAGTTGTGCTGCTGGATCTCCGACGACCTCTCCTCCCCCCTTGCTGGATCAAGAAGGAGGTGACGTTGCTGTACCGGACGTGTGTTGAACGCGGAGGTGCCGTCCGTTTGGCGCTAGATCATCGGTGACGAAGAACGCGAAGAGTACGACTACTTCATCCACGCTTCTTCGAAAGCTTCGGCTTGCAATCTCCATAACGGTATGTAGATGCACTCTTATTTGCTCGTTGCTAGATGTCTCCTTAGTTGGATCTTGGTGAAAGCGTAGAATTTTTTTGAATTCTGCTACGTTCCCCAACAGTGGTATCAGAGCTAGGTCTTATGTGTAGCATCTTGCACGAGTAGAACACAAAATAGTTGTGGGCGTTTGAGTTTGTTCAACTTTCTTGCCGTTACTAGTCAATCTTGATTCAGCGGTATTGTGGGATGAAGCGGCCCGGACCGACTTTACACGTACGCTTACGTGAGACTGGTTCCACCGACAGACATGCACTAGATGCATAAGGTGGCTGGCGGGTGTCTGTCTCTCCTACTTTAGTCGGATCGGATTCGATGAAAAGGGTCCTTATGAAGGGTAAATAGAAATTGACAAATAACGTTGTGGTTTTGGCGTAGGTAAGAAACGTTCTTGCTAGAAAACCTATAGAAGCCACGTAAAAACTTACAACAACAATTAGAGGACGTCTAACTTGTTTTTGCAGCATGTGCTATGTGACGTGGTATGGCCAAAACGAAGATGTGATGAATGATATATGTGATGTATGAGATTGATCATGTTCTTGTAATAGGGAATCATGACTTGCATGTCGATGAACTTGACAACCGGCAGGAGCCATAGGAGTTGTCTTAATTATTGTATGACCTGCGTGTCACTGAATAACGCCATGTAATTACTTTACTTCATTGCTAAACGTTAGCTATAGTAGTAGAAGTAATAGTTGGCGTGACGACTTCTTCAAGACACGATGATGAAGATCATGATGATGAAGATCATGGTGTCGAGCCGGTGACAAGATGATCATGGTGCCCCGAAGATGGAGATCCAAGGAGCAAGATGATATTGGCCATATCATGTCATTTTAATTGATTGCATGTGATGTTTATCATGTTTATGCATCTTGTTTACTTAGAACGACGGTACTAAATAAGATGATCACTCACTAAAAAATTTCAAGAATTGTGTTCCCCCTAACTGTGCACCGTTGCTAAAGTTCGTTGCTCCGAAGCACCACGTGATGATCGGGTGTGATAGGTTCTAACGTTCGCATACAACGGGTGTAAGCCAGATTTACACACGCGATACACTTAGGGTTCACTTGACGAGCCTAGCATGTACAGACATGGCCTCGGAACACGGAAGACTGAAAGGTCGAACACGAGTCGTATTGAAGATACGATCAACATGAAGATGTCCACCGTTGATGACTAGTCCGTCTCACGTGATGATCGGACACGGGCTAGTCGATTCGGATCGTGTATCACTTAGATGACTAGAGAGATGTCATTCTGAGTGGGAGTTCATTAAAATTTGATTAAGATGAACTTAATTATCATGAACTTAGTCTAAATTCTTTACAATATCTCTTGTAGATCAAATGGCCCACGCTCCAGTTTCCCTCAACTTCAACGCGTTCCTAGAGAAAACCAAGCTGAAAGACAATGGTAGCAACTATACGGATTGGGTCCGTAACCTGAGGATTATCCTCATAGCTGCCAAGAGATCATATGTCCTAGAAGCACCGCTAGGTGATGCACCTGCTCCCGATGCGGCCCAAGATGTTTTGAACGTCTGGCAGTCGCGTAGTGATGATTACTCCCTGGTTCAGTGCGGCATGCTTTACAGCTTAGAATCGGGGCTCCAAAAATGTTTTGAGCACCACGGAGCATATGAGATGTTCGAAGAGCTGAAAATAGTTTTCCAAGCTCATGCCCGAGTTGAGAGATATGATGTCTCTGACGCATTCTACAGCTGTAAAATGGAGGAAAACAGTTCTGTCAGTGAGCACATCCTCAAGATTTCTGGATTGCACAACCGCTTGTCTCAGCTGGGTATGAATCTCCCAAATGAAGCGGTCGTTGACAAAATCCTCCAGTTGCTCCCACCAAGCTTCAAGAGCTTCGTGTTGAACTTCAATATGCAGGGGATGGAGAAGTCCATTCCCGAGGTGTATTCGATGCTGAAATCAGCGGAGGTGGACATCAAGAAAGGACATCAAGTGTTGATGGTCAATAAAACCACTAAGTTCAAGAAAGGCAAGGGTAAGAAGAACTTCAAGAAGGACGGCAAGGGAGTTGCCGCGCCCGGTAAGCCAGTTGCCGGGAAGAAGCCAAAGTATGGACCCAAGCCTGAGACAGAGTGCTTTTATTGCAAGGGAACGGGTCACTGGAAGCGGAACTGCCCCAAATACTTAGCAGACAAGAAGGCCGGGAACGTCAAAGGTATATTTGATATACTTGTTATTGATGTGTACCTTACCAGCGCTCGTAGTAGCTCCTGGGTATTTGATACCGGTGCGGTTGCTCACATTTGTAACTCAAAATAGGAGCTGCGGAATAAACGGAGACTGGCGAAGGATGAGGTGACGATGCGCGTCGGGAATGGTTCCAAGGTCGATGTGATCGCCGTCGGCACGCTACCTCTACATCTACCCTCAGGATTAGTTTTAAACCTTAATAATTGTTATTTAGTACCAGCTTTGAGCATGAACATTGTATCTGGATTTCGTCTTATGCGAGATGGCTACTCTTTCAAATCGGAGAATAATGGTTGTTCTATTTATTTGAGAGATATGTTTTATGGTCATGCCCCGCTGGTCAATGGTTTATTTTTGATGAATCTCGAACGTGATGATACACATATTCATAGTGTAGATGCCAAAAGATGTAAAGTTGATAATGATAGTCCCACATACTTGTGGCATTGCCGCCTTGGTCATATTGGTGTCAAACGTATGAAGAAGCTCCATTCAGATGGACTTCTAGAGTCTCTTGATTATGAATCATTTGACACGTGCGAACCATGCCTCTTGGGCAAGATGACCAAGACTCCTTTCTCTGGAACAATGGAGCAAGCAACCAACTTGTTGGAAATCATACATACAGATGTGTGCGGTCCAATGAGTGTTGAGGCTCACGGAGGCTATCGTTATGTTCTCACCCTCACAGACGACTTGAGTTGATACGGGTATATCTATTTGATGAAACACAAGTCTGAGACCTTTGAAAAGTTCAAGGAATTTAAGAATGAGGTTGAGAATCAACGTGACAGAAAAATAAAGTTCTTGCGATCGGATCGTGGGGGTGAATATTTAAGTAATGAATTTGGCACACACCTGAGGAACTGTGGAATTGTTTCACAATTGACACCGCCCGGAATACCTCAACGTAACGGTGTGTCCGAACGTCGAAATCGTACTCTGTTGGACATGATGCGATCTATGATGTCCCTCACCGATTTACCGCTATCTTTTTGGGGTTATGCTTTAGAGACTGCCGCATTCACTTTAAATAGGGCTCCATCGAAATCCATTGAGACGACTCCGTATGAACTTTGGTTTGGCAAGAAACCGAAGCTGTCGTTTCTAAAAGTTTGGGGTTGCGATGCTTATGTCAAGAAACTTCAACCTGAAAAGCTCGAACCCAAATCGGAAAAATGCGTCTTCATAGGATACCCAAAGGAAACGATTGGGTACACCTTCTACCACTGATCCGAAGGCAAAGTCTTTGTTGCCAAGAATGGATGCTTTCTGGAGAAAGAGTTTCTCTCGAAAGAAGTGAGTGGGAGGAAAGTAGAACTTGATGAGGTGACAGTCACCCCTCCTGGACCGGAAAGTAGCGCATCGCAGGAAATTATTCCTGAGGTGCCTGCACCGACAAGGGAGGAAGTTAATGATGATGATCATGAAGAAATAGATCAAGTTACTACTAAACTTCGAAGGTCAACAAGGGCACGTTCCGCACCAGAGTGGTACGGCAACCCTATCCTGGAAATCATGTTGTTAGACAACGGTGAACCTTCGAACTATGAAGAAGCGATGGCGGGCCCATATTCCAATAAATGGCTTGGAGCCATGAAATCCGAGATAGAATCCATGTATGAAAACAAAGTATGGACTATGGTGGACTTGCCTGATGATAGGCACGCCATAGAAAACAAATGGATATTTAAGAAGAAGACAGACGCGGATGGTAATGTGACCATCTATAAGGCTCGGCTTGTCGCTAAGGGTTATCGACAAGTTCAAGGGATTGACTACGACGAGACTTTCTCTCCCGTAGCGATGCTGAAGTCAGTCAGAATCATGTTAGCTATTGTTGCATTATATGATTATGAAATATGGCAAATGGACGTCAAAACAACATTCCTTAATGGCTTCCTCAAGGAAGAGTTGTATATGATGCAACCGGAAGGTTTTGTCGATCCAGAGAACGCTAACAAGGTATGCAAGCTCCAACGCTCGATTTACGGGCTGGTGCAAGCATCTCGGAGTTGGAATATTCGCTTTAATGATGTGATCAAAGCGTTTGGCTTTATACAGACTTATGGAGAAGCCTGTATTTACAAGAAAGTGAGTGGGAGCTCTATGGCATTTCTCATATTATATGTGGATGACATATTGCTGATGGGAAATGATATAGAACTCTTGGAAAATGTAAAGGCCTACTTGAATAAAAGATTTTCAATGAAGGACCTTGGAGAAGCTGCTTACATATTAGGCATCAAAATCTATAGAGATAGATCAAGACGCCTCATTGGTCTTTCACAAAGTACATACCTTGACAAAATATTGAAGAAGTTCAATATGGATCAGTCCAAGAAAGGGTTCTTGCCTGTTTTGCAAGGTATGAGATTGAGCAAGGCTCAGTCGCCGACCACGGCAGAAGATAGAGAAAAGATGAGTGTCATTCCCTATGCCTCGGCCATAGGTTCTATCATGTATGCCATGCTGTGTACCAGACCTGATGTGAACCTTGCCATAAGTTTGGTAGGGAGGTACCAAAGTGATCCCGGTTCGGAACACTGGACAGCGGTCAAGAACATCCTGAAGTACCTGAAAAGGACTAAGGATATGTTTCTCGTTTATGGAGGTGACGAAGAGCTCGTCGTAAAGGGTTACGTCGATGCTAGCTTCGACACTGATCTGGATGACTCTAAGTCACAAACCGGATACGTGTATATTTTGAATGGTGGGGCAGTCAGCTGGTGCAGTTGCAAGCAAAGCGTCGTGGCAGCATCTACATGTCAAGCGGAGTACATAGCTGCTTCCGAAGCAGCGCAGGAAGGAGTCTGGATGAAGGAGTTCATCACCGACCTAGGAGTCATACCAAGCGCGTCAAGCCCGATGACTCTCTTCTGTGACAACACTGGAGCTATTGCCATTACCAAGGAGCCCAGGTTTCACAAGAAGACCAAGCACATCAAGCGCCGTTTCAACTCCATCCGGAATTATGTTCAGGATGGAGATATAGATATTTGTAAAGTGCATACGGATCTGAATGTCGCCGACCCGTTGACTAAACCTCTTTCACGGGCAAAACATGATCAACACCAGAACTCTATGGGTGTTCGATTCATCACAATGTAACTAGATTATTGACTCTAGTGCAAGTGGGAGACTGTTGGAAATATGCCCTAGAGGCAATAATAAACGTATTATTATTATATTTCCTTGTTCATGATAATTGTCTGTTATTCATGCTTGAATTGTATTGTGCGGAAACAGCGATACATGTGTGAATATATAGACCACAATGAGTCCCTGGTAGGCCTCTAGTTACCAGCTCGTTGATCAACAGATGGTCATGGTTTCCTGACCATGGACATAGGATGTCAGTGATAACGGGATCACATCATTAGGAGAATGATGTGATGGACAAGACCCAATCCTAAGCACAACACGAGATCGTATAGTTCGTAATGCATAAGCTTTTCGGTGTCAAGTATTTATTCCTTAGACCATGAGGTTGTACAACTCCCGGATGCCGTAGGAATACTTTGGGTGTGCCAAACGTCACAACGTAACTGGGTGGCTATAAAGGTACGCATCGGGTATCTCCGAAAGTGTTTGTTGAGTTGGTACGAACCAAGACTGGGATGTTGTCACTACGTATGACGGAGAGGTACCTCTGGGCCCACTCGGTAAGACATCATCATAATGAGCTCACAGTGACTAAGTAGTTAGTCACGGGATGATGGATTACGGATCGAGTAAAGAGACTTGCCATGACGAGATTGAACAAGGTATCGGGAATACCGACGATCGAATCTCGGGCAAGTACCGTACCGATGGACTAAGGGAATAACATACGGGATTGAGTGAATCCTTGACACGGTGGTTCATCCGATGAAGATCATCGAGGAACACGTGGGAACAAACATGGGTATCCAGATCCCGCTGTTGGTTATTGACCGGAGAGTGGTCTCGGTCATGTCTACGTGTCTCCCGAACCCGTAGGGTCTACACACTTAAGGTTCGGTAACGCTAGGGTCGTAGAGATACATGCACGTGGAAACCCGAAAGTTGTTCGGAGTCCCGGATGAGATCCCGGACGTCACGAGGAGTTCCGGAATGGTCCGGAGGTAAAGATTGATATATAGGAAGTCCAGTTCCGGCCATCGGGTGATCTCCGGGGGTCACCGGGAGTTTCCCGGGACCACCGGAGGGGTCCCGGGGGTCCACCGGGTGGGGCCACCCATCCCGGTGGGGCCCCTAGGCCGCAAGGGGGAAGTGGTCAGCCCTAATGGGCTGGCGCACCACATAGGCCCTCCTCCCCATGCGCCTAGGGTTGAAACCCTAGGGGGGAGGGGGCGCCACTTGCCTTGGGGGGCAAGGATCCCCCCCTGGCCGCCGCCCCACCCTGCAGATGCCATCTGCAGGGCCGGCGCACCCCCCTGGCCCCTATATATATGTGGAGGGGGAGAGGGCAGCCGCACCCTTGCCCTGGCGCCTCTCCCCCCTCCCGTCACACCTTCGTCTCCTTAACGCAGGGCGCCCGGCGAAGCCCTGCTGGAATCTCCACTGCATCCACCACCACGCCGTTGTGCTGCTGGATCTCCGACGACCTCTCCTCCCCCCTTGCTGGATCAAGAAGGAGGTGACGTTGCTGTACCGGACGTGTGTTGAACGCGGAGGTGCCGTCCGTTCGGCGCTAGATCATCGGTGACGAAGAACGCGAAGAGTACGACTACTTCATCCACGCTTATTCGAAAGCTTCCGCTCGCAATCTCCATAACGGTATGTAGATGCACTCTTATTTGCTCGTTGCTAGATGTCTCCTTAGGTGGATCTTGGTGAAAGCATAGAAATTTTTTGAATTCTGCTACGTTCCCCAACAGTAGAAACCTCTACTGATCGTCGGGATAGTGCACATAGTATCGGCTACGGTCCTCGTCGCACTCCCAGTACAGCTCGGTGCCGTCACTTGAATAGATCGCCTGAGTACCTGCATCTGGTGTGGTGTAGAGTCTGTGAGCCACAGAGGACTCAGCAATCCCGTTCCCGGGTAACACAACTATCCAAGCCTTGGGTGTGGAACAAGGCTGAAGAAAGAATAAGAGGTTGCAGCAGCACTAGCACTAACTTACGTAAAAGAGAGCGAGAAGAGAAGTGCCTCGGACGAAAGATGATCACGAAGTGATCCTAACTAAGCAAGTCAAACATAACCCCACCGTGTTCACTTTCCGAACCCCTTTCGGAAAATGACCATCACGGTACTCACGCTGGTAGTGTGTTCTGAACATGGTGTCAAGTTTTCTACAACCGGATATTAACAAATTCCCATCTGCCACATAACCGCGGGCACGGCTTTCAAAAATTCATAACCCTACAGGGGTGTTCCAACTTGGCCCATGACAAGCCCACGATCCGCGGAGTCGCAACTCCAAGGTGGGAAGGCCCGAGTATCCTTGGAATCCCGTGCTCAAGATACTCCGACTAAGGTAAGGCTAATCCAGCAAATCCTCCCGGCGTGCCGACACCCTGACAATAGCCGCGCGTATCTAGTCTTAGGCCACGACCGGATGGGCGATGCTACAGGTTTTTACCAGACCTTGAGTTTCCTCGAGGTGGCCCTGCAAGACCCCCAGTTCGGACCAACACTCATGTGGAGCACTGGCCCGGGGTTGTTGATTAAGAAGAGGGTTAATTACTCCCTATGCAAGTTTTAGTTATTAGGAAAATAGTACCAATATTGGGACTTGCTGGAAAAGACTTAGCACTTAGCGGTTTATCAAGGGGGTCCCATAACCCCAACCGTGTGAGGAACGCAAAATCAAGGAACATAACACCAGTTTATACGGTTCCTAGGGCGGCATGAGTGGAACAAATCACCAAGCAAAAGGCTTAGCCTTCCACCCATTACCAATATATAGATGATTTCATTTAATAATTAATATAGTGTGATATCCCAACAAGCTTCAACAAGAAGCAATGATCTTCAATCTTCTCCTGCAGCTAACAATGCTATAAGAGGGACTGAGCGAAGCTTACTTAGCCAATCAAAGGTTTGCATAGGTAGGGTGGTTAGACAGATTCATGGTTACAATAGGAGGCTGACAGGAAAACATGGGCATCGAGGCAAAAGCTATAGAGCGAGACTTCTAGCAATAGGCAAAGATAGTAATGATATCCGGGTCAGGTCATCTTGCCTGAAGAGTCGTCGATGGGATCGTAAGTGGGCTCCTCGTTCTCAACCTCGGTAGTAACCTCGTTCTCGTACTCGGTCTCGGCTTCCGGCTCTACTCAACATAAAACACACAAGGCACGAAATCAACAAGATGCAATGCGCAAACCACAGGATGCATGGCTGATGCACTAAGGAAGCACTATAGATGCACTATGGATGCACAGAAAGTCAACATAGGAAACACAGAGATACAGCACAAGGAACACGACAATGTGCATCAAGCAAGAAACTTCAAAACATGTTAACAATAGGATATTATGAATCTACATGCAAAACCACACAAGTTACATATAGGACTTGCTCAAAACGGAGCAAGAGGCTAAAAGATACACCCGAAATAATAAACATGGCAAAGCTGAAATTAACAGCCACATAGCAACTTCGGAGCAAGAAATATATAGTCTACAGCACTCAAACATCATGACAAGGAGCATGGACATAAAGTAGACATATCCTACAGCAAACAATTCCATTGGAGCATCTCCATAGGAGGCATGGATCAATAGCAACAAGCTACAACATTTTGAACATGACAACAAAAACCTGACAGCAGTAATTTATTGCAACTTGGGAGCAAGAGTTAAATAGCAACAAGCTACAACATTTTGAACATGACAACAAAAACCTGACAGCAGTAATTTATTGCAACTTGGGAGCAAGAGTTAAATATGCTACAGCCACCCAAATGAGCATGTGAGAGCATGAATGGATAGCCAACAACATATACAACAAGGAATCATCAAGAGTCACCCCAAAACTATCATGGATTTGCCTAGAACAACAAGCAAACATGGCATCTGGAAATTACAGATTCCAGACTTAGTGAAATTTCACTAAGTGTTAAAACAGCAGTAATATCATGGCATGTTTGTGAGCAAATTTAAGTCACCTCAAAGCAAAGCATGGCAAATGGTTTGCACCACAGCAAAGTGCACATGATGGGGAGTCCAAATCATATAAGCATGCAACAAGGGGACAACCACATCAATAGCAACGAGCTCCTTAACTAGGCATCTCGTAACAAGTTTAACAACCTAACAGCCACATAGCAACTTGCAAAGGAGATAAACATGGCAAGATGAAATCTATCATGCAAGCTAAAGCAACCAACATGTAGAGCATCTCTTGATGAACATGTGGACATATCATTTGCTTCATTTGGATAAACATGCAACAAGTTATCACATTGCAAACATGGCATGAAAACAACTAATAGCAGCAGTTTATAACAAGTAGCACTATTCTCATGAAGATTAAGACATCTAGATGACCTCAAACATGCATGGCACAATGGAACAAAACATAGTACATGTCACCACGATCATTTTGACATATCATACACACAAAATGGACATGCACAGTAAAAGTTACAAGCATCACAACACTGCATCAGACACTGAAAAATTCTAACACTTGGAGGAAAACGAGAGACAACCTCCGGGTCAACGGGTCGGGGCGGATCGGGAGGTCAACGGGTCCACCGGGTCGGATCTGGGTCAACCGGGCGGCTGGTGCGGGTCAAACGGGCTAACGGGCGCGGACCGTCCCGTTAGGGTTCGCAGGCCCGATCTGGCGCGGATCGGTGGAGATCCCAATCGGGGAGCCTCGCTCCCCTCGAAGCGGCGGCGGCTGGTCCCTTCGAGGGCTCGGGCCGGCACGGCGGCGACCGGCGGGGGG
>LR738712.1:724120520-724156062 GCA_902687465.1 Secale cereale | reverse complement strand
GAGAACCCCTAGAACCTAACCCAAAGCCAAATTTGCTTTGTCGACGCCTAGAACCCCTAGAACCTAACCCAAAGCCAAATTGGCTTTGTCGACGCCGAGAACCCCTAGAACCTAACCCAAAGCCAAATTGGCTTTGTCGACGCCGAGAACCCCTAGAACCTAACCCTAAGCCAAATTTGCTTTGTCGACGCCGAGAACCCCTAGAACCTAACCACTAGAACTTAACATTGCTAATAACAATAGTCACCAAATCTCATCTTCAAACATTAACATTGCCAAATTGATAGCATAACTTTGCCAATAACATTAAACATTATCTCAGGTAAGATAGTTGATAGCAATTCAGTACACTTAAACATAAACATCCAACCATTGTTCAGGACACACAACATAATCATCCAACAACTCATGACACACTAGTTGATAGCAATTCAGTACACTTAAACATAAACATCCAACCATTGTTCAGGACACACAACATAATCATCCAACACTCATTTGTTACCACTGGCAGGAAACCAGGCCATCCAACCAGTGTGGCTTGTTGGTGCAGAAGATGTAGAAGGAGGTGCATATCTTGGGGCAGTGAATGGCCTTGCACCACTAGTTGATGGCTGTGATCGATCTTGCACCAGACCTTGCACCACTAGTTGATGGATGTGATCTTGCACCAGACCTTGCACCAGATCTTGCAGGTGGGGGCTGTGATCTTGCAGGTGCAGGTTGCTGCTGTCTTGCAGGTGGGGCCTGTGATCTTACAGGTGTAGGTTGTTGCTGTCTTGTAGGTGGGGCCTGTGATCTTGCAGGTGTCTTGCAAAAAGAAGTGAGATTGGTATTAGTAGTCAACATACAAAAAGGTGGGGCCTGTGATCTTGCTACTGTCTTTTGTTTACTGCTGAAACCACTAGCTTGAACAGTGGCACTGCTGCTGCACTGACTATGAAAAACAACCCCTTGGTCATCAACAGCAAGCACATTTGGCTCACTGAGATCATACACAACTAGTGGTTCATAAATAATGGTTTGTAGTTCAGCATTTCTCTGATTTGTAGCACTGTCAGTGGTTGTTGCTCTAACTAACAGGTTCTCAACTAAAGTATGTTGGTGCTGCTTCTTAAGTTGCTGCAATTTAATGTTTGTGTCAATCAAGTCTAGGCCATGTTCTCTCTGCTCTCCTATGCATGTGTTCTTCATGTGATACAATGCATCAGAGAATGTAAATCCTTGTGTATGCAATAGTGCATACAAATTCAGAAAAGTGACATCAGAACTGCATATCTTTCTATCCAAATTGTGTTGGGCATCAAAGTGAATCCTAACATCCTAGATAGCATCATCCAAACTACAAGTGGCAGCAAATATGGACATTCTCAGAAACACTAACCCTAGCCCCCAAATTGGCAGAAAGAATATAGGAGAGGGACTCGACTTACATGACTCCACCACATCCTTGGGTCCAGTGGTGGCTCGTGATAGGGTTGGCGACCCAGATCTCTGCCAATCGCAGGCGCTGCTCCATGGTCAGCGGAGCCTCCTCCATTTCTTCCTCGCCGCTCGAGTAGTACGACGAACTGTCGCCGTCGGCCTCGGCCAGTCCTGCGTGCGCATCGGCCTCGAGGCCAGGAAGATCTCCGTACCCGCCCACACCGCCACCGCTGCTCGAGCCGCCGCCGCACACACAGCCGCCGCTCGGATTCGCCGTCGCCATTGCTAGAGAGGGAGAGTGCGGGGAGGAGAGGGAGAGGGGAACGAGGGTTAGGGTTCGAACAGGCGGCTCGGTTCGACCTAGCCCGTTAGGTCGGACTCGTCCGAGTCAGCGAGCCGTCCACACGCCGATTCGGCTAGCGTGTCACCTGACAGTTGGGCCCGACCTGTCAGATACGTGGTCAATACGTGTTTATACGCACCTTAGCCCGTGCACCCTGAGTTGGTACTGAATTGCAAAACTTTTAAGTAGTGGTACCAATCCGTGAGTAGGTGAAGAAGTGTGGTACCACCATGCAATTAACTCTGGAGATGAATAGACACGAGCAATTTCAACGCGCAGACCTAAATGGACGTTTTGTTTATCCGCCTTTTTGTTCGTTTGGTACAATTGAGAGTAGAAAATATGTGACTGGCGCGAACCAAAAAAATCAGGCACCTTACGATTAGCAAAACCGATAGTGATATCCAGAAATCCGCCGATGCTCCCGAGAGCTTGCGTTCCTGCACGCAAAAAAAATATATTTCAAAGTGCGAAGAAATTTCAAACAAAAATTTGACGCATACATCTCGACATTATATGTGTGCACGTCAATATTCGAAGGAAACCGATATTTTTTGTGGCTTGTGTAAAAAAGACAAAAGGATATTTTATGAAAGGAAAACGATTGGGCGCGGCGCGCCGGCCGAACTTCGGGCCGGACGCGTCCACGCGCACTTCGCCTCAGCCATCCACCAGCCGACACGTAGACACGGGGTCACCACGTTATCCTCTTTGCTTTTTCAGCCTCGCGCGGATCTCGCCCCAGAACGCGCGCATCTCTCGCCGACCCCGTTGCAGCACGTGAGCAGCTCGCCGTCGGCCATGGTTGCAGCCCCGCTCGTGTTCCCACCCTCCCCCTTCTTCCTTCTCCCTCACTTTCTTTCTCCTCCTCCTCTTTCCCCCTTTTTTTTGCTGCAAACCGGCGGCAGGCAAAACGTCATGGAGGGGACCGAGGCGCCCCGTGCTACGACCATGGCGACCGGGGGGAGCTGCAACAGCGGCATCGGGGGGAGAGTTGCGAACAGTGTTTTCACATGCTGCAACCGTCGACGCAAAAAGCTACATCCAGTAGATAAAAAAGCTTCAACCAAACAACACAAACAGAGGAAAAGTTACAACCGTTTTAACAAAAGTTTCAACCCGCAGATGAAAAAGCTTCAACTAGAGGTTGAAAAATCTTCAGGCGAGGGGGATTTTTTCGCAACCAAAATGCTGGAAACAGAAAAAGCTGCAATCATTACAAAAAAAGCTTCAACCGTAGGTGAAAAAAGCTTCAATCGGCATGGCCGAAAGTTTTGATGTGCGGAAAAAGCTTCAACCGGCATAGGGAAAAGCTTCAACCGATGATAAAAAAGCTTCAACCTGACTCGCCAATGGTGGCAAGCGGCGACGTTCAGAGCTGTGCCCGCGACACGACAACGCAACGATGACGGCGGCTGCTAGGTGCTGCAACGACAGAGGGGCTTCGGCGTGTTTCAAGGCGGCGGTGTTTTTTGCTACAAGGGGGCAACGGCTTCCTGCCGAGAATGCGGGGGGTGGGGAGTGCTGCGACGACGACCGACGACGACGAGTACGAATAGCGCATCCAGCAGCGTGGGGCTGCGAGAGGGGAGAGGTCCAGGTGAGGGGAGGGGTTGTGGCCGGCGGCGGGGCGGCCGGGATGAGCGCGGGGAAGAAGAAGAAGGGAGCAGTCAATGCGAAGAAGAGGAGACAGATCCGACGGATCTGATTGGCTGCATCGGGCGGCTGGGGCAGGACCGGCCGAAACTGTTCGGCCGGCGCGACGGCGCCTAGCATTGCCCTTTATGAAAATCATTTTGTAACACCGGATTTTGGATTTTTCACACGCGACACATAAGTTGTCGGTTGTTTCCAGAACGACTTTACGAGCATGTACAATATCGAGATGTACACGCTAAGTTTTTGTTTGGGATTTTTTGAGATTTCAAAATATGTTTAAAACATATTTTATAAACCAGGAGCACGCTCCCTTGTGCCAAAACGTCGCTCTCAGGCTTCCGTTACCTGGCCGATGCTGCTTTACTTTTCTGATTATCGTTCGCCTCACGTCGTGGTCGAACGGACGCCACTAGATTACACTTGAAGATCACGCTTTACTCACCAAACACTTTTTTATGCACCGCGCAGTCACCGCTGACGCAGCCGCAGAGCTAGACCTGCCAGCCGCCTCGGCGCGAGCTCCGCTCCGGTCGCCGGCGAGATGCCGCTGGAGCGCTTCGACCTGCGGATCGCGTCCCGGGAGCTGGTCCGGGCCTCCGACCCTCCCCGGGGCTTCCCGGCCGTGCACGCCGTCTCCAACCTCGACCTCGTCCTGGGCCCGTTCCCCATCTACCTCGTCAGCGTCTACCCGCCCCCGCCTGGCGGCCTGGGGCCCGTGCTCGCCGCCGTCCGCGCGGCCCTCCCGGCCTACCTCTCCCGCTTCTTCCCCTTCGCCGGCCGCGTCGTGCGCCACCCGGACACCAGCGTCCCCGCGGTCGCCTGCGACAACGCCGGCGCCGAGCTCGTCGTCGCAGACGCCGCCGGCGTCCCCCTCGCCGCCGTCGACTTCGTGCGCGTCGACCGCTCGCTGGGCATGATCCAGATCCCGTTCGACGCGGGGCTCGCGCTGTCGCTGCAGGTCGTCCGGTTCGCGTGCGGCGGGTTCGCGCTCACCGTCGCCACCAACCACCTCCTCGCCGACGGCCGGGCGTTCGTCGTGCTGCTCAATATCCTCGCCGAGATGGTCCGCACCGGCGGCGGGGGGCTCTCCCGCGGGCCGCTGCTCGACCGGTCCTCCCTGCTCCCCCCGCGGTCGCCGCCGGCGTACGGCCCGTCGCTGGACGCGGAGTTCGCGAGGTTCACCCCGGCGACCATGGTCAATCCCCTCCTGGCCGCGGCCATGGAACGGCGCCTGTACCGCATCGACGCGGCCGACCTCGCCGGGCTCCAGATCGCGGCGTCGTCCGGCGCTGGCGCCCGCCGCACCTCGCGCTTCGTGGCGCTGTGCGCGCACGTCTGGAAGCTCCTGGCGCGGGCCGTGGGCGACTCCGACCCGAACTGCCGGATGGCGTGGATCGTCGACGGCCGGAAGTGCGTGGAGCCGTCGGAGGGCGCGCTGGACCTGTACATGGGGAACGTGGTCACCTACACGTCCCGCGAGGCGAGCGTGGCGGGGCTGCTGCGCGCGCCGCTGCACGAGGTGGCGGCCGCCGCGCGCGCGGCCATGGCGTCGGTGATGACCAGGGACAGGTTCCAGGAGCTGGTGGACTGGGTGGAGGTGAACAAGACTGCGTACAAGGACGGCGGGAAGTGGACGGAGGCGGTGAACCTCGGCCTGGGCAGCCCGGCGCTGGTGATCTCTGGCTTGCTCCCGTTCGCCATCGACGGGGACCTGGGGTTCGGGAAGCCGAGGCTGGTCCTGCCGTGGCTGCGGCACGGCCGGCTGGGGTCGGCGTCGGTGACGGTCGTGCCATGCCCGGGCGGCGACGGGTCGTGGTTCGTCGGCGGCACCAGGCTGTGGCCGCGGCTGGTGGAGGTGATCGAGGCCGGCCCGGAGAGCCTGCTGAAGCCGGTGACCGCGGCGAGCCTGGGGTTCGAGGCGCCCCACGGCTCTCGTCTGTGAGCTCGCGGCGGACTCTCTAGAGATTATGTACTGTAAACTTGTAGAGCCCATTCATAATAGAAGCAATGGGTAAAATTCTAGTACTATAATGATCTCTCTTTGAGATTCAGAAATATGTTCTTCCGAGCAAGCAGATTCTCTGCAAGTCTTCTGAATATGTAAACAACCAAAGTATAACTCCAAATTGCTCCTTAGGCATACTGATCAGCGTATTATTGAAAGATGAACTGCAAGTGACACTGAAGACTGAAACCAATCTACGATAACCCAATTCGCTGTCCCTGAGCAAAGTTCGCCGGACGAGGTCTAAAATTCACACAGCGTACAATCATTAGCTGCGCATCAATGTTGTCTTACAGAATCAGAGGAACTGGAAGTAAAAGTTGAGACAAGCTAGGATGCCATGTGTTGCATTTCATTGGCCACTGGTAAATCAGAAGGAAAACTCATCTGCATCCGAACTATCGGTCTGCATTGCATTCCAGAGAAAGGTCAAGGGTATACGAGGGCACTGGAAACTCCAGTGCAACATCATCTTGGCCATGATGGTGAAGATGAGGTGGTTGTCCATCTTAGAGGAAGTAGTCGAAGCAGGCAAACGTATGTCGAGTGTAGTCGAATTTGAGCGAGCAGTCGTGCCCGGACACTCACAAAAAACATTATTGCCCTCACCTTGTGCAGGTTATCAAGGGACATGGTTTGGGAGGATTGCTCTCGCGGACAGTGCATGCAGTCGTTGGGATGGGGTTGCCGGAGAAGCAGCTCAGCACTAGGAAATCAATTTGCAAATGAGAGCCATGTGGCGTCTCAAAACCGCTAATAACGTGAACATTTTTAATTTTTTATCATTTTTAATCATGAATATTTTAAAACGCTTGAATATATTTACAATTTGTGAATATATTTTTCATATTCGTGGGCTAATTTTGAAATTATGAAAATTATGTAAATTATTGAATGTTTCTTAATGTATACATTATTTTTTTAAATTAAAATAACTTGAAATTCATTAATGTTTTTCTTAAATGAAAGCTTTTCAATAGAAAAAAAAGGATGAAATAAGAAAATTTGGATGAAAACGAACCGGAAAATAGGCCAACGCTGTACGCATGGGCCGCGGACCTGCGTGCTCGCAATCCTAAATTTGATAAAAAAAAGATAATAAAACTTAAAAATAAGAAACTACCCAGAATAAAAGTCGATAGAGAAAAAAAAGGCTTGGGTAACACGTACTGCCATATGAGACGCACAACCCTACCAGACCCTTACAGGCGGGTCCATTTGTAGGAACATACTTCCTCCATTCTTATTCATTTAGCATAACAGTTTTGACTGAAGTTGAACTTTGTAAAGTTTGATCAAGGTTATAGAAAACAATATAAACATTTGTAATAACTAATCTATTTACTGTGAAAATATTACTACAAAAAAAATATAGTGTGTAAATATATTTATTATTTTATAATGATTCTAATGATGTACTCAGATCAAAATTTATAAATTTTAACTTTGAACAATGGTAACGCACGGAGTAAAAAAAAACAGAGGGAGTACACTATTGAAGCTCACTTAGAGAGCTTAGTAATTGTAAGGATGAGCTCAAATGAGCCCGCTCAAGGCACGCTCAAATGAGCTTGGATGACCAGTATAATATTAAAAAAGGACAAATTTTCTATGTGTTTTTTAGTTTTTATCATGAGATCACATTGGTGAAAGGCGTGGCAAAAAAGAAAAACACAGTGCTTCAATTTGCTTTTGAAAGAATCATTTTCGGAGCATCCATTTTTTTGTCACGCCTTTGCACGAATGTGATCTCATAATGAAAATTTGACAAACACTTCCAACATTTGTCAAAGTGTAGCAAAAAAAAAAAATCAGATCTTTTGATTTCTTTAATTGTTTTCGATTTTACTCGTGAACTCATTTCAGATTCTCCGCGTCCAGAGAGAACCACTTCACTGACAGAACATCATTACAAGTTTACGACACTGTCCGCCGCGAGCTCACAGACGAGAGCCGTGGGGCGCCTCGAACCCCAGGCTCGCCGCCGTCAGCGGCTTCAGCAGGCTCTCCGGGCCGGCCTCGATCACCTCCACCAGCCGCGGCCACAGCCTGGTGCCGCCGATGAACCACGACCCGTCCCCGCTCGGGCAGGGCACCGCCATCAACGACGCCGACCCCAGCCGGCCGTGCCGCAGCCACGGCGACACCATCCTCGGCTTCCCGAACCCCAGGTCCCCGTCGATGGCGAACGGGAGCATCCCGGAGATCACGAGCGCCGGGCTCCCGAGGCCGAGGTTCACCGCCTCCGTCCACTTCCCGCCGTCCTTGTACGCCGTTTTGTTCACCTCCACCCAGTCCACCAGCTCCTGGAACCTGTCCCTGGTCATCACCGACGCCATGGCCGCGCCCGCGGCGGCCGCCACCTCGTGCAGCGGCGCGCGCAGCAGCTCCGCCACGCTCGCCTCGCGGGACGTGTAGGTGACCACGTTCCCCATGTACATGTCCAGCGCGCCCTCCGACGGCTCGATGCACTTCCGGCCTTCGAGGATCCACGCCATGCGACAGTTGGGGTCGGAGTCGCCGACGGCCCGGGCTAGGAGCTTCCAGACGTGCGCGCACAGCGCCACGAAGCGTGAGGTGCGGCGGCCGCCGCCTGGGGACGCCGCCTTCTGGAGCCCGACGAGGTCGGCCGCGTCGATGCGGTACACGCGCCGTTCCATGGCCGCGGCCAGGAGGGGATTGATCATGGTCTCCGGCGTGAACCTCGCGAACTCGGCGTCCAGCGAGCCAGCGACGAGCTGTACCGCGGCGGCGACCGCGGGACGAGCAGGAAGGACCGGTCGAGCAGCGGCCCGCGGGAGAGCACCCCGCCGCCGGTGCGGACCATCTCCGCGAGGCTGTTGAGCAGCACGATGAGCGCCCGGCCGTCGGCGAGGAGGTGGTTGGTGGCGACGGTCAACGAGTACCCCCCGCACGCGAACCGGACCACCTGTAGCGATAGCGCGAGCCCCGCGTCGAACGGGATCTGGATCATCCCGAGCGAGCCGTCGAAGCGCGCGAAGTCGACGGCGCCGAGGGGGACCCCGGCAGCCTCGGCGACGACGAGCTCGACGCCGGCGTTGGAGCAGGCGACCTCGGGGACGTTGGTGTCCGGGTGGCGCACGACGCGGCCGGCGAAGGGGAAGAAGCGGGAGAGGTAGGCCGGGAGCGCGGCGCGGACGGCGGCGAGCACGGGGCCCAGGCCGCACGGCGGAGGAGGGTAGATGCTGACGAGGTAGATCGGCAAGGGGCCGAGGACGAGGTCGAGGTTGGAGACGGCGTGGACGGCGGGGAAGCCCGGGGGAGGGTTGGAGGCCCGGACCAGCTCCCGCGACGCGATCCGCAGGTCGAAGCGCTCCAGCGGCATCTCGACGAGGCGGCAGGTGCGGCGATCTTTCTTTCTATCGTCGGAGCTCGGAGTAGGAGTACTCTGTATCCGCGTCAACCATGACTCCACTCTGCACAAAATGCTTGAGCTTCGACAGCCTGTTTAACTATATAGCACTCCTATGTTACTTTTAGTCAAACTTTGTTCATACGCACCCTTGGTTCCGGTTTATTGGCCCCTAATAGGTTAGTCAAGGTTTGACCATACAGGACTAACAAAAACGGCCTCTTTGTATCAATAGAAGTAAGTAATTTATTATGTACTACATGGTAATAGTGCTATCATCATTTCATCCACATAGCATGTTTAAAAAAGTAGAGATGGTTACTGCAAAAACTCGATGCACTTCGTGTACAAAATGGACAATCTCTTTCGAAGTATCAGGGTTTCAGACGTAAAAACTCATCTGTTACACCGACGCGTCATTTTTTTGAACTTATTTGAAATCCAGACTTTTTGTATGTTCAAAATGCACCATTCAAATCCACATCATCAATTATCAACCATTTATGAATTCATTTGGTATTTTTCATGCCTTTACTGATTTTCGTAGAGCTAAATGACTCTGAAATTGGAAAACACTTCAAATGAACTCTGAAAAGGTTGAAAGTTGGCATGGTATCATCATTTCACCCACATAACATGTGCAAAAAAGTAGAGAGGGTTACGGCAAAAACTAGATGCACTTAGTGTACAAAATGGACTATCTCTTTCGAAGTATCAGGGTTTCAGACGAAAACTCATATGTTACAAAGGCATTTCATTTTTTGAACTTATTTAAACTCTAGACTTTTTGTATGTTCAAAATGCACCATTCAAATCCACACCATCAATTATCAACCATTTATGAATTCATTTGGTATTTTTCATGCCTTTACTGATTTTTTAAGAGTTAAATGACCCTGAAATTGGAAAACACTTCAAATAAACTCTGAAAAGGTTGAAAGCTAGCATGGTATCATCATTTCACCCACATAGCATGTGCAAAAAAGTAGAGAGGGTTACGACAAAAACTGGATGCACTTCGTGTACAAAATGGACAATCTCTTTCGAATTATCAGGGTTTCGAACGAAAACTCATCTGTTACAACAAAGGATTTCATTTTTTAACATATTTGAACTCCAGACTTTGTGTGTGTTCAGAATGCATCATTCAAATCCACATCATCAATTTTCAACCCTTTCTGAATTCATTTGGTATTTTTCATGCATTTACTTAATTTTTTTAGAGCTAAATGACCCTGAAATTGAAAAACACTTCAAATGAACTCTAAAAGGTTATAAGTTGGCGCGCGCGTCCCCCCCACACACACTCACACACACATTTTTTTACTTGTTTTCTGTTTTTTAGATTAATGTCAAAGTATAGATATATAGAAATAATTTGTGTTTTTTAGATTACTGTCAAAGTATAGATATCTAATATGTCAAATGTTAGATGAATTAGATGAATAGCTACATAGAAATGTTAGATGAAATAGTTTTCTTTATAGTTTTAGTTATAGAAATGTTAGATAAATTTTAGATATAGAAATGTTAGCTAGATATAAAATAAAATATCATATAAAAAATTATTTGCGCGCTACCCAGTGGGCCTGCAAGGCCTTGGGCGTGAATTTGCAGGCCCATAAGGGCTCAGCAGGCTCACGGGGCAGCGCGACAAAGTTAGGCCCAGAAGCCTGCATTAGAGAGGAGCTCGAAGGCGCAGCCGCGGCTGGGTTTATAAACCAGTGCGGCTGCCCTTCGCTCGGTGAGGTGGGACTAAACTTGCCGCACAACACCTCTGCCAGCGCACCCCTTTATTACCGGGTCGTGGCTCCACCTGGTACTAGAGAGATGGCCTGTAGTACCGGTTGGAGCCACCAACTGGGACTAAAGCCTTCAGTTCCCGTCGCTTCGCCTGGTCAAAATTGACCTTTAGTACCGGTTGGTGGATCCAACCGGTACTAAAGGCCTCTCCTATATAAACCACACTTGCCAAAATTTCAGTTTCTTCTCCCTCAATCTCGCTCCTCTCGACATTGCCGCCGTCCCGCACGTGCGCCGCCCCTGGCTCATCCCACGCCGTCGTCGTCGCCGTCCACGTCGCCGTCGCCGTCGCCGCCCCCGTCGTCGTCGCCACCCTCGTCGCCGTCACCCCCGACCCGTCCCCGTCATCGTCATGCGCCATCTCTCGCTGCCGCCGCCGTCGATCGTCGCCGCGCGTCTGCTAGCCGCCGCCGATCGTCGCCACGCTGTGAGCCCCCTACCGCCCCCATACACACACACACACACATTATAATTAGATTTTTTTTTATAGTTTTAGTTATACTAATGTTAGATGAATTTTAAAAATGTTACTTAGTTATATAAATGTTAGATGAATTTTCTGTTTTTATAGTTTTAGTGACAGAATGTAGTTATTTAGTAAGAACTAGTTTATTTTTAGTAAGAACTAGTTTGTTTTTAGTAAGAACTAGTTCATTTTTATTTATAGTAAGTGCTTATTAATTGAACTAGTTAGTTGAATTAATAGAACTAGTTAATCTTTTAGTTCAAGAAATATTCTCGACGTCGACGATGCCTATCCCGCATCCTCGTCGTCGACTCAGCGGAGGCCTGCTTGATCAGAGGGGTCATGTTCGGGACTGAGCTCCCCCGGGCTGGTACTGGGAGGTGCTTCCTTTCGGGGGGTGCAGCTTGGTGAGGAGCCAACCCGTTGTTGACCCGAACCTTCTCTGGTGGCGGGCGCGTGGGCCAGTGACGGTGCGGAGGCTTAAGGACCCCGCGGAGGTTGTACGTCACCGTGTGAGCGAGGAGGATGAGCATATCCGTCGCTACATGGTTGCGTTGGAGGGCAGGTTCGACAATACCTGGCAGGTTCTTCAGGGATCTCACTGGAGCTATGATCCAGTGATGGTTCCTTCTCTTTGGGTGTCCACCGCCCGCGCCGATACCCGTTGTTCACTAGGGTTTTAGCTGTATTAATTAGTGATGATATATGTATGATACTATTCGAGATGTATTAGTGATAATATTCGATGATGTACGGACTCAAGAGATGATTTAATTAGTTTTGCCTATTAGTGGTTTTAGCTGTATTAATTAATTGAACTAGTTGATTGAATTAATTGAACTAGTAAGTGTTTATCAAGCTATGTTTGACCTATGAACATAGGAAATGTCCTCTGACGACGAAAATGATTTCGTTATGTGCGAACAATGCGAAGACCAGCGCGGTCTGTGCGACATAAATTTTCTAGTTGATGATAGGCGCTTCAGCCTCAAGCTGGATGAGACCTTCGAAGTGGATACAGTAAGTCACAACGACAAGTCTTTTTTCGTAATTTCAAATTTTCACTATTTGCTTCAACTTATAATTTTAATTTTTCACTATTCTACTAGCGTATCACCTGCCATGCAAGAATTTTTGTCTTGGATAAGATAGGTTTCAGTCCTAACAAAATTATGGAGGTAAAGAGAATTTATTTGAAGACCGAGCATGGTTATACCTTCGACGTCAAATTATACAATGCAGACACGTACACCTATTTTGAATACAAAACTTGGCAAGCTCTATGCAAGGCTTATGCATTTGAGCTTGATATGATTATCACCTTTGATATTCATCCGGAAGATGATATTGAAGGTAATAGAGATATTTGGGTCGATGTGCAGACGTCTCCAGTTCTATCATTATGTGAGTTTCTCAACCATATTTATGTCTTCGATATTGTATTCATAAATAGCTGACAACTAATTTATGTTTTCAGCAGAACTGCCATGGTGTTGTTTTTGTGCAGAAATAAAAAGTTTTCGAAATCGCTTGAAAATCCACGGAGAATTATTTTGGAAAATATAAAAAAAATACCTGCAAGAAGATCCAGACCAGGGGGCCCACACCCTGTCCACGAGGGTGGGGGGCGCGCCCCCTGCCTCGTGGGCCCCCTGGTGCTCCACCGACGTATCCCGAGATCCTATAAGTTCACTTTTGGGGAGAAAAAAAATCAAGGAGAAAGAATTATCGCGTTGCACGAGACGGAGCCACCGCCAAGCCCTAATCTCTCTCGGGAGGGCTGATCTGGAGTCCGTTCGCGGCTCCGGAGAGTGGAGATCGTCGCCATCGTCATCATCAACCTTCCTTCATCACCAATTCCATGATGCTCACTGCCGTGCGTGAGTAATTCCATCGTAGGCTTGCTGGGCGGTGATGGGTTGGATGGGATCTATCATGTAATCGAGTTAGTTTTGTCAGGGTTTGATCCCTAGTATTCACTATGTTCTGAGATTGATGTTGCTATGAGTTTGCTATGCTTAATGCTTGTGACTAGGGCCCGAGTGCCATGATTTCAGATCTGAACCTATTATGTTTTCATGAATATATGTGTGTTCTTGATCTTATCTTGCAAGTCTATGGTCACCTACTATGTGTTAGGATCCGGCGACCCCGAAGTGACAATAATCGGGACCACTCCCGGTGATGACCATAGTTTGAGGAGTTCATGTATTCATTATGTGTTAATGCTTTGGTCCGGTACTCTATTAAAAGGATGCCTTAATATCCCTTAGTTTCCAATAGGACCCCGCTGCCACGGGAGGGTAGGACAAAAGATGTCATGCAAGTTCTTTTCCATAAGCACGTATGACTATATTCGGAATACATGCCTACATTGCATTGATGAACTGGAGCTAGTTCTGTGTCACCCTAGGTTATAACTTCTACATGATGAATTGCATCCGACATAATTTCCCATCACCGATCCAATGCCTATGAGCTTTTCACATATTGCTTGTTTCTTATTTACTTTTCCGTTGCTACTATTACAAAAACTACAAAAACACTATTGTTACTTTTATTGCTGATCATATTACTTTGCTACTAAACTATCTTGCTGCATATACTAAGTTTCCAGGTGTGGTTGAATCGACAACTCAGCTGCTAATACTTAAGAGTATTCTTTGGCTCCCCTTGTGTCGAATCAATAAATTTGGGTTGAATACTTTACCCTCGAAAACTGTTGCGATCCCCTACACTTGTGGGTTATCAATTATTTTTGAAGCTAAACTTCATTGCTAACTATGTTACTATATGATGTTCGTTAACAGGGACTCCCGATGACAGTTGTGCCTCAGTGGATCGGTAATAAAGGTCGCATGTCAATTGTTAGCTTACGGCCAAGACATCCTACATTGAACATGAGTGCATTCATGATTTCTGACTGCGAACAATGCTTAATAGTGAAAGACTGGAGCAAAATTGTGAACGATCACAGAGAAGTACTAGGGGGCAGCAATCAGAAGCGCATCCCACGATTAGGAGACAGGTTCATCTGCATGCTCTAATATGATGAATCAGGAGAGCTACACATGTTCTATGCTATTTTACCTGAGAGAGATCAGCATGAGTGATTAGCTAGTTCATGCTCTTAGTGCTTGTCCTCTCATGTCCGTGTTCTTCGTCCTGAACTTAATCTCAAAGTGATTTCCTTTGGGGTCTTATGAAAGCTTATAATCTCATGACCATGTTGAACTCGATGATATCTTTGCTTCTGGTACAAGTGAATGTTTTTTCTTTAAGCTAGAGTTGGCGGTAATTAGATAGCGGTAATGACTATGATGATTAAATAGTGGTAATGACTACTATGAAGATCATTAGCTAGCTATATAGTACTGTTGTTGGTGATGATATGATGCAGGAGTTTTTATATTAATATGATGATGATGATGATGATGAGTTATTATATCATTTATGAAAGAAACCGCATATTATAATGAGTTGTTAAATCACTAGGAGTATCGTAGATTAGCTACTTTGAAGTGGATATGGATCGTCCTAAGTGATCAAGTATATTACTTGATCACTTAGGATGATCCATATCCACTTCAAACTAGCTAATCCACGGTACTTTCACATAGTGATTTAACAACTCATTATAATGTAAAAAAAATATCTAAATTAAATTGATAACACAAAATTAAAGGAAAAATAAAAAATAAAACCAAACCCCCCAAACCTTTAGTGCCGGTTGGTGTTACTGATGGGCCTCTAACCCCTCGTTGGTTACCCCAAGTGGAAGGTGTGAGATGCAGTGTTGTGGAAGTTTTTCCCTTAGCAAAGATGCCAAGGATCGAATCCCCAGAGACTCCTAGGTTCAACAAGTAGGTGTGAACTGCTAACGGCGCCAGATATTAGCAATCAACGTGGACCTGCACACAGATACAAATAACTTTGCTCCCAACGAGTACAGAGAGGTTGTCGATCCCTCCGGCCTTGTAGTTCACAAAGGATTAAACGCAAATGATAGTAGTGATAGATAATGTCTGCAATAGTAAGTAAAAGCGAAAAGTAAATAGCGGATGTGATCAATGATAGTAATATGGACCGGAGTCTCATGATGTTCACTAGTGATGTCTCTCTCCCAAAAGACGATAAAACAACTATGTGAGGTAAACGAATTACAGCTGGGCAATTGACAGGACCACGAACGCAAACCAATGCTGACTACATTGCAAGAAAGGTTGAGGTTCAAAGCATGGGCGGTACGCCAAAGTAAGTAGACCGAAATCCATCAATATCTACTACTAATCATCCACCTTGAGATATCTATCCAGAACATCTCGCTGGCATTAAAAGAACTTTGCGTAAAGTAAACAATCCTTGCACCCGCGGGCACAAGCACCGTTGTTTTCCCCCTTGTGGCAACAACACATCCCCTAGACTCATGTTTCTGTCACTCAAGCTAGTCATCGAGGGGCATGAACCCACAATCGAGCATAACGTTCCCTCTTGGAGTCACTACGTATTACTTGGCCAAAGCAATAAATAACAACGGAGAACATGCAAGAATTACTTATGAACATAAATATAAAAGAGGTAGATCAAATATATTACTCAATCACAATCTGAACATAATCTCATAATCCATCGGATCCCAGCAAACTCATCATAGCAGCAGCATAAGGATTACATATGTGCCTCGATCATGTAGGGCAGCTCACGAGGACTAATTAGTGAAGCACAAGAACGGGAGGAGAACATCACATAGCTACTGGTCATGGACTCATGGTCCAAGGGAGATTACTCACAACTCATCCGGGAGGCGTCCATGGTGGTGGAGAGGCTCCCGATGGTGATCCTCCACTCCGGCAGGGTGCCGGGAAGAGTTCTCCTGGTGCTCCTGATCTTGGAAGCAACTGCGGCGGCGGAACAGAGATGAGATCACGAAAAAGAGTTCCCGTCCCGAGGGTTTCGAAGGACGCTCAAAATATATGCCAAAGGAGGGCACCAGACGGGGCTCGGGGGGCCCAGGCGCCCCCCGGCGCGGCCCAGGGGGGGCTCGCCGCCATGGCGCCTGGGGCCCTGGTGCCCCCCCGGCTGTACTTCGGGCGCAAGGTAGGTTCTGGAACGCTGATTTTTTATATAATTTTTCTGGATTTTTCCTGACAGTTCTCGTAATGTGAAAACCTGAAATACAAAAACAGCCGAAAACAGAAACTGGCACTGGGGTGCAATGGATTAGTAGGTTAGTCCAAATATGATCAAAAGTGTATGGAAGTGTATAAATATCATAGCAATATCACCCAAAAGTGGCATGGAGCAAGCAGAAATTATAGATACGTTTTGGACGTATCAACATCCCCAAGCTTAATTCCTGCTCGTCCTCGAGTAGGTAAATGATAACAAGAATAATTTCTGTGGTGACATGCTGTTAACCATATAGGACTTTTTATAGTCATATGACAAAAGCTTACTGAGACAATGATTCTATAGTAATTAAGTTGCCTCATGAGAAAATCACAAAGGACTGAAAGTTTTACAATATGAAACTGAAACATCAAAAAGATTTGCAATGAACATGGTGTGCAAATATGATAAAGTGATATCTAGCTTGCCCCCTTTAGTGAAGCAAAACATAAATGCAAGGGCACCTTCAAGGTTTAAGTGATGACTAGATACAATGATTTCAAAATAAACGATATCACAATCATGCAAAAGACAATGCTACTTTGGAACAATGCACATTACACTTAGAATGACAATCATGCTCTCAGTAGTTGGTGCTTGAAGAAAGAAGGTGGAGACTCAAAAAGTAAAAGAATGGTTATGTGCTAGAGCTTTTTATTTTGAAAACATAGAAGCAGTTTTGTCAACGGTAGTAGTACTTCATATGTGTTATGCATAAGACATCCTATAAGTTGCAAGCCTCATGCATCGAATACCAATAGTGCTCGCACCTTGTCCTAATTAGCTTGGATTTCCATGGGTTATCATTGCATTACATATGTTTCAACCAAGTGTCACAAAGGGGTACCTCTATGCCACCTGTACAAAGGTCCAAGGAGATAAATCACATTTGATTTCTCGTTTTTCATAGATCTCAACTTGAGGACATCCATACCGGGACAACATAGAAAATAGATGATGGACTCCTCTTTAATGCATAAGCATATTCTCATAAGAGATTGAGGATTAATGTCCAAGCTAAAACTTCCACCATGATACATGGCTTTGGTTGGCGGCCCAATGTTCTTCTCTAACAATATGCATACTCAACCATTCAACCCATGGCAAATCACCCTTACTTGAGACAAGACGAACATGCATAGCAACTCACATGATATTCAACAAAAGTGTAACAGTTGATGGCGTCCCCAGAAACATGGTTACCGCTCAGCAAGCAACTTATAAGAAATAAGATACATAAGCAACATATTCTTTACCACAATAGTTTTTAAGCTACTTTCCCATGAGCTATGTATTGCAAAGTTAGTCTGCTTAGTACAGGTGGAGGTTAGCAAAAGACTGGGAGCGACCAACTAAGAGAGCAATGACGGTCATAATCATGCAGAGCGACAAAGCAACATTGAATCAGGCATGGAAGTTATATCGCTACTCAGAAATAAAAGATCATCAAGGCTTGACAGACTTTCTTTATAGTCTTAAATATGCGTGAGCATACGCCAAGTCAATCAAAATAAATTCTCGAAGGAAGATATTACTAAACCATACCACATCATAGGCAAACAAATCATGTTGGTACTCCAATAACACATTGGGATTCCCCCAGCTATTTGAGATTAACCATAAGAAAACCTGAACTACTAAGCGCCATCATGCAAGTAGCATCTTTATCATAGACATATTAACCAATGCAACGGAAGCAAACTCTCTTAATAAGGTGAGCATGGTAATTAAAGAGAGTTCAATCAACCAACTAAACAAAAGCTCTTTGAAAAGATAAGCATGAATACTAAGAGGTGAACATGATAGTAGCTATTAAAAGACAAAGAACACACACAGCATAGATAGACATGAAAATTCTATGTTATGTTCTAGGTAGAAGTGGAGCATGTTTCTCTCCCACATAAAGAACGCTGAGTTCCGACTCATTATGAAAAACTAAAAAGAAAACTAAAAGCAAGACGCTCCAAGCATAGCACATAACACATGAAGTGATAAAAATATAGCGGAACGAAAAGACGAACTGATAATGTTGATGGAGAAGGGGATGCACGGGGGCATCCCCAAGCTTAGACGCTTGAGTCTCCTTGAATATTTCTTGGGGGTGCACGGGGGCATCCCCAAGCTTGAGCGCTTGACACTCCTGAATCTTTTTATCATCTTCCCTCGCACACTTGAAAACTCCCTTCATACATAACTCATCATAATCTGATTAGCGAGGTTAGTACCCTTAATAAAATAATTGTTCCTTGCTGGAAATAAAGATATTCTTGAAGTTCTACTGTTTCTCAAGATTGCCAAAAGGTTTTTGCAAAGAAAAAGCAAGCTCTTGGTTTGCAAAATGAAGGAAAGGCAAAACAGGACAGAATCTGTGAAAAACAGAACAACGGGTAGTAAATGATTTGTTCGGGGTACTTCTGCAACTCAAATCAAAAAACTCAGAACAGAAGCACGAAAGAAAATTATATAGAGAACGTTGTCGAAAAAATTCAGACCAAAAAGATGATCTGGTGAGTTTATACGAATTTTTCTATCCAAGGACAGAATCTGTTTCCTGGACAGCACCTCACAACTTTTGAACTTTCTAGCAATCAGAGGCTATACTTGGCACAAATATTAAAAGCAAAGATACAATGATGATGCTACTGTAGTAAACAATACCAAGACACAACAAAAGCAAAATATAAAAATTTATTCATGTGGGCTGCCTCCCAAAAGCGCTTTCTTTTATGCCTTTAAGCTAGGCATAATGCATAGAGATCAAGTTTTATCAAGAGTAAAAGAATAGCTAGCCCGTACAACGGACTCAAAAGGTAACTTGATCTTCTTTCGAGGGAAGTGTTCCATCCCTTTCTTGAGAGGAAACTGAAATTTTATATTACCCTCTTTCATGTCAATGATAGCACCAACGGTGCGTAAAAAGGGACGTCCCAAAATAATTGGACATGAAGGATTACATTCAATATCCATAATAGTGAAATCAACGGGAACATAATTATCATTAACAACGATAAGAACATCGTCGATCCTCCCCAAAGGTTTCTTTATGGAAGAATCAACGAGGCGAACACCAAAAGAACAAGAATCATAAGGTTTCAATTTAAGCATATCATATAGTCTTTTGGGCATAACAGAGGTACTAGCTCCAACATCACATAATGCATAGCAAGAGAAGTCATTCAACTTAATTTTTATCATAGGATCCCAACCATCTTCTAGCTTTCTAGGTATGGAGGCTTCTACTCTAAGTTTCTCCTCCCTAGCTTTGATGAGAGCATTAGTGATATGCTCTGTGAAGGCAAGATTAAGCGTGCTAGTGCGGGGGTCTCTAGACATCTTGTGAAGGAAATCAATAACTTCGGTAAGAGTGCAATTATCAAAATCAAGGTCATTAGCATCAAGTAAGGTGGTAGTGGTGTCCTTTAGGTTCATTTGTTTGGTAGTTTCTATAGTCATAGCATCACCATTAATAGGTCCATTGGGACCAGGAGTACATTGGGTGCTAAGAGTTTGGATATCCTCAACAACTTGGATAGTAGCAACAGTGTGGTGGGTAGGAAGGCTCTTAATTCTATCTTCTTCCTCCCTTTCTCTAGCCCATCTCTCTTTAAGTTTAGCCATCATCCTAATGTTTTCATTAATTTGCACTTGAATAGCATTTATATGAGTGACTTCCCTCTCCTCAAGAGGAGAAGTTTTAATTTTTAGCAATTTTACCTCATTGGCTAAATGGTCTACCTTAAAAGAAAGATCATCTAGTTTATGTAGTTTTTCTTCTACACTCTTATTAAAGGCTTTTTGGGTAGTGATGAAATCTTTAAGCATAGTCTCTAGTTCAGTAGTGGAGTTCTTGGTGATAGGATAAGCATTGTTGTTCCCATAAGAATTAGAGGGGAACGGTCTAGGATTGTTACCAAAGTTACTCCTATAAGCATTGTTATTAAAATTGTTTCTAGAGATAAAGTTCACATCTACTTGTTCTTGAGCAATCAAAGAATTTAAAGGAACATCACGAGGATCAACAGAGGATTGCTTCGAAAGTAGAGAAATGATTAAGTCAACTTTTTCATTAAGGGAGGAAGTCTCCTCGACAGAGTTTACCTTCCTACCTGTTGGAGCGCGTTCGGTGTGCCATTGAGAATAGTTGGTCATCATCTCATCGAGAAGCTTCGTGGCAGCTCCAAGTGTAGTTGACATAAAGGTTCCTCCCGCGGCCGAATCTAACAAGTTCCGCGAGGTAAATTTCAAGCCTGCATAAAAAGTTTGGATAACCATCCAAGTAGTCAAACCATGAGTAGGGCAGTTCTTGATAAAAGCTTTCATACGTTCCCAAGCTTGGGCAACGTGTTCATTATCCAATTGTTTCAAATTCATTATGTTACTTCTCAGTTGGATAATTTTAGCAGGTGGATAGTATTTTCCGATAAAAGCATCTTTGCACTTGTCCCATGAATCTATGCTATTTCTAGGCAAAGACTGAAACCAAATTTTAGCTCCTCCTCTCAAGGAGAAAGGAAAAAGCTTAAGCTTAACAATATTACCATCTATTTCTTGGTACTTTTATATATCACAAAGTTCAACAAAGTTGTTTAAGTGTAAAGCAGCATCATCTCCAGCACCGGAGAATTGATCTTTCATGACTAAGTTCAGTAAAACAGGTTTAATTTCATATGAAGGTGCTGAAGTGGCAGGTGTAGTGATAGGTGTGCTGATAAAGTCATCGTTGTTGTGACTAGTGAAGTCACACAACTTGGTGTTCTCGGTGGAACCCATAGTAGCAAGCAAGCAAGATAACTATTTTTGTGATTTTCGATAAAAGGTACAAAAGCAAAAACTGAAAGGTAAACTAACAAGACTAAAAAGCAAAGGTAAAAGATAGCATGCAACTCCCCTATCCTGAAGAGTGGAGTCCCCGGCAACGGCGCCAGAAAAACTCCTTGATGGGCCTCTAACCCCTCGTTGGTTACCCCAAGTGGAAGGTGTGAGATGCAGTGTTGTGGAAGTTTTTCCCTTAGCAAAGATGCCAAGGATCGAATCCCCAGAGACTCCTAGGTTCAACAAGTAGGTGTCAACTGCTAACGGCGCCAGATATTAGCAATCAACGTGGACCTGCACACAGATACAAATAACTTTGCTCCCAACGAGTACAGAGAGGTTGTCAATCCCTCCGGCCTTGTAGTTCACAAAGGATTAAACGCAAATGATAGTAGTGATAGATAATGTTTGCAATAGTAAGTAAAAGCGAAAAGTAAATAGCGGATGTGATCAATGATGGTAATATGGACCGGAGTCTCATGATGTTCACTAGTGATGTCTCTCTCCCAAAAGACGATAAAACAGCTATGTGAGGTAAACGAATTACAGCTGGGCAATTGACAGGACCACGAACGCAAACCAATGCCGACTGCATTGCAAGAAAGGTTGTGGTTCAAAGCATGGGCGGTACGCCAAAGTAAGTAGACCGAAATCCATCAATATCTACTACTAATCATCCAACTTGAGATATCTATCCAGAACATCTCGCTAGTATTAAGTTGCGAGCCCCACCCATAGTGTAAACTCAAAGCAACAGACAACTGCATTAAAAGAACTTTGCGTAAAGTAAACAATCCTTGCACCCGCGGGCACAAGCTCCGTTGTTTTCCCCCTTGTGGCAACAGCACATCCCCTAGACTCATGTTTCTGTCACTCAAGCTAGTCATCGAGGGGCATGAACCCACAATCGACCATAACGTTCCCTCTTGGAGTCACTACGTATTACTTGGCCAAAGCAATAAATAACAACGGAGAACATGCAAGAATTACTTATGAACATAAATATAAAAGAGGTAGATCAAATATATTACTCAATCACAATCTGAACATAATCTCATAATCCATCGGATCCCAGCAAACTCATCATAGCAGCAGCATAAGGATTACATATGTGCCTCGATCATGTAGGGCAGATCACGAGGACTAATTAGTGAAGCACAAGAACGGGAGGAGAACATCACATAGCTACTGGTCATGGACTCATGGTCCAAGGGAGACTACTCACAACTCATCCGGGAGGCGTCCATGGTGGTGGAGAGGCTCCCGCTGGTGATCCTCCCCTCCGGCAGGGTGCCGGGAAGAGTTCTCCTGGTGCTCCCGATCTTGGAAGCGGTGGCGGCGGCGGAACAGAGATGAGATCGCGAAAAAGAGTTCCTGTCCCGACGGTTTCGAAGGACGCTCTAAATATATGCCAAAGGGGGGCACCAGACGGTGCTCGGGGGGCCCAGGCGCCCCCCCGGCGCGGCCCAGGGGGGGGGGGTGCCGCCAGGGCGCCTGGGGCCCTAGTGGCCCCCCCGGCTGTACCTCGGGCGCAAGGTAGGTTCTGGAACGCTGATTTTTTATATAATTTTTCTGGATTTTTCCTGACAGTTCTCGTAATGTGAAAACCTGAAATACAAAAACAGCCGAAAACAGAAACTGGCACTGGGGTGCACTGGATTAGTAGGTTAGTCCAAATATGATCAAAAGTGTATGGAAGTGTATAAATATCATAGCAATATCACCCAAAAGTGGCATGGAGCAAGCAGAAATTATAGATACGTTTTGGACGTATCAGTTACCAACCGGTACTAAAGGTATCCCTGCCCCCCACCCAGACTCGTGCCACGTGGTGGGGACTATAGTGAGGGTTTGTGTTGAACCGGTACTAAAGGGGGGGGGGTCCTTTAGTCCCCACCCTTTAGTGCCGGTTACAGAACCAGCACTACAGGCCCCTACGAACCGGTGGTAAAGCCCGGTTCTGCACTAGTGAAACTAGGTTTCGAAAGGAAACATGTCAAGTTCGTATATGCATCAAACGCTGCTTTGTCGGTTGACCTTTAAAAAAGTCGCACTTCTTAAACACAACATTTTATGTACCATGTGAAAATTTGGCATTTCCTCGGATTCATTTGCTATACTTAAGCAATTAAACGCATTTTAAGACATTTGAAATAAAGCAGATTGCATTCCTAATGACCGCTCCTTCCTCAGTAAGTGTTCAAACTTTTTTCACACTCAACATACACTGTTACATGTGGGAAGACAAATTTTGGCATTGTTCCGGGTGAGTCTACTATATTTAAGGTAAATGTTCGCGTTCAGTACGCCGGCCGAACTTTCGGCCGGCTCACAGGCCACGCTGGCCCAGCGCGCAAGAAGAGCATATGGTGTGGCCCCGTGCGACCGCTTCCTTCCCTACGCTCCTCCATCCCCTGCCTCCAGACGTATTTTTGTTCACGCGCGCATCCCTTCTCATCCCCCGTGCTGCGACCAGGCCACCACGAGCTCTATCGCCGGCGCCGGTCGCTCCGTTGATGATGGGGATCGAAGGTGACCACGGGGGGCGGCTACAAACATGTTGGGAGAATGTTGGAACCAACAAGGAGATGCCATGGCTGCCTGCTATCTGGCTGGATCCATGCGCTTATACAAGTGTTGCAACCGTCACCTAGAACAGCTTCACCAGGTGTTGAAAAAAAAACTTCAACCACTGATACAGAAAAGTTTCAATGGCACTCCACAACAAGGGGAAGCTGCAACCGTAGTTGGATTTTGCTACTGTGGACGAAGTTTTTTTGCTACATCCATCAATGCGGAGCTGCGGCCTCGCGACAGCGGCGATGCCGATTTGCTGCAACCATAGTAGGATTTTGCTACTACCGCCGAAGGTTTTTTGCTACGTCCATATAGGCGGAGCTGCGACCTCGGGACGGCGGCGAGAAGATTTTTGCTGCAATCGTAGTTGAATTTCGCTAGTATTGGTGAAGTTTTTTGCTACGTCCATTCAAACGGCGTTGATTGACTAGTGGCGTCATTGGACGCAATTCCTTGCAGCGAGCATCAACGGCGAGGAGCAGTGGTGGAGCTACAAATGAGAGCAACAACCGTCACCATTGAGAGCTACAACCGCAGGTGCAGTTGTTGCATGGGCCGAGGCGATGACGAGGACGACCGGCGAGGATGGGGACCGACAACGAGGAAGACCGACGAGGGTGGGGACCGGCGATGAGGGCGGCCACCGGAGGGGACAGGAGGCACGACGCTGCGCTCCTTGAGCGGGACATGTGGATCCAGCCCGAGGAAGAAGAAGCTGGGACGATTCATTTTTTTGCCCAGATCGTATGGCCGCGCGGCTCACATCCAACGGCCTGGGCTAGACTGGCCAAAACTTTCGGCCGACGTCTATCATCGCCCTATATTTAAGCCTTTACATGCATTCACCTCTATGTAATAAATAGAAATATATTTAATGTCCTAAAAATAGTCAATTAACATGAAAAAGGGCCAAACTCATGCATGAAACTTTAAATGATGTACCTTTAATGTAGGAATTCTTGTTGGCCCATTAGATTAAATCTAAAAGACTAAAACCCTTGCATTACAAAAAAAAGGAGAAAAGAATAGCGGCAGCACGCGGAAAAAAACATCTGCCAGTCGTAGGAAAAAGTTAGCAGCGGCGGGCAAAAAAAGTCACTAGTTGCGGTGTTGGGGCATATTTCTCCCTTGTTTTTGGTGATTGATGACAATACTTTTGCGGACTAATTATGTGCATTGAGCATTTTAGAGAATCTATCATATGGCAGAACACGATTCGTGCCTCTTGGAGCTATTGCGAAGACGGTGTTTTTTTTTTTTGCATTTCTTTTCCGGTGGATTTGAGTCATAGGATACCATACTATTAAGCGGGGGTCTGGTTCGGAAAGGTTTGGGTGGAATCAACATGTACACAGTCCTTTTGCTCCCTCTTTCCTTCCCGGCTTTGGAGCTTATCCTCCCTTGTTCATGGGCCTTCCGGAGGCACATAAGCGGTAGAACCGCTCTGCTGCATGTTAGTACCGCTCCAGCGGTACTACCGCTGTTCAGTGCTACCGAGACTTATGCCTATTTTTAGTGCTATGTAAATGAGCGGTAGTAGGGCGGTAGTTCAGCGTGGTAGTACCGCTTTGGCGGTATTGCGGCCCTGACTACCACCCCACTACCGCAGATTTACTGGGCATCTATCAGCCAAGCGGAAGTACCGCTCCTGTACAACGGTAGTACTGCCCCGGTGGAACTACCGCTATTCCACTATCGCAGGGAGTACCGCTTGTTTTTGTCTTCTGGACCCACTACAAGAAATATGTCAACTTATGACCTTTTGTTAGTGACCCTGGAAGAATTGGTCATAGATCTTTGACCATTTCAGACCAATCGGTCAAAAGCTGTTCGCGGGGCTCCAAACCCTAAACTATAACGACCATTTTGGTCAGAAAGGTCATAATTTCCTTACACGAAATGGTCATAAAGCAGATAGCACTGGTTCGCTGCCTTATTTCTAGCTGATCATGACCAATATAGATGGTCATAACCTTGTAAATTGTGGTGGGTTGCTACGACTAGGCGCCACCTCATCAGTTTTGCCTATGTGTCATGTCCATGTGGCAGTTTTTGCCCTAGGTTGTGAAGCAACCTATATTTCTGTCATTCCCAAAATTCCCCCAAAAATCTCATAAATTCTTTGGGTCATATCTTCGTCAAATATGTAAAAAACCTTCCTTGCCTAGTTCAAAAATAATTCAAACATATTCATTTTCCTATTCTGTTCAAAAAAACACTTTGTGAAGGAAGTACCACTTTGGCATGTCCAAATGGTATCCATTTTCTACAGTGCTTTCCTATGCCCAAATAACTATCCTCCATCAAATGCTAGCTCAATCCATTCATTATTTTGAGCCCATCTTCAACATTCGTATTTACGTCGAGTGTGGTACTTTGCAAAGCAAGTACCACCTAGACTCCTCCTTTTGAGCTGAAAATTTCTGAAGACGGTCTTCTTAGTAACTGATCATCCTCAACCAAAACTCACGCCCATTAGCCATGTGCATTTCCCGTACCGCTAATCAAACACTTGGCTGCTAATTCATGTTTGAGCATCGATCGGTCTCCTCGTGAGAATCTTATGTTGTAATTTTCTTCCTAGCACCTACCTGGGGAGTGGCCAACCCACTAGACATGCCTAGGCCGCCCAGAACACATGGCAACACCACAGTCACGCGGTGACCACGCGGCGGGCATGCGAGTTTACGCGCTCTAGAGTTGGGGCCCTCGACCACCGCCCAAACCTCGACGTATCGCCACCAAACCATGTATTTATGATTAAATAGGTACTTATGTAACTAGAAATGATTTTTGAAAAAAATAAATAGCAAACTATGAGGCAGCCGCAGTTCAAATTTGACCCGCTTCCAGCTGAATCAGCGGAAATTTGTCTTTTTCAGGAGAGGTGGATCAAAACTTTTTACACCCAACCATTTTTGTCAATTATGCATTAAATATGTCCTAGTATTTTAGAAAATTGATTTGGTCAAATTTTGCAACAATTATTTGGGAGGTCCTTCACAAAAAAACCTCCTTTTGGGCACTCGAAAAATGGAAAATGGTTTTTTTGTCCAAAGAAAATGAGAACTTCCTTAAGCAATATTGTTTGCCATTCCAAGATGCACCCTTGTGCACAATATGAGATCATTTGAACAAACTATGCTATGAATATGGCCATAGGATTGATCATTTGGCTTGAAAGCCATGAATCTTCACGCATGATAGCTCATTTCTGAGAACACTTTTTTAAAAGAATTGCCGTATTACAAGTTTATTATTTTTCCTGGAAACTTGGTCATATATAATGACACAATGCGAAGGTTTTCCAATTTTTTGATTTTTTTTGATTTTTTTATGCCCGTTTCAAAATGCGGACAAAACGGCGGGAATGACCGTTCCTAGCTAGTAGTTGAATCTTGGAATTTTTTTTTGGTGTTTCTCTGATTAAATAGATACTTATGTACCTATAAATGATTTTTGTAAAAAATAAAGAGCAAACTACAAGGCAGCTACGGTTCAAATTTGACCCGCTTCCAACTGAATCGACTGAAATTTGTCTTTTTCACGAGAGGTGGATCAAAACTTTTTATACCCAACCATTTGGTCAATTGTGCATTAAATAAGGCCTAGTATTTTATAAAATTGATTTGGTCAAATTTTGCAACAATTATTTCGGAGGTCCTTCACAAAAAAACCTCCTTTTGGGCACTCGAAAAATGGAAAATGATTTTTTCGTCCAAAGGAAGTGAAAACTCCCTTAGGCAACATTGTTTGCCATTCCAAGATGCACCCTTGTGCACAATATGAGATCATTTGAACAAACTATGCCATGAATGTGGCCATAGGATTGATCATTTGGCTTGAAAGCCATGAATCTTCACGCATGATAGCTCATTTCTGAGAACACTTTTTTAAAAAAATTGCCGTATTACAAGTTTGTTATTTTTCCTGGAAACTTGGTCATATATAATGACACAATGCGAAGGTTTTCCAATTTTTTGATTTTTTTGAATTTTTTTATGCCCGTTTCAAAATGCGCTCAAAACGGCGGGAATGACCGTTCCTAGCTAGTGGTTGAATCTTGGTATTTTTTTGGTGTTTCTCTGATTAAATAGATACTTATGTACCTAGAAATGATTTTTTTAAAAAATAAAGAGCAAACTACAAGGCAGCTACAGTTCAAATTTGACCCGCTTCCAGCTGAATCGGCTGAAATTTGTCTTTTTCACGACAGGTGGATCAAAACTTTTTACACCCAACCATTTGGTCAATTGTGAATTAAATATGGCCTAGTATTTTATAAAAATGATTTGGTCCAATTTTGCAACAATTATTTGGGAGGTCCTTCACAAAAAAACCTCCTTTTGGGCACTCGAAAAATGGAAAATGATTTTTTCGTCCAAAGAAAATGAAAAATTCCTTAAGCAATATTGTTTTCCATTCCAAGATGCACCCTTGTGCACAATATGAGATCATTTGAACAAACTATGCCATGAATGTGGCCATAGGATTGATCATTTGGCTTGAAAGCCATGAATCTTCACGCATGATAGCTCATTTACGAGAACACTTTTTTTAAAAGAATTGCCGTATTACAAGTTTATTATTTTTCCTGGTAACTTGGTCATATATAATGACACAATGCGAAGGTTTTCCAATTTTTTGATTTTTTTTGAATTTTTATGCCCGTTTCAAAATGCGGTAAAAACGGCGGGCATGATCGCTCATAGCTAGTGGTTGGATCTTTCATTTTTTTTGGTGTTTGTCTGATTAAATAGATACTTTTGTACCTAGAAATAATTTTTGGCATAAATAAATAGGAAACTACTAGGCAACCGCAGTTCAAATTTGACCCGCTTCCTACTGAATCGGTGGAAATTTATCTTTTTCACCAGAGGTGGATCAAAACTGTTGACACCCAACCATTTGGTCAATTGTGAATTAAATATGGGCTAGTATTTTATAAAAATGATTTGGTACAAAGTTGCAACAAATATATGGTAGGTCATTCACAAAAAAAGCTCATTTCGGGCACTCGAAAAAATGGAAAATGATTTTTTCTTGAAAATAATATGAAACCCCCCAAATCAACATTGTTTGTCATCCCAAGATACACAAATGTGCACTATATTGATTCATTTTAACAAACTATAAGTGGTTAATATGTTGAACGTTTTCCCTGAATAAGAGAATAAAACTATAAGAAAAACAATAATTTTTTTATATAACCTTAATTCTGATTGGTGGAATCAGCTAAGGCATGGATCGATGACATGGCGTACATCCGACCATCAACGCGTCCATCCAACCATTCCGAGCCAGATCCGCAGCCACCCCACGACCCCACGTCCAACCGTGACCTAACCTATCCATTCCTCCCCCACCCCATGACCTCTCCTCCCCTCTCCCCCCGCCGCCCACAACTCTCTCTGCCCCACCCCAAACCCTACCCATAGCTGCCGCCGTGCTCCGTCACCGGCGACCTCACCGCCGCCGCCCCTCTCCACTCGCCCTATCTCCATACCGCACGCGAGGGAGGGAAGAAGGGAGGCCCCAAATCGAAGCGAGCGGCAGCTTCCGGATCCAGATCGAGAGGCGCCCAAAATCGTCACCTTCCTCCTCCCCTTGGCTCCTCTGTGTCGCCCTACCTCGTGGCTCCCGCGACGTGGAGGCGGACGGGAGGAACCACCACCCTGCAGCACGCATGCGCCGGTAGGGCGAGGGGGTCGATGGCGAAGTTGTACCTGGGGGTCAGGACAACAACTCTCTCCACCCCCAGCAATCCATCCACCCCACCCCCCTTTCCCCTCCCCGGCGGATCCCCTCCCGACCTCGGCAATGGTACGTCCTCCTCCTTCCCCACCCTCCTCCCCCGCGCCGCGTCTGCGGTCTCCGCGCGCCGATCCCGCCGCCTGTCCCGCATATCGGCGCGTGCTCTCCCTCCCCGTAGTTCAATTTTCCTCTGCTCTTCGTTCGATCTGGTCCACGGTAGAGGAGTACTGGCCAGGACGCCTGGATCGGCGGAGACCGAGGTCGGGCCAAGGTTTGCTCTCCTTTTTTTCCGCGTCGCCAGTATAATTTCCACTCGGCGGAGTCCTGTCACCCAGTATAATTCATAACCTTTTGAGCACCAGTTTTGTCTCCAAGAGATCGCTAATCCATGTTCCTGACTAGTTTGTTGACAAGGGTAGAGATCTGGTAGTGTGTGTCAAGTTGATGGATAAGTCTGACTCAGGTGGATGCGAGTGGAAATTGTCTGCCGTACACAAGATTAACAAAATTTAGGACATATAGCTCTTGATTACAGCATGTTGCAAAGTTCAGGGTCTTTTACTATCTGAATCTACTGCTGAATCGGCCGACGAGCACAAGTAGCACTTGTCGTTAGTAGTAACAGTTGTCAGCTGCTGATTAGTATATGCTCTGCTTGCTTCCTGATCAGTTTAATGTTCTTCCAGGAGGAGTTTGAGGAGTACGCGGAGAAGGCTGATACGTCCAAAATGTATCTATAATTTCTGCTTGCTCCATGCCTCTTTTGGGTGATATTGCTATGATATTTATACACTTCCATACACTTTTGATCATATTTGGACTAACCTATTAACTCAGTGCACCCCAGTGCCAGTTTCTGTTTTCTGCTGTTTTTGTATTTCAGGTTTTCCCATCACGTAAACTGCCAGAAAAATCCCGGAAAAATTATATAAAAAATCAGCGTTCCAGAAGCTTCCCGGCAGCCAAAGTACAGCCGGAGGGGGGCCACCAGGGCTCCTGGTGCCCTGGTGGCGCGGCCCCCCTCCTGGCCGCGCCGGGGGGGGGGGGGGCACCTGGGCCCCCCAGGCCTCCGCTGATGCCCCCCTTTGGCATATATTTATATCGTGTCCCGAAACCCTCGAGATGGGAACCCTTTTTCGCGATCTCATCTCTGTTCCGCCGCCGCCACGCTTCCAAGATCGGTAGCACTAGGAGAACTCTTCCCGGCACCCTGCTGGAGGGGAGGATCACCACCGGGAGCCTCTCCACCACCATGGACGCCTCCCGGATGAGTTGTGAGTAGTCTCCCTTGGACCATGGGTCCATGACTAGTAGCTATGTGATGTTCTCCTCCCCTTCTTGTGCTTCACTAATTAGACCTCGTGAGCTGCCCTACATGATCGAGGCACATATGTAATCCTTATGCTGTTGCTATGTTGAGTTTGCTGGGATCCGATGGATTGTGAGATTATGTTCAGATTGTGTTTGAGTAATATATTTGATTCACCTCTTTTATATTTATGTTCGTAAGTAATTCTTGCATGTTCTCCGTTGCTATTATTTGCTTTGGCCAAGTAGTAGGTAGTGACTCCAAGAGGGAACATTAGGCTTTATTGTGGGTTCATGCCCCTCGATGACTAGCTTGAGTGACAGAAACATGAGTCTAGGGGATGTGCTGTTGCCACAAGGGGGAAAACAACGGTGCTTGTGCCCGCGGGTGCAAGGATTGTTTACTTTACGCAAAGTTCTTTTAATGCAGTTGTCTGTTGCTTTGAGTTTACACTATGGGTGGGACTCGCAACTTAATACCAGCGAGATGTTCTGGATAGATATCTCAAGGTGGATGATTAGTAGTAGATGCAGATGGATTTCGGTCTACTTGCCTTGGCATACCGCCCATGCTTTGAACCTCTACCTTTCTTGCAACATAGTTAGCATTGGTTTGCGCACATAATTCTGTCAATTGCCCAGCTGTAATTCGTTTACCTCACATAGCTGTTTTATCGTCTTTTGGGAGAGAGACATCACTAGTGAATATCATGGGATCCCGGTCCATATTACCATCACTGATCACATCCGCTATTTACTTTTTGTTTTTATTTACTATTTGCAGCAATACCTATCACTATTATCACTTGCGTTTAATCCTTTGTAAACGACAAGGCCGGAGGGATTGACAACCTCTCTGTACTCGTTGGGAGCAAAGTTATTTGTATCTGTGTGCAGGTCCACGTTGATTGCTAATATCTGGCACTGTTAGCAGTTGACACCTTCTTGTTGAAACTGGGAGTCTCAGGGGAAATCGATCCTTGGTATCTTTGCCAAGGGAAAACTACCGCTACACTGGATCTCAAACCTTCCACTTGGGGTAACCAACGAGGGGCGAGAAGCCATCAAGCAAAGTTTTCTGGCGCCGTTGTCGGGGACTCCACTCTTCAAGATAGGGGAGTTGCACGCTATCTTTTACCTTTGCTTTTTAGTCTTGTTAGTTTACCTTTCAGTTTTTGCTTTAGTATCTTTTATCGAAAATCACAAAAATAGTTATCTCATTCTTTAGTTGTCATTATGTCGGGTCCTTTTGTCTTTGGCGAGGCAGAAGTTATCACCTTTAAACAAAGAGGTGGGGAAAGTCTAAAAGATGCTTGGTATAGAATTAATGATTCTCAAAAAAGAGCCACCAAGAAGCAATCTACTACTATCCTGCTTATAAATTTTTATGTTGGAATTACTTCTTGGAATAGGATTATTCTAGATACTGCTATCAATGGAAATTTCCTAGAGGCCCCAGTTTGGGAGTCTCTTAGTATTATTGAAAATCTTGTTGGGAATCCCCCTGTTGTTAGCATTCAAGAGGACATCACCCTAGCTCACATTATGAAAAAACTTGAAAAGATAGAGCTAGAGATGCCAAACATTAATAAGATAAACGAGTTGGATCGTAAGATCCAAGGGAATTTGAATAGGCTTGATAGCTCCATGCATAAAATTTTCAAAACTTTGGAGACCATCAAATTCCATGACTTGGACTCTTCTAGGATAGACAAAATTGAGGAAATCTTTGATACTCTAGGAACTACTTTCTCCTCAATAAAAACCAAAAAGGTAGAAACTCCGGCAAAGAAGGAGCCTAAGTTCGTTCACGTTCCAAAGGCTCCCCGTTCTAAAAGTAATCCATCTATTGCCAAAGGGGTTGAAACTGTAAAGACTTTGGAAGAAACACCTGAGTCTTCCCTTGACTTTTATCCTTTTGGTCTTCTCCCTAGAAGTATCTCTATGAGGCCTTTATTTGAAAGTCCTCTTAAGATTAGTTGTACTATTGAAGAGCTTTTTGATGATCTTGATGATGGTTCAATTGATACAACTTGATCTCTATGCATTATGCCTAGCTTAAAGGCATAAAAGAAAGCGCTCTTGGGAGGCAGCCCAATGAATAAATTTTATTTTGCTTTTGTTGTGTCTTGATGTTGTTACTATAGTAGCATCATCATTGTATCTTTGCTTTTCAACTTTGTGCCAAGTGTAGCCTCTGATTGCAAGAAAGTTCAAAAGTTGTGACGTGCTGTCCAGGAAACAGATTCTGTCCTTGGATAGAAAAATTCGTATAAAATCACCAGATCATCTTTTTGGTCTGATTTTTTTTAACAGCGTGCTCTATACAATTGTCTTTCGTGCGTCTGTTCTGAGTTTTTTGATTAGAGTTGCAGAAGTGCCCCGAAAACATCATTTACTACCTGCTGTTCTGTTTTTCACAGATTCTGTCCTGTTTTGCCTTTCCTTCATTTTGCAAACCTTGAGCTTGCTTTTTCTTTGCAAAAACCTTTTGGCAATCTTGAGAAACAGTAGACCTTCAAGAATATCCTTATTTCCAGCAAGGAACAATTATTTTATTATGGGTACTAACCTCGCTAATCAGATTATGATGAGTTATGTATGAAGGGAGTTTTCAAGTGTGCGAGGGAAGATGATAAAAAGATTCAGGAGTGTCAAGCGCTCAAGCTTGGGGATGCCGCCATGCACCCCCAAGAAATATTCAAGAAGACTCAAGCGTCTAAGCTTGGGGATGCCCCCGTGCATCCCCTTCTCCATCAACATTATCAGTTCGTCTTTCGTTCCACTATATTTTTATCACTTCATGTGTTATGTGCTATGCTTGGAGCGTCTTGCTTTTAGTTACCTTTTTAGTTTTTCTTTAGCTTTTCATAACGAGTTGGAACTCAGCTTTCTTTGTGTGGGAGAGAAACACGCTCCACTTCTACCTAGAACACAACATAGAATTTTCATGTCTATCTTTGCTGTGTATGTTCTTTGTCTTTCAATAGCTACTATCATGCTTAGCTTTTAGTTTTCATGCTTATCTTTTTAAAGAGCTTTTGTTTAGTTGGTTGCTTGAACTCTCTTTAGTTATCATGCTTATCTTATTAAGAGAGTTTGCTTCTGTTGCATGGTTGATATGTCTATGATAAAGATGCTACGTGCATAATGGCGCTTAGTAGTTCATGTTTTCTTATGGTTAGTCTCAAATAGCTGGGGGGTTCCCAATGTGTTATTGGAGTACCAACATGATTTGTTTGCCTATGATGTGGTATGGTTTAGTAATATCTTCCTTCAAGAATTTATTTTGATTGACTTGGCGTATGCTCACGCATATTTAAGACTGTAAAGAAAGTCTGTCAAGCCTTGATGATCTTTTATTTCTGAGTAGCGATATAACTTCCATGCCTGATTCAATGTTGCTTTGTCACTCTGCATGATTATGACCGTCATTGCTCTTTTAGTTGGTCGCTCCCAGTCTTTTGCTAACCTCCACCTGTACTAAGCGGACTGACTGCTTGTGCATCCAAAATCCTTTAAACCAGTTACGCCATATGAGTCCACCATACCTTCCTATAAATGGTATTTACCTGCCATTCCTAACGAAGACTTTCATGTACCATCTCGAAATTATTCAAAGAAAAGCATTTCTGTTTTGTGCCTCTGTTTTAAGTTCATGAGGAAGTAGTAGTTAATTCATGATCTTTTTAAGTTGGACAAGCTTCACCCCGGGATTGCATGTCTAATGTGCAAACCCATAATACGAGAAGGAACTGGCAAAGAGTGCGCCCGGCTCAAAATTAATATAACAAACAAACCCTCCTTCACGCTTTGTTCATGAGAAATCATAAAACTTTGGCAGTGATAAACAAAGGAGATTAAGAGGATGTGATCGTCCTCATTCGGGAGCCGTTCCTCGAAACTTTTGCATCTCAAGAAGTGATTGAGTTGTCTGCTAGCATTCGTTGATGAAACATGCATAATCTAAAATAATAATTATTACCTCTGTTTTTAAAACCAAGAGCTCTGGTACATGTTTTGTCTTTGTTTCCGACTACGGGTTTTCAACCTTGCCAACAAAAGCCACGGTTCGAGAGTCTCCACCTTCTTTTAAAGCACCAACTACTGAGAGCATGATTGTCATTCTGAGTGTAATGTGCATTGTCCCAAAGTAGCATTGTCTTTTGCATGATTGTGATATCGTTTATTCTGAAATTATTGTATCTAGTCATCACTTAAACCTTGGAGGTGCCCCTGCATTTATGTTTTGCTTCACTAAAGGGGGCAAGCGATATATCACTTTATCATATTTGCACACCATGCTCATTACAAATCTATTTGATGTTTGAGTATCATAGTGTAAAACTTTCAGTTCTTTGTGATTTTCTCATGAGGCAACTTAATTACTACAGATTCATTGTCTCAGTAAGCTTTTGTCATATGACTATAAAAAATCCTTATATGGTTAATAGCATGTCACCACAGAAATTATTCTTGTTATCATTTACCTACTCGAGGACGAGCAGGAATTAAGCTTGGGGATGTTGATACGTCCAAAACGTATCTATAATTTCTGCTTGCTCCATGCCTCTTTTGGGTGATAATGCTATGATATTTATACACTTCCATACACTTTTGATCAAATTTGGACTAACCTATTAACTCAGTGCACCCCAGTGCCAGTTTCTGTTTTCTGCTGTTTTTGTATTTCAGGTTTTCCCATCACGTAAACTGCCAGAAAAATCCCGGAAAAATTATATAAAAAATCAGCGTTCCAGAAGCTTCCCGGCAACCAAAGTACAGCCGGAGGGGGGCCACCAGGGCTCCAGGCGCCCTGGTGGCGCGGCACCCCTCCTGGCCGCGCCG
>LR738712.1:724102484-724114741 GCA_902687465.1 Secale cereale | reverse complement strand
GGAGGGGCGCGGCCGGGGGCGCGGCGACGGCGGCCGGGGGCGCGGCGACGGCGGCCGCCTCCATGGCCGGACGCGGGAGGAGGGAGGCGGGGGCGTTTTCCCTCCCGCGCAATCTGTGAAGTGGAGTGCGGGTTGGGGGGAGTTTTTCCTCCCAACCCTCACTTCTACAGGCTGGGAGGAGGTTTGAGGGTTCAACCTCTAAATTTTTTTACGGATTTGAGGGTTTATGGGTTCTAGTCTACGGGTTTTTTTGGACGAAAACTGTAAAAAAACGGTTATTTTTAGAGATTTGAGGGTTTGAGGGCTCTACTAGAGATGCTCTTAGCACCCAATGCACTCCTGGCCCCGATGGACCTATTAATGGTGATGCTATGATTACAGAAACTACCAAACAAGTGAACCTAAAGGACACCACTACCACCTTACTTGATCGTAGTGACCTTGATTTTGATAATTGCACTCTTACTGAAGTTATTGATTTCCTTCACAAGATGTCTAGAGATGCCCGCACTACCACGCTTAACCTTGCCTTCACAGAGCATATCACTAATGCTCTCATCAAAGTTAGGGAGGAGAAACTTAGAGTAGAAGCCTCCATACCTAGAAAGCTAGAAGATGGTTGGGATCCTATGATTAAAATTAAGTTGAATAACTTCTCTTGCTATGCTTTATGTGATGTTGGTGCTAGTACCTCTGTTATGCCCAAAAGAATATATGATATGCTTAAATTGAAACCTTATGATTCTTGTTCTTTTGGTGTTCGTCTCGTTGATTCTTCCATAAAGAAACCTTTGGGGAGGATCGACGATGTTCTTATCATTGTCAATGACAACTATGTTCCCGTTGATTTCATTGTTATGGATATTGAATGTGAACCTTCTTGTCCAATTATTTTGGGACGTCCTTTTCTACGCACCGTTGGTGCTATCATTGACATGAAAGAGGGTAATATAAAATTCCAGTTTCCTCTCAAGAAAGGGATGGAACACTTCCCTCGAAAGAAGATTAAGTTACCTTTTGAGTCCGTTATACGGGCTAGCTATTCTTTTACTCTTGATAAGACTTGATCTCTTTGCATTATGCCTAGCTTAAAGGCATAAAAGAAAGCGCTTTTGGGAGGCAGCCCACATGAATAAATTTTATTTTGCTTTTGTTGTGTCTTGATGTTGTTTACTACAGTAGCATCATCATTGTATCTTTGCTTTTCAATTTTGTGCCAAGTATAGCCTCTGATTGCAAGAAAGTTCAAAAGTTGTGACGTGCTGTCCAGGAAACAGATTCTGTCCTTGGATAGAAAAATTCGTATAAAATCACCAGTTCATCTGTTTGGTCTGAATTTTTTCGACAGCGTGCTCTATATAATTGTCTTTCGTGCGTCTGTTCTGAGTTTTTTCATTAGAGTGGCAGAAGTGCCACGGAAAAATCATTTACTACCTGCTGTTCTGTTTTTCACAGATTCTGTCCTGTTTTGCCTTTCCTTCATTTTGCAAACCTAGAGCTTGCTTTTTCTTTGCAAAAACCTTTTGGCAATCTTGAGAAACAGTAGAACTTCAAGAATATCTTTATTTCCAGCAAGGAACAATTATTTTATTATGGGTACTAACCTCGCTAATCAGATTATGATGAGTTATGTATGAAGGGAGTTTTCAAGTGTGCGAGGGAAGATGATAAAAAGATTCAGGAGTGTCAAACGCTCAAGCTTGGGGATGCCCCCATGCACCCCCAAGAAATATTCAAGGAGACTCAAGCGTCTAAGCTTGGGGATGCCCCCGTGCATCCCCTTCTCCATCAACATTATCAGTTCGTCTTTCGTTCCACTATATTTTAATCACTTCATGTGTTATGTGCTATGCTTGGAGCGTCTTGCTTTTAGTTTTCCTTTTAATTTTCCTTAGATTTTCATAACGAGTCGGAACTCAGCTTTCTTTATGTGGGAGAGAAACACGCTCCACTTCTACCTAGAACATAACATAGAATTTTCATGTCTATCTCTGCTGTGTGTGTTCTTTGTCTTTCAATAGCTACTATCATGCTTAGCTCTTAGTTTTCATGCTTATCTTTTTCAAGAGCTTTCGTTTAGTTGGTTGCTTGAACTCTCTTTAGTCATCATGCTTATCTTATTAAGAGAGTTTGCTTCCGTTGCATTGGTTGATATGTCTATGATAAAGATGCTACGTGCATAATGGCGCTTAGTAGTTCAGGTTTTCTTATGGTTAGTCTCAAATAGCTGGGGGGTTCCCAATGTGTTATTGGAGTACCAACATGATTTGTTTGCCTATGATGTGGTATGGTTTAGTAATATCTTCCTTCAAAGAATTTATTTTGATTGACTTGGCGTATGCTCACGCATATTTAAGACTGTAAAGAAAGTCTATCAAGCCTTGATGATCTTTTGTTTCTGAGTAGCGATATAACTTCCATGCATGATTCAATGTTGCTTTGTCACTCTGCATGATTATGACCGTCATTGCTCTCTTAGTTGGTCGCTCCCAGTCTTTTGCTAACCTCCACCTGTACTAAGCGGACTGACTGCTTGTGCATCCACATCCTTTTAATCCAGTTATGCCATATGAGTCCACCATACCTTCCTACATGGTATTTACCTGCCATTCCTAATGGAGACTTGCATGTGCCACCTCGAAATTATTCAAAGAAAAAAAAAGCATTCCTATTTTGTGCCTCTGTTGTAAGTTCATGAGGAAGTAGTAGTTAATTCATAATCTTTTTAAGTTGGACAAGCTTCACCCCGGGATTGCATGTATAATGTGCAAACCCATAATACGAGAAGGAACTGGCATTGAGTGCGCCCGGCTCAAAAAGATAATATAACAAACAAACCCTCCTTCACGCTTTGTTCATGAGAAATCAGAAAACTTTGGCAGTGATAAACAAAGGAGATTAAGAGGATGTGATCGTCCTCATTCGGGAGCCGTTCCTCGAAACTTGTCTATCTCAAGAAGTGATTGAGTGATGGGCCTCTAACCCCTCGTTGGGTACCCCAAGTGGAAGGTGTGAGATGCAGTGTTGTGGAAGTTTTTCCCTTAGCAAAGATGCCAAGGATCGAATCCCCAGAGACTCCAAGGTTCAACAACTAGGTGTCAACTGCTAATGGCGCCAGATATTAGCAATCAACGTGGACCTGCACACAGATACAAATAACTTTGCTCCCAACGAGTACAGAGAGGTTGTCAATCCCTCCGGCCTTGTAGTTCACAAAGGATTAAACGCAAATGATAGTAGTGATAGATAATGTTTGCGATAGTAAGTAAAAGCGAAAAGTAAATAGCGGATGTGATCAATGATGGTAATATGGACCGGAGTCTCATGATGTTCACTAGTGATGTCTCTCTCCCAAAAGACGATAAAACAGCTATGTGAGGTAAACGAATTACAGCTGGGCAATTGACAGGACCACGAACGCAAACCAATGCTGTCTACGTTGCAAGAAAGGTTGAGGTTCAAAGCATGGGCGGTACGCCAAAGTAAGTAGACCGAAATCCATCAATATCTACTACTAATCATCCACCTTGAGATATCTATCCAGAACATCTCGCTGGTATTAAGTTGCGAGTCCCACCCATAGTGTAAACTCAAAGCAACAGACAACTGCATTAAAAGAACTTTGCATAAAGTAAACAATCCTTGCACCCACGGGCACAAGCACCGTTGTTTTCCCCCTTGTGGCAACATCACATCCCCTAGACTCATGTTTCTGTCACTCAAGCTAGTCATCGAGGGGCATGAACCCACAATCGAGCATAACGTTCCCTCTTGGAGTCACTACCTACTACTCGGCCAAAGCAATAAATAACAACGGAGAACATGCAAGAATTACTTATGAACATAAATATAAAAGAGGTAGATCAAATATATTACTCATTCACAATCTGAACATAATCTCATAATCCATCGGATCCCAGCAAACTCATCATAGCAACAGCATAAGGATTACATAGGTGCCTCGATCATGTAGGGCAGCTCACGAGGACTAATTAGTGAAGCACAAAAACGGGAGGAGAACATCACATAGCTACTGGTCATGGACTCATGGTCCAAGGGAGACTACTCACAACTCATCCGGGAGGTGTCCATGGTGGTGGAGAGGCTCCCGATGGTGATCCTCCCCTCCGGCAGGGTGCCGGGTAGAGTTCTCCTGGTGCTGCCGATCTTGGAAGCGACGGCGGCGGCGGAACAGAGATGAGATCGCAAAAAATAGTTCCCGTCCCGAGGGTTTCGAAGGACGCTCTAAATATATGCCAAAGAGGGGCACCAGACGGGGCTCGGGGGGCCCAGGCGCCCCCCCCGGCGCGGCCCAGGGGGGGGGGGCGCCGCCATGGCGCCTGGGGCCCTGGTGGCCCCCCCGGCTGTACTTCGGGCGCAAGGTAGGTTCTGGAACGCTGATTTTTTATATAATTTTTCTGGAATTTTCCTGACAGTTCTCGTAATGTGAAAACCTGAAATACAAAAACAGCCGAAAACAGAAACTGGCACTTGGGTGCACTGGATTAGTAGGTTAGTCCAAATATGATCAAAAGTGTATGGAAGTGTATAAATATGATAGCAATATCACCCAAAAGTGGCATGGAGCAAGCAGAAATTATAGATACGTTTTGGACGTATCAACATCCCCAAGCTTAATTCCTGCTCGTCCTCGAGTAGGTAAATGATAACAAGAATAATTTCTGTGGTGACATGCTATTAACCATATAGGACTTTTTCATAGTCATATGACAAAAGCTTACTGATACAATGATTCTATAGTAATTAAGTTGCCTCATGAGAAAATCACAAAGGACTGAAAGTTTTACAATATGAAACTGAAACATCAAAAAGATTTGCAATGAACATGATGTGCAAATATGATAAAGTGATATCTAGCTTGCCCCCTTTAGTGAAGCAAAACATAAATGCAGGGGCACCTTCAAGGTTTAAGTGATGACTAGATACAATGATTTCAAAATAAACGATATCACAATCATGCAAAAGACAATTCTACTTTGGGACAATGCACATTACACTCAGAATGACAATCATGCTCTCAGTAGTTGGTGCTTTAAAAAGAAGGTGGAGACTCAACATAAAAGTAAAAGAATGGTTATGTGCTAGAGCTTTTTATTTTGAAAACATAGAAGCAATTTTGTCAACGGTAGTAGTACTTCATATGTGTCATGCATAAGACATCCTATAAGTTGCAAGCCTCATGCATCGAATACCAATAGTGCTCACACCTTGTCCTAATTAGCTCGGATTTCCATGGATTGTCATTGCATTACATATGTTTCAACCAAGTGTCACAAAGGGGTACCTCTATGCCACCTGTACAAAGGTCCAAGGAGATAAATCGCATTTGATTTCTCGTTTTTGATAGATCTCAACTTGAGGACATCCATACCGGGACAACATAGAAAATAGATGATGGACTCCTCTTTAATGCATAAGCATATTCTCATAAGAGATTGAGGATTAATGTCCAAGCTAAAACTTCCACCATGATACATGGCTTTGGTTGGCGGCCCAATGTTCTTCTCTAACAATATGCATACTCATTCAACCCATGGCAAATCACCCTTACTTCAGACAAGACGAACATGCATAGCAACTCACATGATATTCAACAAAAGTGTGACAGTTGATGGCGTCCCCAGAAACATGGTTACCACTCAGCAAGCAACTTATAAGAAATAAGATACATAGGCAACATATTCTTTACCACAATAGTTTTTAAGCTACTTTCCCATGAGTTATGTATTGCAAAGTTAGTCTGCTTAGTACAGGTGGAGGTTAGCAAAAGACTGGGAGCGACCAACTAAGAGAGCAATGACGGTCATAATCATGCAGAGCGACAAAGCAATATTGAATCAGGGATGGTAGTTATATCGCTACTCAGAAATAAAAGATCATCAAGGCTTGACAGACTTTCTTTACAGTCTCAAATATGCGTGAGCATACGCCAAGTCAATCAAAATAAATTCTTGAAGGAAGATATTACTAAACCATACCACATCATAGGCAAACAAATCAAGTTGGTACTCCAATAACACATTGGGAATCCCCCAGCTATTTGAGATTAACCATAAGAAAACCTGAACTACTAAGCGCCATCATGCAAGTAGCATCTTTATCATAGACATATTAACCAATGCAACGGAAGCAAACTCTCTTAATAAGGTGAGCATGGTAATTAAAGAGAGTTCAAGCAACCAACTAAACAAAAGCTCTTTGAAAAGATAAGCATGAATACTAAGAGCTGAACATGATAGTAGCTATTAAAAGACAAAGAACACACAGCATAGATAGACATGAAAATTCTATGTTATGTTCTAGGTAGAAGTGGAGCGTGTTTCTCTCCCACATAAAGAACGTTGAGTTCCGACTCGTTATGAAAAACTTAAAAGAAAACTAAAAGCAAGACGCTCCAAGCATAGCACATAACACATGAAGTGATAAAAATATAGCGGAACGAAAAGACGAACTGATAATGTTGATGGAGAAGGGGATGCACGGGGGATCCCCAAGCTTAGACGCTTGAGTCTTCTTGAATATTTCTTGGGGGGTGCACGGGGGCATCCCCAAGCTTGAGCGCTTGACACTCCTGAATCTTTTTATCATCCTCCCTCGCACACTTGAAAACTCCCTTCATACATAACTCATCATAATCTGATTAGCGAGGTTAGTACCCTTAATAAAATAATTGTTCCTTGCTGGAAATAAAGATATTCTTGAAGTTCTACTATTTCTCAAGATTGCCAAAAGGTTTTTGCAAAGAAAAAGCAAGCTCTTGATTTGCAAAATGAAGGAAAGGCAAAACAGGACAGAATCTGTGAAAAACAGAACAGCAGGTAGTAATTGATCTGTTCGGGGTACTTCTGCAACTCAAATAAAAAAACTCAGAACAGACGCACGAAAGACAATTATATAGAGAACGCTGTCGAAAACATTCAGACCAAAAAGATGATCTGGTGATTTTATACGAATTTTTCTATCCAAGGACAGAATCTGTTTCCTGGACAACACCTCACAACTTTTGAACTTTCTAGCAATCAGAGGCTATACTTGGCACAAATATGAAAAGCAAAGATACAATGATCATGCTACAGCAGTAAACAACATCAAGACACAACAAAAGCAAAATATAAATATTTATTCATGTGGGCTGCCTCCCAGAAGCGCTTTCTTTTATGCCTTTAAGCTAGGCATAATGCATAAAGGAATCAATAACCATCATAATAATCGGAGTTATAAATTGATTCATATGGTTCCTCAACAAGTTCACTCTTGTTCCTTCTAGGAAAGGGGTACACACCTTTTGCCTTCCCGCGTAAGCGGATTTGTCCCTTACCTATATCGATGAAGCCTTTTACCGCTCGGAGGAAGTCCCTTCCAAGCACTATATTTCCTTGGTTTGGCTCCATGATGAAGAAATCAACCATTGCAATCCCTTTAAGGAATTTAACTGGCACATCTTTTATTCTTCCCTGGATTTCAGAAATATCTCCATTAGTATGTTCATGATAAGATGGTAATCTATCCATGTTAAATTTTAAAGAATCATGAACAATTTTTGGCATAGTAGAAACCATAGATCCAATATCACAATAAGCAAGGAAGTCTTGATTAGAGATGCTAATCCTAACAAGAGGCTCCCAGTCATTATCTATTTCCTCTCTTATTGGGTTTGGGTTTCTCTACCTTCATTAAGTCTAGAGCATCCATTCTCTTTTCAATAGTAGCAAGTCTATCTATGACGGTATCAAAATTATGATCATAAACAAAGTAACTAGATAGACCATGTATAATTTCAAGAGCTCTAGCTTCATCACATTCTAGGAAATCTCCCTCGGCTATAATATCAAGAGAGTGTTTACACCATTTAAAAAGACCCTGGTAAAAATTTCTAAGCACAATTTTTATAGGTATCCAAGGCATAATTCTCCTATGTGCATCAGAAATTCTGTCCCATGCCTTCTTCATATTTTCTCCATCCCTTTGATGGAAATCTAGAACTTCTGATTCCCTCAAAGCACCATATCCTAACATGTTTAGCTAAACAGATAGGACTACTAACAGGAAGGCAATTTTTTTTTTTTGTAATTTTTGATATTGGATACTAAAGCAAAAACTGAAAGGTAAACTAACAAGACTAAAAAGCAAAGGTAAAAGATAGCGTGCAACTCCCCTATCCTGAAGAGTGGAGTCCCCGGCAACGGCGCCAGAAAAACTCCTTGATGGGCCTCTAACCCCTCGTTGGTTACCCCAAGTGGAAGGTGTGAGATGCAGTGTTGTGGAAGTTTTTCCCTTAGCAAAGATGCCAAGGATCGAATCCCCAGAGACTCCTAGGTTCAACAAGTAGGTGTCAACTGCTAACGGCGCCAGATATTAGCAATCCACGTGGACCTGCACACAGATACAAATAACTTTGCTCCCAACGAGTACAGAGAGGTTGTCAATCCCTCCGGCCTTGTAGTTCACAAAGGATTAAACGCAAATGATAGTAGTGATAGATAATGTTTGCGATAGTAAGTAAAAGCGAAAAGTAAATAGCGGATGTGATCAATGATGGTAATATGGACCGGAGTCTCATGATGTTCACTAGTGATGTCTCTCTCCCAAAAGACGATAAAACAGCTATGTGAGGTAAACGAATTACAGCTGGGCAATTGACAGGACCACGAACGCAAACCAATGCTGACTACATTGCAAGAAAGGTTGAGGTTCAAAGCATGGGCGGTACGCCAAAGTAAGTAGACCGAAATCCATCAATATCTACTACTAATCATCCACCTTGAGATATCTATCCAGAACATCTCGCTGGTATTAAGTTGCGAGTCCCACCCATAGTGTAAACTCAAAGCAACAGACAACTGCATTAAAAGAACTTTGCATAAAGTAAACAATCCTTGCACCCGCGGGCACAAGCACCGTTGTTTTCCCCCTTGTGGCAACATCACATCCCCTAGACTCATGTTTTTGTCACTCAAGCTAGTCATCGAGGGGCATGAACCCACAATCGAGCATAACGTTCCCTCTTGGAGTCACTACCTACTACTTGGCCAAAGCAATAAATAACAACAAAAAACATCCAAGAATTACTTATGAACATAAATATAAAAGAGGTAGATCAAATATATTACTCATTCACAATCTGAACATAATCTCATAATCCATCGGATCCCAGCAAACTCATCATAGCAACAGCATAAGGATTACATAGGTGCCTCGATCATGTAGGGCAGCTCACGAGGACTAATTAGTGAAGCACAAAAATGGGAGGAGAACATCACATAGCTACTGGTCATGGACTCATGGTCCAAGGGAGACTACTCACAACTCATCCGGGAGGCGTCCATGGTGGTGGAGAGGCTCTCGATGGTGATCCTCCCCTCCGGCAGGGTGCCGGGAAGAGTTCTCCTGGTGCTCCCAATCTTGGAAGCGGCGGCGGCGGCGGAACAAAGACGAGATCGCGAAAAAGAGTTCCCGTCCCGAGGATTTTGAAGGACGCTCTAAATATATGCCAAGGGGGGCACCAGACGGGGCTCGGGGGGCCCAGGCGCCCCCCCCGGCGCGGCCCAGGGGGGGGGGCGCCTGGGGCCCTGGTGGCCCCCCCGGCTGTACTTCGGGCGCAAGGTAGGTTCTGGAATGCTGATTTTTTATATAATTTTTCTGGATTTTTCCTGACAGTTCTCGTAATGTGAAAACCTGAAATACAAAAACAGCCGAAAACAGAAACTGGCACTGGGGTGCACTGGATTAGTAGGTTAGTCCAAATATGATCAAAAGTGTATGGAAGTGTATAAATATCATAGCAATATCACCCAAAAGTGGCATGGAGCAAGCAGAAATTATAGATACGTTTTGGACGTATCATTGAGTTGTCTGCTAGCATTCGTTGATGAAACATGCATGATCTAAAAAAAATGTTACCTCTGTTTTAAAACCGAGAGCTCTGGTACATGTTTTTTCTTTGTTTCCGACTATGGGTTTTCAACCTTGCCAACAAAAGCCACGGTTCGAGAGTCTCCACCTTCTTTTAAAGCACCAACTACTGAGAGCATGATTGTCATTCTGAGTGTAATGTGCATTGTCCCAAAGTAGCATTGTCTTTTGCATGATTGTGATATCGTTTATTTTGAAATCATTGTATCTAGTCATCACTTAAACCTTGGAGGTGCCCCTGCATTTATGTTTTGCTTCACTAAAGGGGGCAAGCGAGATATCACTTTATCATATTTGCACACCATGTTCATTACAAATCTATTTGATGTTTCAATATCACATTGTAAAACTTTCAGTTCTTTGTGATTTTCTCATGAGGCAACTTAATTACTATAGATTCATTATCTCAGTAAGCTTTTGTCATGTGACTATGAAAAAGTCCTATATGGTTAATAGCATGTCACCACAGAAATTATTCTTGTTATCATTTACCTACTCGAGGACGAGCAGGAATTAAGCTTGGGGATGTTGATACGTCCAAAACATATCTATAATTTCTGCTTGCTCCATGCCTCTTTTGGGTGATATTGCTATGTTATTTATACACTTCCATACACTTTTGATCATATTTGGACTAACCTATTAACTCAGTGCACCCCAGTGCCAGTTTCTGTTTTCGGCTGTTTTTGTATTTCAGGTTTTCACATTACGAGAACTGCCAGAAAAAATCCAGAAAAATTATATAAAAAATCAGCGTTCCAGAAGCTACCAGGCACCCGAAGCACAACCGGAGGGGGGCCACCAGGGCCCCAGGCGCCCTGGCGGCGCACCCCCCTGGGCCGCGCCGGGGGGGCGCCTGGGCCCCCCGAGGCTCCGCTGATGCCCCCCTTTGGCATATATTTAAAGCGTCTCCCAAAACCCTCGAGACGGGAACTCTTTTTCGCGATCTCATCTCTGTTCCGCCGCCGCCGCCGCTTCCAAGATCGGGAGCATTAGGAGAACTCTTCCCGGCACCCTGCCGGAGGGGAGGATCACCACCGGGAGCTTCTCCACCACCATGGACGCCTCCCGGATGAGTTGTGAGTAGTCTCCCTTGGACCATGGGTCCATGACCAATAGCTATGTGATATTCTCCTCCCGTTCTTGTGATTCACTAATTAGTCCTCGTGAGCTTCCCTACATGATCGAGGCACATATGTAATCCATATGCTGTTGCTATGATGAGTTTGCTGGGATCCGATGGATTATGAGATTATGTTCAGATTGTGTTTGAGTAATATATTTGATTCACCTCTTTTATATTTATGTTCGTAAGTAATTCTTGCATGTTCTCCGTTTTTATTTATTGCTTTGGCCAAGTAGTAGGTAGTGATTCCAAGAGGGAACATTATGCTTGATTGTGGGTTCATGCCCCTCGATGACTAGTTTGAGTGACATAAACATGAGTCTAGGGGATGTGCTGTTGCCACAAGGGGGAAAACAACGGTGCTTGTGCCCGCGGGTGCAAGGATTGTTTACTTTACGCAAAGTTCTTTTAATGTAGTTATCTGTTGCTTTGAGTTTACACTATGGGTGGGACTCGCAACTTAATACCAGCGAGATGTTCTGGATAGATATCTCAAGGTGGATGATTAGTAGTAGATGCAGATGGATTTCCGTCTACTTACCTCGGCGTACCGCCCATGCTTTGAACCTCTACCTTTCTTGCAATGTAGTTAGCATTGGTTTGCGCACATGGTCCTGTCAATTGCCCAGCTGTAATTCGTTTACATCACATAGCTGTTTTATCGTCTTTTGGGAGTGAGACATCACTAGTGAACATCATGAGACTCCGGTCCATATTACCATCATTGATCACATCCGCTATTTACTTTTCCGCTTTTTACTTACTATTGCAATTATACCTATCACTATTATCACTTGCGTTTGATCCTTTGTAAACTACAAGGCCAGAGGGATTGACAACCTCTCTGTACTCGTTGGGAGCAAAGTTATTTGTATTTGTGTGCAGGTCCACGTTGATTGCTAATATCTGGCGCCGTTAGCAGTTGACACCTTCTTGTTGAAACTGGGAGTCTCAGGGAAAACGATCCTTGGTATTGCCAAGGGAAAACTTCTGGTACACCGCATCTCAAACATTCCACTTGGGGTAACCAACGAGGGGTGAGAAGCCACCTAGCAAATACCTATCACTATTATCACTTGCGTTTAATCCTTTGTAAACGACAAGGCCGGAGGGATTGACAACCTCTCTGTACTCGTTGGGAGCAAAGTTATTTGTATCTGTGTGCAGGTCCACGTTGATTGCTAATATCTGGCGCCGT
>LR738712.1:724025455-724102436 GCA_902687465.1 Secale cereale | reverse complement strand
TTTGCAGCAATACCTATCACTATTATCACTTGCGTTTAATCCTTTGTAAACGACAAGGCCGGAGGGATTGACAACCTCTCTGTACTCGTTGGGAGCAAAGTTATTTGTATCTGTGTGCAGGTCCACGTTGATTGCTAATATCTGGCGCCGTTAGCAGTTGACACCTTCTTGTTGAAACTGGGAGTCTCAGGGGAAATCGATCCTTGGTATCTTTGCCAAGGGAAAACTACCGCTACACTGCATCTCAAACCTTCCACTTGGGGTAACCAACGAGGGGCGAGAAGCCATCAAAGGCCAAGATGTTGCTCGACACCACCACCAACTAGAGCTTGCTCTACCTCTACAGCCTCTACAAGCAGGCACTTGTCGGCCCCGTCAACACAGGCACACACACACACACACACACACACATCTTATTCTCATCATTATCACCATTACTAGCAAGTGAATTGTCAGGTCAGATGTTTACTGTTGAGGTGCCAAGTTGTTTTGCCTTGCTTATGGTGGCTCTGTTTGATTGTGCGTGCTTGTGCTTAATTATGAACTCAAGAGATGACAATCTATGCTTTCAACTAGTGCAGCCCCATGTGATCATTAGTCTAGATCTACATCTGAATGGGTCATCTTTTTCTACTCATATTCTAATCACAGTGCTCTGTAAGTGTTTGCTGATAATGAAATGCAGTTAATTATAGCATAGTGAGAGTGCTCTCAAATGTCAGAAGCGTTGCTACTGCATTTACACTCCTGGCAGTGTCCTGCATTGACTGATGGTACAACCATATACCCCTGCCAGTACCTGATTGTTATCATTCATTATTGTGCAGCTAATTTGCCATAGATCACACTCGTATAACAGGAGAAACTTCTTGCTTGAAGAGTAGAATATCTTGCATTTGTGTGTTCATATGAAGCGGGATATATATTGGTGGATTATGCGAAACCTTCAATTCCAGCAGCCCATGCATGTAGGTGCATCAGGAAATGGATGTGACGTTTCAAGTGCAGATTAACATCGACCGCTAAAGTTACACATAAATAAATACTCTAGGACATGATTTAACTTGTAAAGGCGTACGGAGAGCACCGATTTTTTATTTGCGATTTTTTCTATTGTGTGCCTTGAAAAGCATGGTTGCAACCATTCCTAATTTTTTGTTCTTGTTCGATTTGTGTTTGGATGCAGCAGGTGCTCTGCTCTTGCGCATGTCTGGTGGCGTCTTCGGCGCAGCGGTGCTTCTTAAGGTGACTGGCGTGACGGTGGCTGTGTATGGCGGTGACCACAAGCTCTCTGGTGAGCGGCTCCCTCTCCTACCTCTAGTTCTCTTTTCTACTCCTATAGCATTGCTCTGTTGGTTTAGAACACTAGCAACAGGAGTACAAAAAGCTTACTGATGTCGGAGTAGTGAAAGCTTCATGGTTGATCCTCATTGCTGAACATGGGACATGTATCTTCTTTTGCATATCAATTACATAGCAGTACTATGTAATGGTACAGTCTGTGTACTGTTATTTTTAGGTTAGGTTGAAGTGATTTGTAGGCCTTCGTTAACAAGCGAGTGTCGGGGAAACTGGTCGCCCAGGAACACCTATGGGACCGGAGCCCCTTTTTGGTACGGCAAGGGAGCCGAGGGAGCACAAAGAGCAGATCGGGACGCGCACGCGAGCAGTTTACCCAGGTTCGGGCCGCACGGATGCGTAAAACCCTACTCCTGCCTTGGTTTTGTTATTGAGTTCTTGGCTCGGGAGCAAGAAGATCTACAGTACTAGCTACACCGAGCTTGGGAGTGATCGAGTTTCTGAATCCAACCCCCTCTACGTTGTGCATGGGCCTCCTTTTATAGCTTGAAGGGGTCACCGACAGGTGTCAACGTAGATGAGGGTAAAAGTGTAAAATTGGTGGTAGTTGTAACAGTGCATGTACAATGTATGCACAGTGCTTCGTACCTAACCCAGACGATGGGGGACAAGGGCATTGAATGCCCGTCGCCGTCACCCCAAAAGCATCCGCCCGGGCATCTCCGTTTGCCACGATGGTGGCCTCGTCACCGTGGCTTGCCACCGTGTACCCCAGGCTGCACAGCCATCTGCCACGTGCCCCTGGAAGGGCCCCAGGGCGACGCGTGGACAGATGAGCTGGAGCGCAGGCACACAGTGAAAGCTTGCCGCGGCAAGCTCCTTGCCGCAGTTACTACCTTGCCGGGCCCGGAAGTTTGTCGCTCTCCGGGTCTTGCCGGGGCGCGTGATGCGCCACGATATGTCTTCTGAGATGCTGTTCTTTGGCCTTCCTGGCAAGCTCCTCTTGCCAGGGTCTTGTGCTGAAGTGATAACCTTGAGCCTGGTGCAGCCTTCCCGGCAAGCTCCTCTTGCCGGGGTCTTGTTTCTCAACTTGTATACTTTGTTCTTGAATGGCTCCGAGGGAACCAGAGTGGGCCTTGGCGGGCGCGTGGTGAGCCAGACCACGGGACGCTGCTACTGCCCGTGCACAAGTCGGGATACTAAGGTACCCGTACTTTAGTACACCGACAGGAGCCCCCGGGCCTGGGCCACACACGGTGCCGAGCGCTGTTGGGCCAGGCCCAAAATAGTGCACGGGCACACGCGGCCCACGGCGCGCCGTTTCCCACTCCGTATTCGCCGCATCCCTCCCTAACGGCACGCGTCGATTGCGGCGTCGTGGGAGAGATCGTGGCCTGTTTCTTTAATGGGAAAATGCGGAACGTCCCCCACTTCCCCCTTAAAAGCAGAGGAAGCAGGGGAAGTTTCCCCCCCATTGCTTCATTGCGTCTTCAATCTCCAGAAACCCCCGCTGCTCTCTGCCTCCCCAAAGGTCGACAGAGAGCCGAGCTCCACCTCTCTTCCACCGCCGCCAGTCTCCCCGGTGCCGCCGACCCCTCTCGCCGTCCCCGCCATGGCCCCGAAGAGCATCAAGGCGAAGAGCGAGAAGTCCGACAAGGTGGCGAAGCTGGCAGCAATGCGGAAAAGGATGGTGGTCTTCCCACCGAGGCTCGGCGCGAGGGAGCTGAGGGACAAGTATTACTTGTTCTGGGCGAGGGAGACGAAGGCTCATCCGCGCACCAGAGTCCTCCCCGCTGAAGCCTGCGACATGTACCCGGGAGGTTACTACTACTTCGCTCTGTCCTTCCACTGTGGTCTTTGTCCTCCGTACTCCGAGTTTTTCTGCGACGTGATGAACACGTATGGATTCCATCTCCTCGACTTTACCCCGAATGCTGTCCTCACTATGGCCGTTTTCGCACATCTGTGCGAAAACTTTGTCGGGGTCCACCCCAACGTAGCTCTCTTCCGCCACTTCTTCACACCTAGAGTAGAGTCTGGATCCCCACTCTCCGGTGGCATCTCCTGGATCTTTAGGCTCAACAATAAAGAGGCATACTTGATTGGAGAGCTCCGCGGCAAGTGGGAAGAGTGGAGGGCTGATTGGTGCTGGGTTATGGAAGATGAACCTCAGCAATTCACCTCGCCGCGCCGGACTGCAATAGTGCGCGGCAAGGATTGGAGTGACTTGGCCCCAGAGGATGAGAAGCTGAAGATTGCCCTTACTAGGATCCTTCGCCTATGGGCCGCCAACCTTACTGGAGGTGAGGTCGGGGCTGATTTCCTTCGCCGCCGCATTGCTCCCCTGCAGGAGAGGAAGAGGCCTGCTTGGGAGTTCGGCAACGCGGCAGACCGCATGAGGCTATGCCCCGGGTTGAATTACAACTTCACCGTCTTGGAGCTCAAGGGGATGATCCGCTCGTTGTTCAAGCACGACCCCAAGCATCCGGAGTGGTTTACCCCGTCGAAGGGAGAAGTTCCGTTATGCAACAACTCTGCCCTTAGTGCCATCCGCGCGGCAATGCCTCAGTGCGACTCCCACGGGGTTGATCCCACTTGGCTGATGCCTTCAGAAGAGACCGTGCAGACCTTCTTCGACAACCTGGTTGAACGGCCGCGCAACCCCGAAGAGAAGAAGGGGCTCACCCGCGCGACCACCGACCGGGATGTGGCATATATAGCCAACAGGATGGAGGAGGCCGCCGCAGCTGCGGCCACGGGTGAGTTTGGGTACACCATGGAGGAAGCAGAAGCAGCGGATGCAGTGAGCCGGGCCGAGGAGAAGAAATCCTCAAACTGCTGAGGCCTGCCGGGGAGCCTGCCGGGACGAGCGAGGCTGCCGGGCAAGGCACTGAGTCCAGTGAGCCCGCCGAGGAGGACGCCGAATCGAGCGATTCCGACGAGGACTCGGGCGCGTCACTGAACCTCGACGACGCCTCCTCATCCTCAGAGAATTCTCCGCCACCACCCAGTCCTCCGCCACCGCAAAAGAAGCGCCTCCGCAAGACCACTGAGACGGTGAGGCAGCCGGTGCCCCGACAGCAGCCGCAGCGTCGCTCGACGCGTGCCACCACGACGAGCAAGGTCGTCAAGGAGGCGCCTCGCGCCTCAGCGGCAAGCGGAGGGGGATCTTCCCGTAGCGGTTCGGGCTTTCCTTCCGCCCCTCGGTCTTCGGCGATGACCGGAGCGGGGTCTTCTCAGCCCACGGCTCCGGAGCCCGCCAAGCGCCCGAGGGAGCCTTCTCCTCTAGCTCCTCGCGCCAGGACGCGTGAGGCGGACTTCGACTTCTCCACCCTCAGCTCTGACGAGGAGGAGGAAGAGTAAGTACTTGCAACTCTTATTTCTTCTGATTTTTGTTGCTTTTGTCTTGAATTTCCATTGCTTGACTCTGATCTTGTTTATCTTCCAGGACCCTGGCCCAGAGAGTTGCGAAGAGGGCCAAGAGTCCGGTGGTTGATCTAGAGGAGGACGAGCCCGTCGCCGCGGCAGGAGATGCGCCTGCGACAGGCTTGCCGGACCAGCCTGCTGCCCCGGAGAGCAGCCCCCAGCGCAGCCCCCAGCGTAAGTCTTCTGTTCACTTCTCCGCTTGTTGGGCGCGCTTGGGCTTCTTGTCCTTGCTAACGTCTTGTTTGCTTGTTGTCTTGTGCAGAAATGGAGCCGCAGCTTCAGGAGCGTCAAGAAACTGCTCCCGACGAGCCGCTCGTCCCACCATCCCCGCCAAGGAGGAGCTCCCCGGCGAGGGAGGGTGCTCCGCCAAGGGCGGGTACTCCGCCACGGGCGAGTACCCCGCCAAGAGCGAGCACCCCGACAAGGGTGGATACCCCGCCAAGGGAAGGCGCCAGCGGCCCTCCGCTGGCGGGGGCTTCTACTACGCCGCCAAGGGAGAGCTCCCCGGCGAGGGACCCCGTTACCGAAGAGGCCCGCGCAGGTAGCCCTTGTACTTTTCTTCTCTTGAATTCATCTTTTTGGATATTTGCTTGACGATTCTTCCTTTCTTCTTCTTTTGTCAGATCCGCCCGCCCCGGAGCCGATGGAGACGGAGACCATCGCCGAGGAGGACGTGCATGGCAATGCTGACGACGCCGCCACTGCTGACGAGCCCGTCGCCGAGGAGACCCCCGCGGCCACTGACGCGGCAGCTGGGGAGGGGACCGGCGACCGCACTGACGGCCCCAAGGCCGCAGGAGCGCCGGACGCTGCGCCGGCCGCCGACCCCTCTGCTGCCGCGACTGGGCCGGGCATCTATCTGGAGGCCGCCAACGGGGTCTTTATTCAAGTCCCATGGGCGTCCTCATCAAGGGAACCCGCGGAGGGGGAGAGCTTTGACGGAGAAGTCCTCGCCTCCGCCGGGCTGAGGGTTGTCGACGCGCCCAGCAGCAGCAGCGAGCCCGAAGAGGAGCAGCTCCTGCGTCGGCTGCTGGCCTTGTACCGGGCCAGGCAGGCCAAGCTGGAGTCCCGAGAGGCTCTGGCTGCCAAGGCTAGTGTCGACTTGGAGAAGCGCGCCACCGAGCTCCGTGCTGCCAACCAAGCAGCCCTCCAAAACTTGGCGGAGGAGCAGGAGGAGCTTGCCGGAGTGCACCAGGCGTTCATCCTCGAGAAGGCCGAGGTTGAGGAGCAGCAAAGACTAGCCGCCAAGGATCTGTCTCGGCGGGAGGGAGAGCTCAACCAGCGGAAGGTCGACCTCGATAGCCACGAGGACGACCTCACCGCGCGCGAGCAGTCCATTGGCGGGGCTCTGCAGGAGGCGAGGGACGCCGCTGCTGCCGCAGAGACCGCCAAGTGGGATCTGGAGGCGAGGGTGACGCAGTTGGAGGCGAGCTTGAAGACGAGCGAGGAGAGGGTTGCCGCGCTCAACTTGGCGCGGGAGAAGGACGCCCACACCAATTCGGAGCTGCAAGTCCGTCTCTCCGAGAAGGGCAAGGAGCTCAACGACGCCAAGGACTCCATTGCAGATTTGGAGCTGAAGGTTTCCACCCTCACTGACTCACTTGACGCCGCCCGGAACCGCGAAACGAAGCTGAAGGAGGATCTCCGCGCCGAGAGGGCTTTGCTGGACAGCGCCGCCGTCTCGCAAAATAACTTCAAGGAGACGGTGGAGCAGTGGACCGAGGGGCTCGTCGCTGCCGCCGCCAACATCGACAAGGAGATGGTGGCGCTGGGGACGGAGCACCTCGTCTACTCTCCCGACGAGAACCTCCCCCACAGCGCCAAACTGAGCTTGTTCTTCAGAGGAGTGGCGCCTGCCCTCGCGCAGCTACGGGAAAGGCTCCCCTTGCAGCTGGCGAACGAGGCGCGAAGGCTCTGCACGGGTACCGTGGAGCGAGTGTTGGCGAAGATCGTCTACCGCAACCCTGGGATCAACCTCGACAACGTCCTCCGGACCCTGCCGCCCGAAGCTGACCAGGAGGCGTTGAAGGCTCGCGTCGCCCACATCGTGGCCAAGGTGGGCAAGATCAAGAGGGTTGACGGCGACCGTGTAGACTAGGTTTCTTACTTTCTGCTTCCCTTGCCGCTACCAATTAAGTCATGGACAGTAGTTTGTTAGAACAGCGGCAAGTTATCTTGTAATATAACTTTATTTTGGATAATCAATGCAGTGTTATCTCCCTTGCTTAGTTCCTTCACTTTGTATGCTTCTCACCCTACGCTTCTAGGGAACTTGCCGGCAAAGGGGCCCTTGCCGCGAGCGCTGAGTGCGGGACTTCAGCGGCCAGCTGGCAATCCCCTTGCCGGCAAGAAACCTTGCCGCAGCTAGTCGCAGCACACTTAGATTGTTGAGCGAACTCGAAAACGAAGTATGGGCGCGACACTTGTCGCAGCTCACTTAAGCCGTTGAGCGTGCTCGAAACAAAGTAAGGGCGCGGCTAGCCACGGGTAGGTTCCTCCGCGCATAGGTTTTCCATACAAAGTGTGGTCGTTCAAGGAAGACAACTAAGATTTTAAAAATTTGAATTGCTCAAACTTTGGCAACTTATCTTTTGTGTGCCGTTTGCTTCCCGGCAAGGCTTTCCTTTCTTGAACAACACTTGGTCCATACCACTATCTCTTTCCCCCCGGCAAACTTGTGCGCGAGGAACACTTCTTCTGCTTAAGAGAGAAAGGAAAAAGGGAAGAAACACCGATATGGAGCCTTGCGGCTTGCTGTTGCTTACCGGGATCGTGTGCTGCACAAAGTGTCAGATAATACATGCAATGAAAACAAGAATGCAGGAAACGACAAGCCGTGTGAAGCGCAAAAGTTTTACTCATGCACGGGGTCTGCGCCCGGCTTTGTATAAAGGTTTACATGCAACAGCGGCAAGACTTGTACAAAAGGTGGTTGCCGGAGCGGATCACGGCAACCGCGCCTTATGGATGAAACTTGCGAAGATGCTCTATGTTCCAGGAGTTGCTCACCGGTAAGCTTTCTTCGTTCTCAAGGCGGACAGCGCCGGGCCTTGTGACTTGTCTCACCCGATAAGGGCCTTCCCACTTCGGCGTCAACTTGTTGGAGTTCTTGGCGGACTGAACGCGCCGAAGAACAAGGTCGCCTTCCTCGAGACTCCTGGCCTTGACTCTGCAGCTTTGATAGCGACACAAAGCTTGCTGGTATCGAGCAGCTCGTACAGCAGCCTGGAGACGGTCCTCCTCGAGGAGCAGTGCATCATCTTGCCGCAGCTGCTCCTGCTCAAGCTCATCGTAAGCGAGCACTCGAGGAGACCCGTATACGAGTTCCGTGGGGAGAACTGCCTCTGCTCTATAGACAAGAGAAAAGGGTGTCTGTCCGGTGGCTCGACTTGGTGTCGTCCTGATTGACCAAAGAGCCGCCGCCAACTCCTCGATCCAGTTTCTTCCGCACTTGTGCAGCCTGTCGAAAGTTCTTGTCTTTAGCCCGCGCAGCACTTCATCATTTGCCCTCTCTGCTTGACCATTGCTCCTCGGGTGAGCAACAGAAGCGAAGCAGACCTTGGCACCGAGGTCTTGGACATACTGCATGAAGGTGCGACTTGTGAACTGCGTGCCGTTGTCGGTGATGATCCTGTTCGGGATTCCGAAACGGCAAACAATTGACCTGAAGAACTTGACTGCTGACTGTGCGGTCACCTTTCTCACTGGTTCCACTTCCGGCCACTTCGTGAACTTGTCGATGGCGACGTACAAGTACTCAAAGCCCCCGACTGCGCGAGGAAAGGGGCCGAGGATGTCGAGCCCCCAGACCGAGAAGGGCCAGGACAAAGGGATCGTCTGGAGAGCTTGAGCTGGCTGGTGTATTTGCTTGGCATGGAACTGGCATGCTTCACACTTGGTTACTTGTGCAGTTGCATCTTGGAGGGCTTCTGGCCAAAAGAAACCTTGCCGGAACGCCTTCCCGGCAAGTGCTCTTGCGCCAATGTGGTGGCCACATATGCCTCCGTGTATCTCTGCCAACAGCTTCTGTCCATCTTCCCGGGAAATGCACTTCAACTTGACACCATTGAGCCTTCTTCTGTACAGTTCGTTGCCGACGAACTGGTACATGCTTGACTGCCTGGTAATCCTCTCTATCTCTTCTGGTTCTTCGGGAAGTTCTCCAGTTTGAAGAAAACGGACGATTTGCTGTGCCCATGCTGGAGCCTGAGGCTCAACAACAAGGACTAAAGGCATCAGGGCTGCTGCGGGAGCGTCAGCTTCCTCGGCAAGAACCTGCGGCTCTGCAGGAGCTGAGCGTTCCCCGGCAAGCCTGCCGGGGCAAGACTTGTCGGGAACGTCTGCTTCAACTGTACGAACCCTAGGGTCCGCAGGAGCAGACTGTTCCTCAACAACTTTGTCGTTGATCTTGGGGACCTTGGCGGCGGCTTCAGGAAGGTCCGCCGGCAAGTAGTCACCGGAGACCAACTTCCTCTTCTTTCCTAGCCCAACTGATGGTGTAACGGATGGTTGAGTCAGCTTGAGTACGAAGATCCCTGGTTCCACAGGTAACTTCGTTGCAGCACACTTTGAGAGGCCATCTGCGATATCATTCTGAGCTATTGGAACGTGCTCCGTCTGCAGGCCTTCAAAGTGTTCTTCAAGCTTCCTCACTTCGTCGACATAAGCTTCCATCAAAGGGCTCTGGTAGCTCTTGTTTACTTGTCGGACCACCAACTGTGAATCTCCCCGCACAATCAGCTTCTTGATCCCAAGTTCGGCTGCAATTCTGAGGCCGGCAAGCAACCCTTCATACTCTGCAGTATTGTTTGTCGCTTTCTCCTTGGGAAAGTGCATTTGAAAAACGTACTTGAGGTGCTCCCCGGTGGGCGCTACGAGTAACACACCAGCACCGGCGCCTTGCAGCGAGAAGGCACCATCGAAGTACATTATCCATTCTTTGCTTGCTTCTTTGACGGGGATGTTTGTCTCTGGAACTTCTTCGTCTGGTGTTGGTGTCCATTCTGCTATGAACTCTGCCAAAGCTCTGCTCTGTATGGTTGAAGTGCTTTCAAACTTAAGACCAAAGCTTGACAGCTCTAGTGCCCACTCGACAATCCTTCCTGTTGCTTATGGGTTTTGCAATATCCTCTTTAGCGGAAAGCAAGTGACCACTGTTATCTCATGTGCTTGGAAGTAGTGGCGCAGCTTTCTCGAGGCCATGAGGAGGCCGAAAAGCAGCTTCTGCACCCCAGAGTATCTTGATCTAGCCCCCTGCAAGAGGGAACTTACAAAATAAACTGGGCGCTGCACCATCTTCTTTCTCACTTCTCCTTGTTCCTGCGCAGACTTGTCCTTGTCGGGGCCGGAGCTTGCCGGGGAAGCCCCCTGCTTGTCGCTGGATGCGCTTGCCGGGGCTGTGGGTTCCTCATCTGTCACCCTCTCCGCTACCAACATAGCACTAACCACTTGATTGGTTGCTGCTAAGTACAGCAGCAACTTCTCTTGTGGCCTAGGTGCGACAAGTATTGGAGTGGAGGACAGGTATCCTTTCAAGTCCTGCAGCGCTGCCTTCGCTTCCGCAGTCCATTTCATAGGACCTGCCTTTTTCAAGATTTTGAAAAATGGCAGGGCGCGTTCTGCAGACTTTGAAATGAACCTGCTGAGGGCAGCCACACAACCAGCAAGTCTTCGTACATCCTTGACGCGCTTCGGAGCTTCGATCTGCTCGATGGCCTTGATCTTGTCGGGATTGGCTTCAATCCCTCTCTGGGACACAAAGAACCCGAGAAGCTTGCCGGAGGGGACTCCGAAGACGCACTTCTCGGGGTTCAGCTTGAGTTGTATCTTGCGTAGATTCACAAAAGTTTCTTCTAGGTCTTGAATCAGGGTATCCTTGCTCTTGCTCTTGACCACTATGTCATCCATATAGGCTTCTACATTCCTGTGGATCTGCGGCTCAAAAGCAGTGTGGACTACCCTCGCAAATGTTGAACCCGCTTTCTTCAATCCAAAGGGCATACATATGAAGCAATAAGTGCCACATGGAGTAATGAATGAGGTCTTCTCTTCATCTTCCTCAGCCATGAATATCTGGTGGTACCCCGAGTATGCATCAAGAAATGAAAGCAACTCACATCCGGCCGTGGAGTCAACAATCTGGTCAATGCGCGGCAAGGGAAATGGATCCTTGGGACAAGCTTTATTCACATCAATGAAGTCTATACAAAGTCTCCACTTCCCATTGGCTTTGTGCACGACAACTGGATTGGCCAGCCATGTGGGATGAAGTACACCTCTAACAAGGCCTGCTGCTTCCAACTTTTTGATCTCCTCGGCTATAAACTCTTGGCGCTCCACTGCTTGCTTCCTGACCTTCTACTTGACGGGCCGCGCGTGAGGACAAACATCAAGCTTGTGCTCAATTACCTTCCTGGGAATGCCGGGGATGTCAGACGGTTGCCATGCAAACACATCGACATTCGCCCGCAGGAAGTCAACGAGCGCGCTTTCCTATTTGGGGTCGAGCGTAGCACTGATGGTGAAAGTACCCCCAGTGCCGTCCTCCTTGGCGGACACCTTCTTGGTTGCAGGTGGAGCTGCCATTCCTTTCTTGCACTTGCCGGTGGAGCTCGATGGTGCGTCCTCGACGGCAGCGCAGCACTCCGAAGAGGTGCGCTTGCCGGAGTGGGCTCCAGAGCTCTTGCCGGACTTGGTCTTGTTCTTCCCCCCGGGAGCTTCATCGGCAAGTGTCTTGCTGTCTGCCGCGGCTGCTGCGTCCCGGTAGATCTTGTCGGCACAGATAAGCGCATCCTTCTTGTCGCCGGGGACAGAGATGACGCTTATTGGCCCTGGCATCTTGAGCATGTTATATGCATACTGAGAGGCTGCCATGAACTTGGCGAGCGCCGGAAGGCCAAGTATCCCATTGTATGGTAATGGGATATCGGCAACGTCGAAGGTGATCCTCTCAGTCCTGAAGTTTAGCTCTCCGCCAAAGGTCACCGGCAGTGTTATCTTCCCCTTCGGCTTGCTCCTTCCCGGGTTGATTCCTTGGAAAGTTCCGGTCTCCTCGAGCTCGCTGTCGGGGATCTGCAGTTTCCGGATTACAGCAGAGGAGATCAAGTTTAGGCCGGCCCCGCCGTCAACCAACATCTTGGTGACCTTGAGGTTGCGGATAGTTGGTGAAACCAACATCGGCAAGCACCCGACCGCCGTTGTGCGGTCAGGGTGGTCCTCAAGGTCGAAGATGATGGGCGTGCTGGACCACTTCAGCAGCTTGTGCGATTCGACGGGTGGTTCCGCTGAATTCACTTTCCGCACCCATTGCTTGAGTTGGCGGTGGGAAGTGTGCAGAGAAGCACCTCCATCGACGCACAGAACTTCTGTGGCCTTCTGGAACTCCTGCTCGCTGTTATCTCCGTCATCCATGTCCTCATCGTCGTCTTCGTCTTCGTCCTTGTCGCGGCCGCGGGGAGGTCTGTCTCCTTGCCATTGCTTGGCCTTGCCGCGGCGTCCTCCCCGGCCATTGAATGGCCGCTTCTTGCCAGACTCTCCTCTGCCTCCTTGGGCCTTCTCCTTGTCGCATCGCTCGTACTCAGCCTTCTGCTGCTTGACGAGGTATTCGACCCTCTTGCAGTTCTGGAGATCGTGGCCCTTGGTGCGGTGGATCTTGCAGTACTGCTTGTCGGAGCCGTCCTGCTTGTCGGCGGCGGCTACAGTGGCAGGCTCCTTGCCGGAGCCACCGGCCTGAGTTTTCTTGTCGCCAGCCTCCTTGCCGGACTTCTCCACAACCAGTACTTCCTTGTTTTTCTTCTTCTTATTGTTCCGCCTCCGGTTTTTCCTTGCCGAGGCGGCATCCTCGCTATCTGTTCCTCCTGCTCCAGTATCCTCTCCAGGGAGTCTCCTCCCTTCTTCAGCGCGTGCACACTTGTTAGCCAGAGCGTAAAGCTCGCTGACGTCCCGGATCTTGGTCATCACCATCTCCTCCCTCATCCGGCGGTTACGCACGTTCTGGTGGAACGCGCTGATAACCGCGGCAGGGTGGACATCCGGGATGTTGTGCTGGACGCGGCTGAACCTCTGGATGTACTTTCGCAGGGACTCTCCCTCCTTCTGGGCAAGAATGTGGATATTGCTCTCCTGGCCGTGGGGCTTGTGGCCGCCCGTGAAGGCGCCGACAAACTGGTGGCACAGATCTCCCCAAGAAGAGATGGAGTTCTTCGGCAAGTACATAAGCCAAGATCTGACGTTTGGCTTAAGCACGAGTGGGAAGTAATTCGCTAGAATCTTCTCATCCCGTCCCTCGGCAGCCTGCACCGCGATGGTGTAGATGCTAAGGAACTCTGAGGGATGGGTCTTGCCGTCGTACTTCTCGGGTACGTCGGGCTTAAAGTTCTTCATGCTGGGCCACTGGACTTGCCGCAGCTCTCGGGTGAACGCAGGGCAGCCTGCCGCGTACGGCAAGTCGCCTGGTTCACCGGGCGCGTGCATGTCAACGGCGGTCCCAGCGTGCTGGTTGGACTGTCGTCGTGCTTCTCTTCGATGCTCGATGCGAGTTCGAGCGTCCTCTTGTCGCCTGTCATCGAGGACTTGGCGTTGATCGCGGCGAGCCCGCGGATCCGACGACGCCGTGGAGTCGTCGTCGATGTTGATCCGGCGAGTCGGTGATTTCTGCCTCCGCGGCGGGGAGTGCACGGTAGTTGCACCCCCGGCGGTCTTGTCTCCATCGGCCTTCGCTTGGGTGACTTGCCGCGGCCGTGACGTTGCCGGCTGCTGCGGCGTGTCGTTGTTGGCGAAGGCGATGAGGCTTTGAATGGTGGCCCTCCAGTCTTCGGCCTTGTCCGCCGCTGGAGGGAAGTGTAGGAGCAGCTGAGCTCTGGCTAGAGCTTCTGCTGGAGAGGAGGGAAGCGGTGGCGAGCGGTGCGAGGAGCGAGATATGCTCGGACTTGTAACCGCGTTAGAAGGAGCAGGTTCTCGCCCCGGCGATCGTGCCTTGCTCGTGCCAACACGTTGGCCTTGAGCATCCCGCGACCCGCCAGCTTGGCTACGTCCCAACAAGCGTATGGTACCTTGGGTACCACGTCGCTGCTGGCCCGGCACCTCCTGAGAGGGGCGACGTGCGTGCACGGACACCGAGGTCTTGGAGTGGGCTCGGTCGTCCGTCTTGTCCTTGGACTTGGCGGCGCCGTGAGTTTCCTCGCCGGCGTCCGCCCCTCCGCCAGCGTCTACCCCACCAACCGTTGGTTCTGGTGGTGGTGGGATCGACGCGGACGGGCCTCCTACCTCCGAAGCTCTCTTCTTCGGCGGCATGCTGATGTAGTCGATGAAGCTGACGAAGTTTGTGAAGTTGCTGAAGGCTGCGCCCGCGTGAGCGCCGGATCAGGTTCGCACAACCTCGACGCCCCCTACCTGGCGCGCCAAAGATGTCGGGGAAACTGGTCGCCCACGAACACCTATGGGACCGGAGCCCCTTTTCGGTACGGCAAGGGAGCGGAGGGAGCACAAAGAGCAGATCGGGACGCGCACGCGAGCAGTTTACCCAGGTTCGGGCCGCACGGATGCGTAAAACCCTACTCCTGCCTTGGTTTTGTTATTGAGTTCTTGGCTCGGGAGCAAGAAGATCTATAGTACTAGCTACACCGAGCTTGGGTGTGATCGAGTTTCTGAATCCAACCCCCTCTACGTTGTGCATGGGCCTCCTTTTATAGCTTGAAGGGGTCACCGACAGGTGTCAACGTAGATGAGGGTAAAAGTGTAAAATTGGTGGTAGTTGTAACAGTGCATGTACAGTGTATGCACAGTGCTTCGTACCTAACCCAGACGGTGGGGGACAAGGGCATTGAATTCCCGTCGCCGTCACCCCAAAAGCATCCGCCCGGGCATCTCCGTTCGCCACGATGGTGGCCTCGTCACCGTGGCTTGCCACCGTGTACCCCAGGCTGCACAGCCATCTGCCACGTGCCCCTGGGAGGGCCCCAGGGCGACGCGTGGACAGATGAGCTGGAGCGCAGGCACACAGTGAAAGCTTGCCGCGGCAAGCTCCTTGCCGCAGTTACTACCTTGCCGGGCCCGGAAGTTTGTCGCTCTCCGGGTCTTGCCGGGGCGCGTTCTGCGCCACGATATGTCTTCTGAGATGCTGTTCTTTGGCCTTCCTGGCAAGCTCCTCTTGCCAGGGTCTTGTGCTGAAGTGATAACCTTGAGCCTGGTGCGGCCTTCCCGGCAAGCTCCTCTTGCCGGGGTCTTGTTTCTCAACTTGTATACTTTGTTCTTGAATGGCTCCGAGGGAACTAGAGTGGGCCTTGGCGGGCGCGTGGTGATCCAGACCACGGGACGCTGCTACTGCCCGTGCACAAGTCGGGATACTAAGGTACCCCTACTTTAGTACACCGACAGCGAGCTTCTTTAAATTTCCGTTGTTATTTGCACTATATTCCACGCACGCCTCATGTGAATCTATGATCGTATCCATAGACCAGTTAATTTATTGCACTATTTGCATGTTGTGAAGTATCCAGTATTTGTTACATTATGTCTTTAAGTAGTAAAATAGAGAATGGCAAGCTAAATTCTTCAACTGAACTGCTCTTTCATTGTACCACGAAATCGGAAATACTGAAGTTTTGCTATGTATAACATTGCTACATGTGCAGGTCCGGCTTGTGGGGATGGTCAGCGGCAAGGCGGAGCGGAACACGGACGGGTCCTTCACGCTCGACGACGGCACCGGCCGTATCGACTTCATCAGATGGTGAGCGCATCACCGCAAACCGCTTGCTTTTTTACTTCAGTGTCAGATGTATTCTAGGGGTACATTCTTAGACTTTTGTTTGGATTCCATTGCTGGATGTTGACTGGATGTGGGATTTGCCTATTGTTGCAACTTCAATCTTCACTACTAGATAGAAATACTGTTGGTTGTTGGTATGACAGTGCTAGATTTGCCTACTGTTGGATGTTTATGATTGTCCAGTACTTAAAATGTTTTAATCGGGGTCAATGTAATCACTTGTTGCATCCTGTTTGTTTGACCGGAGATGCTAATAGGAAAAGCTTGTGCTGCTGCTTTCATGTAGACTTGCTCTAGCTCTTCTTAATTTTCATGCATGTTTCTTTCCAGACTTGATCTTACTACAAAATAGCACCCCATCACATGTTGTTGTTGTTGTTGTTGTTGTTGTTGTTGTTGTTGTTGTTGTTGTTGTTGTTGTTGTTGTTGTTGTGGTTGTTGTTATTCACCCTATCCTTGCTGTTCTGTTTTCTTGTTGGCAGATATTTTGTGTAAATTCAAGATGAAAGATGTTCAAAGAAGCTCCAAGACATTCTTATATAGCAAGTTATGTAATAATAGCTGGGTTGTCTGGGAATTTAATGTATCTTCTCTCTGTTTGTGAATGAAATAGTAATTATGTATGTGATTTAATGTATCTTCTCTTTGTGAATTTCATGTATGTTTCAGAATTACAATTTCTGTTACATATGAAATAGTAATTATGCATGTGGTTTGAAAATGTGTGCAATGGAAACATGACTCATGTGACCTACTTATCAAAATAATTTGAGCACATTTGAAATTTCTGACGTGTGGGACCAGTGTATGATATTATGATATTTGGGACAAATGTAAAACAGTGGAAAATAAAATGGCAAAAAATAAAAGATCATACACTGTAAAAGGCCGCATTTTGAAATAAAAAGGCCGAATTATTGGGCCTGGCCCATGTAGCTAGCGAAAATTAACAGAAATAATAAATATTAGAAAGGCTGAATTGTTGGGCTAGGCCCATGTAGAACAGCCAATTGGACCGGGCTGATTCTTGTGCCACATCAGCTTGCCACGCTGGATGCCTACGTGGTCTGGGGAGGCTGCTAGTGACCAAAACACGACAGTAGGCATATTTTGGTCATAAACGTCTATGACCTTCTCACAGAGAAGGTCGCTATAGTCAGTTTATGACGGCCAGCTTTTGACCTTATGTTTTTGGTCACAAAAAGGTCACAAATGGAAATTTGTGACCATTCAGTGACCAATAGTGGTGGTCACAAGTTGACATATTTCTTGTAGTGACCGCTCTATCCTTCGAGCGGTAGTAGAGCAGCAGTAGTAGTACCGCTCCGTGTGGCACTATCACGTTGCCATCATGCATCTTCTACGGTTGTTTCCAGTAGTTGCTCAACACTAAGCGATAGTACCGTCGCTGGGAGCCTTCCCAACTTGCTCAGTTGAACGCAACAGTTGGATCTTCCGTGCCAGTGGAAGTACAGCTTGTGCATGGGATGAAGGGGCATAACAGTTGGATTTTGTCCCCCACTATATAAGTGAGTCTTCTTCCCTAAGTGGACTTACCTCTTCCTCCCCCAAGCTCCATTGTTGCTCAAAAGCTCATTTTAGCCCGATATCTCTCCCTAGATAATCAAACTTGTTGATTTCCTAGGGATTGGTTGAGAAGGCCTATATCTACATTTCCACCAAGAGAAATTTGACCCCCCCTAATCCCTTGTGGATCTTATTACTCTTGGGTGTTTGAGCACCCTAGACGGTTGAGGTCACCTCAGATCCACATTCCATTATGGTGAAGCTTCGTGGTGGTGTTGGGAGCCTCCAATTTGGTTGTGGGGATTACCCCAATCTTGTTTGTAAAGGTTCGGTTGCCGCCTTCAAGGGCACCAGTAGTGGAATTACATCATTGCATTGTGCGAGGGCATGAGGAGAATACGATGGCCCTAGTGGCTTCTTAGGGAGTATTGTGTCTCCACATCACTTCAATGGAGACGTACTTCCCCTCAAAGGGAAGGAACTTTAGTAACACATCCTCGTCTCCACCAGCTCCACTCATGGTTACTTCTTACCTTTACTTTGTGCAAACTATATTTGTGATGTATCCTTTGCTTGCTTTAGTTGTTGTTGTTGCTAGGATCATATAGGTTGCTCAACTAGTTGCACATCAAGACAACCTATTTGTTGCTAAACCTAATTTGCTAAGAAAAGCTACATATTGGTAGTTGCCTATTCACTCCCCTCTAGTCAACCATATCGATCCTTTCAGGCGGGCACAAAACCACGCCCGTTACTGTGACTTGAGTTACCAGTGACGGGCATGTATTGCGGCTCACCAATAGCTTTTGGCAGCCTCGACGACTCCTTGTGCACTCTCTACAATAGCTTTGCCGCTCCTAGTGGCTGCCCTTGTGATAACCCACAAGTGTAGGGGATCACAACAGTTTTCGAGGGTAAAGTATTCTACCCAAATTTATTGATTCGACACAAGGGGAGCCAAAGAATACTCTTAAGTATTAGCAGCCGAGTTGTCAATTCAACCACACCTGGAAACTTAGTATCTGCAGCAAGATAGTTTAGTAGCAAAGTAATATGATAGTGGCGGTAGCAGCAATAAAAGTAACGATTTTTTTTGTAGTTTATGTGATAGTAGCAACGAGAAAGTAAATAAGCGACAAGCAATATAGGTAAAGCTCGTAGGCGTTGGATCGGTGATGGGAAATTACGTCGGATGCAATTCATCATGTAGAAGTTATAACCTAGGGTGACACAGAACTAGCTCCAGTTCATCAATGCAATGTAGGCATGTATTCCGAATATAGTCATACGTGCTTATGGAAAAGAACTTGCATGACATCTTTTGTCCTACCCTCCCGTGGCAGCGGGGTCCTATTGGAAACTAAGGGATATTAAGGCCTCCTTTTAATAGAGTACCGGACCAAAGCATTAACACATAGTGAATACATGAACTCCTCAAACTACGGTCATCACTGGGAGTGGTCCCGATTAATGTCACTTCGGGGTTGCTGGATCATAACACATAGTAGGTGACTATAGACTTGCAAGATAGGATCAAGAACACACATATATTCATGAAAACATAATAGGTTCAGATATGAAATCATGGCACTCGGGCCCTAGTGACAAGCATTAAGCATAGCAAAGTCATAACAACATCAATCTCAGAACATAGTGAATACTAGGGATCAAACACTAACAAAACTAACTCGATTACATGATAGATCCCATCCAACCCATCACCGTCCAGCAAGCCTACGATGGAATTACTCACACACGGCGGTGAGCATCATGGAATTGGTGATGGAGGAAGGCATGATGATGACGATGGCAACGATCTCCACTCTCTGGAGCCCCGAACGGACTCCAGACCAGCCCTCCCGAGAGAGATTAGGGCTTGGCGGTGGCTCCGTCTCGTGAAACGCGATACTTCTTCCTCTCTGATTTTTTCTCCCCAAAACGGAAGATATAGGATCCGGGGGTACGTCGGTGGAGCATCGGGGGGCCCACTAGGCAGGGGGCACGCCCCCACCCTCGTGGACAGGGTGTGGGCCCCCCGGTGAGGATCTTCTTGCAGATATTTTTTATATTTTCTGAAATAATTCTCCGTTGATTTCCAGGCGATTCCGAGAACTTTTTATTCTGCACAAAAACAACACCATGGCAGTTCTGTTGAAAACACCGTCAATCCGTGTTAGTTCCATTCAAATACTGCAAGTTAGAGTCCAAAACAAGGGCAAAAAGGGTTTGGAAAAGTAGATACGTTGGAGACGTATCACCTCGCAAGATTGGGAGATCCTTCAACGCTCTTAGCGTATTGTAGAGCCTTTCTGGGTGTCTACTAGGGTCCTCTCCGCATAGGTGAGCGCGAATACGGAGTACCCAACCAGCCTTGAGATGGAGTCTAGGGTTGTAGGAGCCGTAACGAGGCCTCTCGGCTCCTCCATCTAAGTCGCAAAAGTTGTCAGTTAGATAAACAACATTTATACAGAAGCAACTGTATACAAATATAACTAAAACTGTGTACAACAACCCTCGATGTCTTTCTTCGAGTGGGAAGTTCTCACTCTTAAGTGGTTGTACATATGTTGGGCACTCCAGGACTAGTACTTCAACTATCGATGATGGTCATTCTTCAACTTTTCCTCCTCCTTTACCAACGTATCGGAGGAGGAGGAGGAGGCCAAGATCTTCTTGCAGGTATTTTTTTATATTTTCTGAAATAATTCTCCGTTGATTTTCAAGCGATTCTGAGAACTTTTTATTCTGCACAAAAACAACACCATGGCAGTTCTGCTGAAAACAGCGTCAGTCCGGGTGAGTTCCATTCAAATCATGCAAGTTAGAGTCCAAAACAAGGGCAAAAAGGGTTTGGAAAAGTAGATACGTTGGAGACGTATCAACTCCCCCAAGCTTAAACCTTTGCTAGTCCTCAAGCAATTCAGTTGATAAATTGAAAGTGATAAAGAAAAACTTTGACAAACTCTATTTGCTCTTGTTGTTGTAAATATGTAAGGTAGCATTCAGGTTTTCAATAAGATCATGAACTAACCATATTCACAATAACTTTCAGGTCTCAAGACTACTCACATCAATGGCATAATCAGCTAGCGAGAAATAATAATAAACCTCGGATGACAACACTTCTCAAAACAATCATGATATGATATAACAAGATGGTATCTCGCTAGCCCTTTCTGAGACCGCAAAACATAAATGCAGAGCACCTTTATGGATCAAGGACTGACTAGACATTGTAATTCATGGTAAAAGAGATCTAGTCATGATCATATTTAATGCAAATTAATAGTAATGCATGCAACGACAGAGGTGCTCTCCTACTAGTGCTCTTTGATAAGAGGATGATGTCTCTGCATAAAAGTAAATAGATAGGCCCTTCGCAGAGGGAAGCAGGGATTTGTAGAGGTGCCAGAGCTCAATTTTTAAATAGAGATGAATAACATTTTGAGTGGTATACTTTCATTGTCAACATAACAACCAAGAATCTCGATATCTCCCATGCTACGCACATTATAGGCGGTTCCCAAACAGAATGGTAAGGTTTATACTCCCCAACCACCAACAAGCACACTCCACGGCCATCCGAATCCACGGGGTACCGTCCAAACAAGAAACAACCATGGGGAGTTTTATTTAATTATTATGATTTTGAGCCTGGGACTGGGCATCCCGATGACCAACCATTTTCTCATGAATGATGAGCGGAGTCCACTCATCATGAGAATAACCCACCTAGCAAGGAAGATATACACAACCCTAGTTGATACATGAGCTGTTCGAGCATACAAAACATAATTTCATTTGAAGGTTTAGAGTTTGGCACATACAAATTTACTTGGAACGGCAGGTAAATACCGCATATAGGAAGGTATGGTGGACTCATGTGGAATTACTTTGGGGTTTATGGAAGTGGATGCACAAGCAGTATTCCCGCTTAGTACAGGTGAAGGCTAGAAAGAGACTGGGAAGCGACCAGCTAGAGAGCAACGACGATCATGAACATACATTAAAATTAATCAAGAAAGAATGCCAGCATGAGTAGGATATAAATCACCATGAACATAAATATCGTGAAGGCTATGTTGATTTGTTTCAACCACATGCGTGAACATGTGCCCAGTCAGATCACTTAAATCGTTCAAAGGAGGATACCACCCATCATACCACATCACAACCATTTTAATATCATGTTGGCCCGCAAGATAGACCATTATAAACTCTCAGCTAATTAATCATGGCATAAGCAGCTATGATCTCTAATTGTCATTGCAAACATGTTTCATTCATAACAAGCTGAATCAAGAACGACGAGCAATCATATTTACAAAAACAAGAGAGGTCGAGTTCATACCAGCTTTTCTCATCTCAATTAGTTCATCATATATCATCCTTATTGCCTTTCACTCGCACGACCGAACGATGCGGAAAATAATAATAGTGCACGCGCGTTGGACTAAGCTGGAATCTGCAGACATTTAATACAAGAGAGAAGACAAGGTAATATGGCTGAAGGTTAAATCTACAATAGAGCATATGAGAGCCACTAAGTATTTTAATCATGGTTTTCTACTCTTAACCCCTAAAGAAAAGAAAAGAAACTATTTACACGGGAAAGCTCCCAACAAGCAAAAGAAAAACAGGAAATCTTTTTGGGTTTTCATTTTAACTACTACTACAAGCAAAGAAAGTAAACTAGCTAGAAGCTTCAACTAATATTTTTTGTTTTTTCTGGGTTTTTTCTAGCACACGACATAAGGACTAAGAAAAAGAAATTGAAACTAAGCATGGATGGTACAGTGAAAGAGTGTGAGCACCAACAACTAGAATAAGTGTGAACATGAATGTAAGTCGGTGAGAAGCACGTACTCCCCCAAGCTTAGGCTTTGGCCTAAGTTGGTCTATGGCCACGGGTCGAAGCCACTCCCTCCAGTGTACTGAGATGTGTCCTCTGGATGCCACTGGCTGGCGAGCTCATCCAGCTCCCACCCATAAACAGATTGACGGGAAGGATCAATTGATGGTTCTGGCTCAGGCTCTGAGGCTTGTGCCTGGCCTTGGTACTTGTAGAAGGCATCTGAGGTAATGAGATACTTGCCTGTGGACAGATCAAACAAAGATGGTGCAGGCAAGGTAACAATTTCACAGTACTTTTAATCAAATCTTAATTTATAATTAAGCTGCATATTCTTGTCTTTAACAATAAATTCATGAGCTACCATGCTCTTGTAGTCTAGATAAACAGGGGCAAGCAATTTTTCTTCCTTCTTATAATGCCTAATAGGTATATTAAAATATTCAGCAAGGCGAGAAGCAAAGATGCCTCCAAAGACGGCGCCCTTTGAGCGGTTCAGACTCAATCGTTTGGCAACGACGTCGCCCAAGCTAAAAGTTGTGTCTCGAAACATGGCATGGCGTATAATGATAATATCAGGGGCACTGAGATTTCCACTGTTCCTGCGTCCAATTAAACATCTACTAGCAAATAAAGCAAAGTAGCGCAGAACAGGAAAGTGTATACTAGTGATTCTTGCCCCTGAAACTTGTCTAGTTTCCCCTACGGCTATCATATCAATAAACCCTTCAACGTCTTCACGACGTGGTTCATCAAGTCTACCTCTGAAGGGTACTTTGCATATTTCACAAAAATCTAAGAGTGATATCTCCTTAACCACATCATATAAACGAAACTCCACCGTAGGTGGTGTTTTCCTAGAATGAAAATGAAAGCTTTGCATGAAAATATTGTTGAGTAAGAGATACTATTCTGTCTGGTCGTTGAGGAAGTCGGTGAGGCCTGCATTATTTGCCAACCAATAAAAGTCTTCGTAAATACTAGCGGACATCATGAAATTATTACAAGGCCATTCGCACGGTCGAACTTCCGCCATGCGAGGAAGATTAGACTTGGGCTTCCTATTTTCTTCTTTCTTCTTCTCCTCTGAGCTCTTTCTGTAGGAGCCCCTCAATAATCTTTTTAACATTTTCTTTTTCTGAAAATTTCTGAAATTTTTAGTAACTCACAATAAAAGTTAACCAAACTCAATAAGATTGATAGCAACAACTCCTATAAGTGCCTAGAGGCTATATCATGCATTGGAACTACTTGGGACCAAGAAAATTTGACATGCAGGCTCAAGAACAAGGTCACCACAGCAGCATAAATTTGCAACAAATAAAGCACTAGAACAAAAACTAATTGGACCAATGGAGGAGTCACATACCAAGGAACAATCTCCCCAAACAGTTTGGTGAATGGTGCTTTGAGCAAGGAGATCGAAAATGGCAGCAAGCTGAGCTAGAACTCGGGTTTGAGCTGGTTGGGGATTATTTTTGTGAGGAAGAAGAGCATGGGTGAAAGGATAAGTGGAGGGGGGCCACGTGGGGCCCACGAGGCAGGGGGCGCGCCCTGTGCCCTCATGGCCACGTGCTGGCTCCCCTCGCTGTGTGTTCAGTGCCATATTTTCTTAAATATTCTAGAAAAAAAAATCATATTTCATTTTCATGGCATTTGGAGAACTTTTATTTTTGGGATATTTTTTTATTGCACGGATAAGTTTGGAAACAGACAGACAATGCTATTTTTGCTTTATTTATCCTAATTAATAGAAAGTAAAAAGAGGGTACAGAAGGTTTGTGCTATCTAGATTCACCTATCCCATGTTCATCAAAAGGAATCCATTAACAAGGTTGATCAGGTCTTGTTAATAAACTCTTTCTGAGTAACATGAAACCGGAGAATTTTCGAATAACACTAGGTTACCTCAATGGGGATATGTATGTCCCCAACAATAAGAATGTCATATGCCTTCTTGATAGTAGGAATAGGAAACTCAAAACCTCCAATAGTGATAGTTGAAGTTTTTCCAATATATTTGATACTATGGACCTGAGGTTGTTTCCTCGGAAAGTGTACTGTATGCTCATTACCATTGACATGAAAAGTGACATTGCCTTTGTTGCAATAAATAACAGCCCCCGCAGTATTCAAAAAAGGTCTTCCAAGAATAATGGACATACTATCATCCTCGGGAATATCAACGATAACAAAATCCGTTAAATAGTAACATTTGCAACTACAACATGCACATCCTCACAAATGCCGACAGGTATAGCAGTTGATTTATCAGTCATTTGCAAAGATATTTCAGTAGGTGTCAACTTACTCAAGTCAAGTCTACGATATAAAGAGAGAGGCATAACACTAACACCGGCTCCTAGATCACACAAAACAGTTTTAACATAGTTTCTCTTAATGGAGCAAGGTATAGTAGGTACTCCTGGATCTCCTAATTTTTTAGGCATTCCACCCTCAAAAGTGTAATTGGCAAGCATGGTGGAGATTTCTACTTCAGGTATCTTTCTTTTGTTGGTAATAATGTCTTTCATATACTTGGCATAAGGATTTGTTTTAAGCACATCAGTCAAACGCATACGCAAAAAGATAGGTCTAATCATTTCAGCGAAGCACTCAAAATCCCCATCATCTTTTTTCTTGGATGGTTTCGGAGGAAAAGGCATGGGTTTCTGAACCCATGGTTCTCTTTCCCTACCGTGCATCCTAGCAACAAAGTCTCTCTTATCATAACGCTGATTCTTTGATTGTGGGTTATCAAGATCAACAGCAGGTTCAATCTCTACATCATTATCATTGCTAGGTTGAGCATCAACATGAACATCATCATTAATATTATCACTAGGTTCATGTTCATTACCATATTGTGTCTCAGCATCAGAAACAGATATATCATTGGGATTCTCAGGTGTGTGTGTGTGTCAACTACAGGTTCACTAGAAGCATGCAAAGTCCTATCATTTTTCTTTTTCTTCTTCTTAGAAGAACTAGGTGCATCTAAATTAGCTCTCTGAGAATCTTGCTCAATTCTCTTAGGGTGGCCTTCAGGATACAGAGGTTCCCGAGTCATTCTACCACCTCTAGTCACAACTCTAATGGCATTATCATTATTCTTATTATTTAATTCATTGAGCAAATCATTCTGAGCCATAAGTACTTGTTCTACTTGAGTGGTAACCATAGAAGTATGTATACTAATAAGTTTCAGTTCACCTTTAGCTCTAGACAGATAATCACTCAAGCGTTCAATCATATAAGCATTTTGTTGTAATTGTCTACCAACATAAGCATTGAAGTTATCTTGTTTCACAATAAAATTTTCAAACTCATCTAAGCATTGGCTAGCAGACTTATAACGAGGAATATCACCTTTATCAAATCTATAAAGAGAATTTACCTTTACTACCTGTGTCAAGTTATCAAGACCATGCATTTCTTCAATAGGCGGTAAATTCTTAACATCTTCAGCTTTAATACCTTTTTCTTTCATAGATTTCTTTGCCTCTTGCATATCTTCAGGACTGAGAAATAGAACACCTCTTTTCTTCGGAGTTGTCTTAGGGGCTGGTTCAGGAAGTTTCCAATTATTTTCATTAGCCAGCATATTGTTCAATAATAATTCAGCTTGTTCAACTGTTCTTTCCCTGAAAACACAACCAGCACAACTATTCAGGTGGTCTCTGGCAGCATCGGTTAGTCCATTATAAAAGACATCAAGTATATCATGCATCTCAAGAGGATGATCAGGCAAAGCATTAAGTAACTGGAGAAGCCTCCCCCAAGCTTGTGGAAGACTCTCTTCTTCAGTTTGAGCAAAATTATATATTTCCCGTAAGGCAGCTTGTTTCTCATGAGCGGGAAAATATTTAGTAGAGAAGTAATACATCATATCCTTGGGGCTACGCACACAACCAGGATCAAGAGAATTAAACCAAGTCTTAGCATCACCCTTTAACGAGAACGGAAATAGCTTAAGGATATAGTAATAGCAAATCTTGTCATCGTTGGGAAACAAGGTGGCTATATCATTCAACTTGGTAAGATGTGCCACAACAGTTTCAGACTCATAGCCATGGAAAGGATCAGATTCAACAAAAGTAATCAACTCAGGATCAACAGAGAATTCATAATCCTTATCAGTAACACAGATATGTGAAGTAGCAAAAGCAGGGTCATGTTTCATTCTAGCATTCAAGGACTTTTCTTTCAGCTTAGCTAATAACTTCTTAAGATCATATCTATCATTGCAAGCAAGAAAGTCTCTAGTAGTTTCTTCATCCATAACATAACCCTCAGGCACAACATGCAATTCATATCTATTGGGAGTAGTTTCATCACCACTTTCATAAATATCATCAACATTTGCACTTTCCCTAACTTTAGTAATTTGTTCATCTAGAAATTCACCTAGTGGCACAGTATCAGGCATAGAGGTAGTTTCATCATACATAGCATGAATAGCATCATCAAGAACATACGACATATCAGATTCAATAGGAGGAGTAGGTGTTGCAAGTTTACTCATAACAGAAGGAGAATCAAGTGCAGAGCTAGATGACAATTCCTTACCTCCCCTCGTAGTTGAGGGTAAGATCTTGGTTTTTGAGTCCTTCAAATTCTTCATAGTGATCAACAAATATAAATCCCAAGTGACTTAAAGAATAGAGCTATGCTCCCCGGCAACGGCGCCAAAAAATAGTCTTGATAACCCACAAGTGTACGGGATCGCAACAGTTTTCGAGGGTAAAGTATTCTACCCAAATTTATTGATTCGACACAAGGGGAGCCAAAGGATAATCTTAAGTATTAGCAGCTGAGTTGTCAATTCAACCACACCTGGAAACTTAGTATCTGCAGCAAGATAGTTAAGTAGCAAAGTAATATGATAGTGGCGGTAGCAGCAATAAAAGTAACGATAGTGTTTTTGTAGTTTTTGTGATAGTAGCAACGGGAAAGTAAATAAGCGACAAGCAATATAGGTAAAGCTCGTAGGCATTGGATCGGTGATCCGAAATTACGTTGGATGCAATTTATCATGTAGAAGTTATAACCTAGGGTGACACAGAACTAGCTCCAGTTCATCAATGCAATGTAGGCATGTATTCCGAATATAGTCATACGTGCTTATGGAAAAGAACTTGCATGACATCTTTTGTCCTACCCTCCCGTGGCAGCGGGGTCCTATTGGAAACTAAGGGATATTAAGGCCTCCTTTTAATAGAGTACCGGACTAAAGCATTAACACATAGTGAATACATGAACTCCTCAAACTACGGTCATCACCGGGAGTGGTCCCGATGATTGTCTCTTCGGGGTTGCCAGATCATAACACATAGTAGGTGACTATAGACTTGCAAGATAGGATCAAGAACACACATATATTCATGAAAACATAATAGGTTCAGATCTGAAATCATGGCACTCGGGCCCTAGTGACAAGCATTAAGCATAGCAAAGTAATAGCAACATCAATCTCAGAACATAGTGGATACTAGGGATCAAACCCTAACAAAAGTAACTCGGTTACATGATAGATCCCATCCAACCCATCACTGTCCAGCAAGCCTACGATGGAATTACTCACACACGGCGGCGAGCATCATGGAATTGGTGATGGAGGAAGGTTGATGATGACGATGGCGACGATCTCCACTCTCCGGAGCCCCGAACGGACTCCAGATCAGCCCTCCGAGAGAGATTTGGGCTTGGCGGCGGCTCCGTCTCATGAAACGCGATAATTCTTCCTCTTTGATTTTTCTCTCCGTGAAACGGAAGATATAGGATCTGGGGGTACGTCGGTGGAGCATCGGGGGGCCCACGAGGCAGGGGGGCGCGCCCCCCACCCTCGTGGACAAGGTGTGGGCCCCCGGTGAGGATCTTCTTGCAGGTATGTTTTATATTTTCTGAAATAATTCTCCGTTGATTTTCAGGCGATTCTGAGAACTTTTTATTCTGCACAAAAACAAAACCATGCCAGTTCTGCTGAAAACAGCGTCAGTCCGGGTTAGTTCCATTTAAATCATGCAAGTTAGAGTCCAAAACAAGGGAAAAAATGGTTTGGAAAAGTAGATACGTTGGAGATGTATCACCTCGCAAGATTGGGAGGTCCTTCAGCGCTCTTGGCGTATTGTAGAGCCTTTCTGGGTGTCTACTAGGGTCCTCTCTGCATAGGTGAGCGCGAACACGGAGTACCCAACCAGCCTTGAGATGGAGTCTTGGGTTGTAGGAGTCGTAATGAGGCCTCTCAGCTCCTCCATCTAAGTCGCAAAAGTTGTCAGTTAAATAAACAACATTTGTACAAAAGCAAATGTATACAAATATAATTAAATCTGTGTACGGCAACCCTCGATGTCTTTCTTCGAGTGGGAAGTTCTCACTCTTAAGTGGTTGTACTTATGTTGGGCACTCCATGACTAGTACTTCAACTGTCGATGATGGTCATTCTTCAACTTTTCCTCCTCCTTTACCAACATATCGGAGGAGGAGGAGGCCAGAATGACCCTCTATGACAACAGTCGGTTCATCTCCATGTGGTTGTATATATGATGTACACTCAATGTTTTTTCCACCATTGGTGAAGGTCGCCCTTCACCTTCTCCTCCTCCTTTAGCAAGTTCTCAGAGGAGGAGAAGAGGAGGGATGACCCCTACGACAACAATCGGTATCCTCCTATGAAAACAACAACTCTCATCTCAGTATGTGCATTTAGAGTTAGAATTGCCCCCCCCCCCCGGACAAAAAATGTAGCTAACAATATCAATAGACTAATTAGGTATTACATGAAAAAAACATTAAATAGCTACATGACTCAGTTTCAACAGCATTACCTTATAATGTGGGCATGAACTCTGCTTTAAAATGGACGTATTAAGTGCTAGAAATTTGGAGAAACAGAAATAAATCAACATTTCGCCAAAACATTAGATCTTATTATGAATCCCTATAAAGAAAGTTCATATAATCTATAGTCTATGATCTACGAATACGAATAAGAAAGTTCCTATAATCTACTGTCTATGATCTACGAATATGAATAAGAAAGTTCTTATAATCTATGAACAAAGAATGTAACTAACAATATCAACATTACAACATTAAAATTTGGGCATGAACTCTGGTTTGAAACAATAGTGTCGGTGTGAAAACCGGCAGACCTCAGGTAGGAGTGTGGACTTTCCAGGGCGGCCGGGGATGAACATGCGGGGCAGTGCGTAGCCGCTGGAGCCCCAGACGATGCGGCTGGACCGTCGATCGTCCCGAACGAAGACACTGAGCTCCTTCCAGATGAGTGATACGTCAACAACGTATCTATAATTTTTGATTGTTCCATGCTATTATTTGTGATGTCTTGGATGTTTAATGGGCTTTGTCATACACTTTTATATCATTTTTGGGACTAACCTACTAACCCAAAGGCCCAGTCCAGATTGCTGTTTTTTGCCTGTTTCAGGGTTTTGTAGAAAAAGAATACCAAACGGAGTCCTAACGGAATGAAACCTTCGCGAGAGATATTTTTGGAGAAAATCACGCACGGGAGACTTGAGAACCACGTCTGGGGAGCCATGAGGTGCCCACGAGGGTGGGGGGCACGCCCCCTTCCCAGGGCACGCCCCCTTGCCTCGTGGGGCCCTCGTGAGTCCCCTGGTGTCCTCCTTCCTCCTATATAAGTCTACGTACCACGAAACCATCAGCAACAGAGAGAAAACCCTAATTCCACCGCCGTAACCTTCTGTTCCCGTGAGATCCCATCTTGGAGCCTGTTCCGGAGCTCCACCGGAGGGGGGATCCATCATGGAGTGCTTCTACATCATCATCATCGCCCTCACCATGAGGTGTGAGTAGTTTACCACAGACCTTCGGGTCCATAGCTAGTATCGAGATGGCTTCTTCTCTCTCTCTGGATCTCAATACAAAGTTCTCCTCGGTCTTCGAGAAGTTCTATTCGATGTAATCTCTTTTTGCGGTGTGTTTGTCGAGATCCGATGAATTGTGAGTTTATGATCAAGATTATCTACGAGAAATATTTGGTTCTTCTCTGAACTCTCTATGTGTGCTCACGATATCCTTGCAAGTCTCTTCGAATTATTGGTTTGGTTTGGCCGACTAGATCTATAGTTCTTGCAATGGGAGAAGTGCTCGGCTTTGGGTTCAATCTTGCGGTGCCCTTTCCCAGTGACAGTAGGGGCAGCAAGGCACATATTGTATTGTCGCCATCGAGGTTAAAAAGATGGGGTTTATATCATATTGCTTGAGTTTATCCCTCTACATCATATCATCTTGCTTAAGGCGTTACTCTGTTCTTATGAACTCAATACACTAGATGCATGCAGGATAGCGGTCGATGTGTGGAGTAATAGTACTAGATGCAGGCAGGAGTCGGTATACTTGTCTTGGACATGATGCCTATATACAATGATCATGCCCTGATCTCATAATTATTCGATTTTCTATCAATTGCTTGATAGTAATTTGTTTACCCGCCGTAGAATATCGCTATCATGAGAGAAGCCACTAGAGAACACTATGGCCCCCGGGTCTATTCTCAACATATCAATCTACATCTACTTTACTTTTTCCGCTTTTACTTTCTGTTCTTATAAACAAAAATACCAAAAATATAAACTATCATCACTATCAGATCTCACTTTCGTAAGTGACCGTAAAGGGATTGACAACCCCTTATCGCATTGGCTGCGAAGTTCTTATTTGTTTGTGCAGGTGCGAGGGCCCCGCGCGTGGTCTCCTACTGGATTGATACCTTGGTTATCAAAAACTGAGGGAAATACTTACGCTACTATGCTGCATCTCCCTTTCCTCTTTGAGGGAATACAACGCAAGCTCGAGAAGTAGCAAGAAGAATTTCTGGCGCCGTTGCCGAGGAGGCTTACGCAAAAGTCATATACCAAGTACCTATCACAAACCCTTATCCTTCGCATTACATTTTTGCCTTTCGTTTTCCTCTCCCCCACTTCACCCTTGCCGCTTTATTCGCCCTTCTTCTGCCGTGTGTTTACCGTTCGCGTGCCTCTTGTTTGCTTGTGTTGCTATGTGCCCTCAATTAGCTTGCATCTTCGCTTGCTAAAGTATGGATCCTCATCCACTTGCTAATCTCTTTAAGATAACCAATTATGTTGAACCTATTGCTAGTGAGCTGCGTGCACTAGATTATCTTTATGAGGTTTTGCTTGAAATTTATGAATCTGAAAATTGTGAGGAATTGTTGAAAGAAAAAATGATTCATGTTAGCTCCTTAAATAAAAAGCATGATTGCGATGATGCTATTATAAATGTCAATTGTGTTAATGATATGCAAAACCCTAAGCTTGGGGATGCTAGTATTGCTATGCCCACTACTTGTTGCAATGATCATAATTGGGGTGATTCTTCTTATGATCTTGGAAATTTATTTAAGCCCCATGATGAATATGAGATTGATAATAATGTTTGCAATAATATTGAAAGTGGGTTTGGAAGAATGTCAACTTTAGATCCCACATATTTGGAGAATGTTCAATCTTATGATTTTTTGATAAAAGTGGGTTTGGAGAGGTCATGACTTTAGTTAATGTTAATCCCACTATTTTGGAAAAGTGTCAACTTTGCATGCATGGGGCTCGTGTTGTAAATACGTTACGTGATAGCTATTTTGTTGAATTTGATCATGATCCATGCAATTATTATGAGAGAGGGAATGGTTTTGAAAATTTTCATGTTACTAAATTACCTCTCGTTATGTTGAGATTGCTATTGGTTCTTTCTCCTTCCCTGCATATGCTAGATCTTCTTGTCTTGGTAAATTGTTTTCCTATAAGATGCCTATGCATAGGAAGTATATTAGACTTAGAAGTGTTTGTCACATGTCTTATGATGCTCTCTTTGTGCTTCAATCCTTGTCTTTCATGTGAGCATCATTGAATTCTCAAGCCTATCTTAATGGCTATAAAGAAAGAGCTTGTTGGGAGGCAACCCAATTTTTTTTGTTTTTGCTTATGTTTAGGATTAAATATTGCATCTAGATACTGTTTAGATGTGGTTTTATGTTTTTTTAGTGTTTGTGCCAAGTAGAACCTTTGGGAAGACTTGTGTGAAGTTTATGTGATCTTGCTGTGAAAAACAGAATCGTTAGCGCTCACTAGAATGGTCATCAGATTTTACTGGAGCGTTCTATTTAGTTGATTACTTTTACAGATGATTAATAGACAAATTCCTCACGCTTACCAATTTAGTTTGAAATTTTTGGAGTTACATAAGTATGTGAAACCTGCAGATTACTACAGACTGTTCTGTTTTTGACAGATTCTGTTTTTCGTGTGTTGTTTGCTTATTTCAATGCATCTATGAGTAGTATTGGCAAGTATGAACCATACAGAAGTTGGAATACAGTAGGTTTAACACCAATATAAACAAATAATGAATTCATTGCGTACCTTTGAGTAGTGATTTGTTTTCTTATACTAACGGAGCTCACGAGAATTTTTGTCTAAGTTTTGTGTTGTGAAGTTTTCAAGTTTTGAGTATTGCTTTGATGGACTATGGAACAAAGAGTATCAAGGGCCTAAGCTTGGGGATGCCCATGGCACCCCAAGAAAAATTCAAGGACAATCAAAAGCCTAAGCTTGGGGATGCCCCGGGAAGGCATCCCCTCTTTCGTCTTCATCCATCGGTAACTATACTTGGAGCTATATTTTTATTCACCACATGATATGTGTTTTGCTTGGAGCGTCTTGTATAATTTGAGTCTTTGCTTGTTGGTTTGCCACAATCATCCTTGCTGGACACACCTATTTGAGAGAGTTAAATATGGCCTAGGAATTGATAGAACACTCTATGTGCTTCACTTATATCTTTTGAGTTGAATAGTTTTTGCTCTAGTGCTTCACTGATATCTTTTAGAGCACGGTGGTGATTATATTTTGAAGAAATTGTTGAACTCTCATGCTTCACTTATATTCATTTTAGAGTCTATTAAAACAGCATGGTAATGTGCTTAGGCTATAAAACTAGTCTTCACATGATAGACATCCAATATCAATGTAGTAAAAACTTTCACACTAAGTGCATTGAATATGATGAGAAGTTGGATGCTTGATAATTGTTTTGAGATATGAGGATAGTGATATTAGAGTCATGCTAGTGGAGTTATTATGAAATTGAGAAATACTTGTGTTAAGGTTAGTGATTCCAGTCTCATGCACGTATGGTGAACAGCTATGTGACGAAGTTAGAGCATGATGTATTTGTAAAGTGCCAACCTTTGTGTGGAGGTCGGGGGCGCGCGGTGGTTAACTCCTACCAACCTCCCCCTAAGAGCATGTGTTGATTTCTTTGTTTTGATGACTCATAGATTTTTGCAATAAGTATATGAGTTCTTATGACTAATGTTGAGTCCATGGATTATACGCACTCTCACCCTTCCACCATTGCTAGCCTCTCTTGTACCGCGCAACTTTCGCTGGTACCATAAACCCACTATATATCTTTCCTCAAAACAGCCACCATATTATTCCTCAAAACAGCCACCATACCTACCTATCATGGCATTTCCATAGCCATTCCCGAGATATATTGCCATGCAACTTTCTACCGTTCCATTCATATGACACGCATCATATTGTCATATTGCCATGCACGATCATGTAGTTGACATCGTATTTATGGCAAAGCCACCATGCATAATTTTTCATACATGTCACTCTTGATTCATTGCACATCCTGATACACCGCCAGAGGCATTCATGTAGAGTCATACTTGTTCTAGTATCGAGTTGTAAACCAATAAAAGTGTGATGATCATCATTATTAGAGCATTGTCCCATGTGAGGAAAGGCCAATAAAAAAAGAGATGGCCCAAAAAATATATGGAGAGGGTCTAATAAAAAAAGGGAAGCCCCTCCAAAAAAAGAGAGAAAAGAGAGAAGGGACAATTGCTACTATCTTTTTCCACACTTGTGCTTCAAAGTAGCACCATGTTCTTCATTGTAGAGAGTCTCATGCTTAGTCATTTTATATACTAGTGGGAATTTTCATTATAGAACTTGGCTTGCATATTCCAACGATGGGCTTCCTCAAATGCCCTAGGTCTTCGTGAGCAAGCAAGTTGGGTGCACACCCACTAGTCTCTTGTTGAGCTTTCATACATATTTAGCTCTAGTATATCCGTTGCATGGCAATCCCTACTCACTCACATTGATATCTATTGATGGGCATCTCCATAGCCCGTTGATACGCCTAGTTGATGTGAGACTATCTCCCTCCTTTTTGTCTTCTCCACAACCACCTCTCTATTCCACCTATAGTGCTGTGTCCATGGCTCACGCTCATGTATTGCGTGAAAGTTGAAATGTTTGAAACAATAGAGTATGAAAACAAGTGCTTGGCTGAAATCGGGGTTGTGCATGATATGAATATTTTGTGTGATGAAGAGGCAACATAGCCAGACTATATGATTTTGTAGGGATAACTTTCTTTACCCATAATATTTTGAGAAGACATGATTGCTTTGTTAGTATGCTTGAAGTATTATTATTTCTTATGTCAATATAGAATTTTATCTTGAATCTTTCATATCTGAACATTCATGCCACAATTAAGAGAATTACATTGAGAAACTATGTTGGTTAGCATTCCACATCAAAAATTCTGTTTTTTTATCATTTACCTAGCCGAGGACGAGCAGGAATTAAGCTTGGAAATGCTTGATACGTCTCCAACGTATCTATAATTTTTGATTGTTCCGTGCTATTATTTATGATGTCTTGGATGTTTAATGGGCTTTGTCATACACTTTTATATCATTTTCGGGACTAACCTACTAACCCAAAGGCCTAGTCCAGATTGCTGTTTTTTGCCTGTTTCAGGGTTTTGCAGAAAAAGAATATCAAACGGAGTCCAAACAGAATGAAACCTTCGCGAGAGATATTTTTGGAGAAAATCACGCACGGGAGACTTGAGAACCACGTCAATGAAGGAAATATGCCCTAGAGGCAATAATAAAGATGTTATTTGTATTTCCTTATATCATGATAAATGTCTTTTATTCATGCTAGAATTGTATTAACCGGAAACTTAGTACATGTGTGGATACATAGACAAAACAGTATGTCCCTAGTATGCCTCTACTAGACTAGCTCATTGATCAAAGATGGTTATGTTTCCTAGCCATAGACATGAGTTGTCATTTGATCAACGGGATCACATCATTAGGAGAATGATGTGATGGACAAGACCCATCCGTTAGCATAGCACTATGATCGTTTAGTTTTACTGTTATTGCTTTCTTCATGACTTATACATGTTCCTATGACTATGAGATTATGCAACTCCCGAATACCGTAGGAACACCTTGTGTGCTATCAAACGTCACAACGTAACTGGGTGATCATAAAGATGCTCTACAGGTGTCTCCGAAAGTATTCGTGGTGTTGGCATAGATCAAGATTAGGATTAGTCACTCCGAGTGTCGGAGAGGTATCTCTGGGCCCTCTCGGTAACACACATCACAATAAGCCTTGCAAGCAAAAGACTAATGAGTTAGTCACGAGATGATGTGTTACGGAACGAGTAAAGAGACTTGCCGGTAACGAGATTGAACTAGGTATGGAGATACCGACGATCGAATCTCGGGCAAGTAACATACCGATGACAAAAGGAACAATGTATGTTGTTATGCGGTTTTGACCGATAAAAGATCTGTAGGAGCCAATATGAACATCCAGGTTCCGCTATTGGTTATTGACCAGAGATGAGTCTCGGTCATGTCTACATAGTTCTCGAACCCGTAGGGTCCGCACGCTTAACGTTTGATGACGATCGGTATTCTGAGTTTATGAGTTTTGATGTACCGAAGGTAGTTCGGAGTCCCGGAAGAGATCACGGACATGACGAGGAGTCTCGGAATGTCCAAGACATAAAGATTGATATATTGGACGACTATATTCGGACACCGGAAGTGTTCCGGAAAAGTTTCGGATTTAACGGGATTGCCGGAGGGGGTTACCGGAACCCCCTACGAGAGGGGATGGTCCATAGTGGGCCTTAAGGGAAAGAGAGAGGCAGCCCATAGGGCTGGCCGGCGCCCCACCTAGGGTTCCTAGTTGGACTAGGATTGGGGGGGGGGGGCGCCACATCTCCCTCTTTTCCTTTCCCTCTCTTCCTTCTTTGGTGATTCCTACTAGGAATAGGATTGCAATCCTATTCCTAGTAGGATTGCACCCCTAGCCGCACCAAACAAGGGCCGGCCGGCCTCCCCCCTTGCTCCTTTATATACGGGGGCAGGGGGGCACCCAAAGACACACAAGTTGAATTGTTCCAACCGTGTGCGGTGCCCCCCTCCACAGAAACACACCTCGGTCATACCGTCGCGGAGCTTAGGCGAAGCCCTGTGCCGGTGAATACATCATATCCGTCACCACGCCGTCGTGCTGACGAAACTCTCCCGTGAAGCTCAACTGGATCAAGAGCTCGTGGGACGTCATCAAGCTGAACGTGTGCTGAACCCGGAGGTGCCGTACATTCGGTGCTTGATCGGTTGAATCGTGAAGAAGTTCGACTACATCAACCGCATCACTTGACGCATCCGCTCCCGGTCTACGAGGGTACGTAGACACACTCTTCCCTCTCGTTGCTATGCATCTGGTAGATAGATCTTGCGTGATCGTAGGAAAATTTTAAAATACTACGTTCCCCAACAGTGGTATCAGAGCCAGGTCTATGCGTAGATGATATGCACGAGTAGAACACAATGAGTTGTGGGCGATACTAGTCATACTGCTTACCAGCATGTCATACTTTGCTTTGGCGGTATTGTGAGATGAAGCGGCCCGGACCGACATTACGCGTACGCTTACGCGAGACTGGTTTCACCGTTACGAGCACTCGTTGCTTAAAGGTGACTGGCGGGTGTCTGTCTCTCTCACTTTAGCTGAATCAAGTGTGGCTACGCCCGGTCCTTGTGAAGGTTAAAATAGCACATACTTGACGAAACATCGTTGTGGTTTTGTATACGTAGGTAAGAACGGTTTTTGCTAAAGCCCGTAGCAGCCACGTAAAACTTGCAACAACAAAGTAGAGGACGTCTAACTTGTTTTTGCAGGGCATGTTGTGATGTGATATGGTCAAGACATGATGAATTTTACCGGTTTTGTATGAGATGATCATGTTTTGTAAAGTTATCGGCAACTGGCAGGAGCCATATGGTTGTCGCTTTATTGTATGAAATGCAATCGCCATGTAATTGCTTTACTTTATCACTAAGCGGTAGCGATAGTCGTAGAAGCAATAGTTGGCGAGACGACAACGATACTACGATGGAGATCAAGGTGTCACGCCGGTGACGAAGGTGATCATGAAGGTGCTTTTGAGATGGAGATCAAAAGCACAAGATGATGATGGCCATATCATGTCACATATTTTGATTGCATGTGATGTTTATCTTATTATGCTTCTTATTTTGCTTAGAACGACGGTAGCATTATAAGATGATGCCTTACTAAATTTCAAGGTATAAGTGTTCTCCCTGAGTATGCACCGTTGCGAAAGTTCGTCGTGCCGAGACACCACGTGATGATCGGGTGTGATAAGCTCTACGTTCAAATACAATGGGTGTAAGCCAGTTTTGCACACGCAGAATACTCGGGTTAAACTTGACGAGCCTAGCATATGCAGATATGGCCTCGGAACACTGGAGACCGAAAGGTCGAGCGTGAATCATATAGTAGATATGATCAACATAAGATGTTCACCATTGAAACTACTCCATCTCACGTGATGATCGTACATGGTTTAGTTGATTTGGATCACGTGATCATTTAGATGACCGGAGGGATGTCTATCTAAGTGGGAGTTCTTTAATTAATATGATTAAATTGAACTTTAACTTATCATGAACTTAGTCCTGATAGTTTTTGCATATCTATGTTGTTGTAGATCAATGGCCCGTGCTACCGTTCCTTTGAATTTTAATGCATTCCTAGAGAAAGCTAAGTTGAAAGATGATGGTAGCAATTACACGGACTGGGTCCGTAACCTGAGGATTATCCTCATTGCTGCACAGAAGAATTATGTCTTTGAAGCACCGCTAGGTGACAAGCCCCCTCCCGCTAATGTGGACGCTTTGAACGTCTGGCAATCGCGGTCTGATGACTACACGATAGTTCAGTGTGCCATGCTTTACGGCTTAGAACCGGGACTTCAACGATGTTTTGAACGTCATGGACCATATGAGATGTTCCAGGAGTTGAAGTTAATATTTCAAGCAAATGCCCGGATTGAGAAATATGAGATTTCCAATAAGTTCTACAGCTTCAGGATGGAGGAGAATAGTTCTATCAGTGAACACTTGCTCACAATGTATGGGCACTACAATCATATGACTCAACTTGGTTGTCAAGTTGATGTAGTGTTATTGATAGAATTCTTCGATCACTACCACCAAGCTATAATGGCTTCGTGATGAACTATAATATGCAAGGGATGCAAAAGACAATTCCTGAGCTCTTCGCCATGCTCAAGGCTGCGGAGGTAGAAATCAAGAAGGAGCATCAAGTGTTGATGGTTAACAAGACCACTAGTTTCAAGAAAAAGGGCAAGGGAAAGAAGGGGAACTTCAAGAAGAATAACAAGACAGTTGCTACTTCCACGAAGAAACCCAAGTCTGGAGCCAAGCCTGAAACTGAGTGCTTCTACTGCAAGGGGACTGGACACTAGAAGCGGAACTGCCCCAAGTATTTGGCGGATAAGAAGGATGGCAAGGTGAACAAAGGTATATGTGATATACATGTTATTGATGTGTACCTTACTAATGCTCGTAGTAGTACCTGGGTATTTGATACCGGTTCGGTTGCTAATATTTGTAACTCGAAACAGGGACTACGGATTAAACGAAGATTGGCTAAGGACGAGGTGACGATGCGCGTGGGAAATGGTTCCAAAGTCGATGTGATCGCCGTCGGCACGCTACCTCTACATCTACCTTCGGGATTAGTTTTAGACCTAAATAATTATTATTTGGTGCCAGCGTTGAGCATGAACATTATATCTGGATCTTGTTTGTTGCGAGACGGTTATTCATTTAAATCAGAGAATAATGGTTGTTCTATTTTTATGAATAAATATCTTTTATGGTCATGCACCCTTAAAGAGTGGTCTATTCTTATTGGATCTCGATTGTAGTGATACACATATTCATAATATTGAAACCAAAAGATGCAAGGTTAATAATGATAGTGCAACTTATTTGTGGCACTGCCGTTTAGGTCATATTGGTGTAAAACGCATGAAGAAACTCCATAATGATGGACTTTTGGAATCACTTGATTATGAATCACTTGGTACTTGCGAACCATGCCTCATGGGCAAGATGACTAAAACTCCGTTCTCCAGAACCATGGAGCGAGCAACAGATTCATTGGAAATCATACATACTGATGTATGTGGACCAATGAGTGTTGAAGCACGCGGCGGGTATCGTTATTTTCTGACCTTCACTGATGATTTGAGCAGATATGGGTATATCTACTTAATGAAACACAAGTCTGAAACATTTGAAAAGTTCAAAGAATTTCAGAGTGAAGTAGAGAATCATCGTAACAAGAAAATAAAGTTTCTATGATCTGATCGTGGAGGAGATTATTTGAGTTACAAGTTTGGTCTTCATTTGAAACAATGTGGAATAGTTTCACAACTCACGCCACCCGGAACACCACAGCGTAATGGTGTGTCCGAACGTCGTAACCGTACTTTATTGGATATGGTACGATCTATGATGTCTCTTACCGATTTACCACTATCGTTTTGGGGTTATGCTTTAGAGACAGCTGCATTCACGTTAAATAGGGCACCATCTAAATCCGTTGATACGACACCTTATGAACTATGGTTTGGCAAGAAACCAAAGTTGTCGTTTCTTAAAGTTTGGGGCTGCGATGCTTATGTGAAAAAGCTTCAACCTGATAAGCTCGAACTCAAGTCGGAGAAATGTGTCTTCATAGGATACCCAAAAGAGACTGTTGGGTACACCTTCTATCACAGATCCGAAGGCAAGATATTCGTTGCTAAGAATGGATCCTTTCTAGAGAAGGAGTTTCTCTCGAAAGAAGTGAGTGGGAGGAAAGTAGAACTTGATGAGGTAATTGTACCTTCTCCCGGATTGGAAAGTAGTACATCACAGAAAATTGTTCCAGTGATTCCTACACCAATCAGTGAGGAAGTTAATGATGATGATCATGAAACTTCGGATCAAGTTTCTGCTGAACGTCGTAGATCAACCAGAGTACGTTCCGCACCAGAGTGGTACGGCAACCCAGTTCTGGAAATCATGTTACTAGACCATGATGAACCTACGAACTATGATGAAGCGATGATGAGCCCAGATTCCGCAAAATGGCTTGAAGCCATGAAATCTGAGATGGGATCCATGTATGAGAACAAAGTGTGGACTTTGGTTGACTTGCCCGATGATCGGCAGGCCATCGAAAATAAATGGATCTTCAAGAGGAAGACCGACGCAGACGGTAATATTACTGTTTACAAAGCTCGACTTGTTGCAAAAGGTTTTCGACAAGTTCAAGGAGTTGACTACGATGAGACTTTCTCACCGGTAGCGATGCTTAAGTCTGTCCGAATCATGTTAGCAATTGCCGCATTTTATGATTATGAAATCTGGCAAATGGATGTCAAAACTGCATTCCTGAATGGATATCTCAAAGAAGAGTTGTATATGATGCAACCAGAAGGTTTTGTCGATCCAAAAGGTGCTAACAAAGTATGCAAGCTCCAGCGATCCATCTATGGACTGGTGCAAGCATCTCGGAGTTGGAATATACGCTTTGATGAGGTGATCAAAGCATATGGATTTATACAGACTTTCGGAGAAGCCTGTATTTACAAGAAAGTGAGTGGGAGCTCTGTAGCATTTCTAATATTATATGTGGATGACATATTGTTGATTGGAAATGATATAGAATTTCTGGATAGCATAAAAGGATACTTGAATAAGAGTTTTTCAATGAAAGACCTCGGTGAAGCTGCTTATATAGAGATAGATCAAGACGCTTAATTGGACTTTCACAAAGCACATACCTTGATAAGATTTTGAAGAAGTTCAAAATGGATCAGTCAAAGAAAGGGTTCTTGCCTGTATTACAAGGTATGAAGTTGAGTAAGACTATATGCCCGACCACTGCAGAAGATAGAGAGAAAATGAAAGTCATTCCCTATGCCTCAGCCATAGGATCTATCATGTATGCGATGCTGTGTACCAGACCTGATGTGTGCCTTGCTATAAGTTTAGCAGGGAGGTACCAAAGTAATCCAGGAGTGGGTCACTGACAGCGGTCAAAAACATCCTAAAGTATCTGAAAAGGACAAAGGATATGTTTCTCGTGTATGGAGGTGACAAAGAGCTCATCGTAAACGGTTACGTCGATTCTAGCTTTGACACTGATCCGGATGACTCTAAGTCACAAACCGGATATGTATTTTTATTGAACGGTGGAGCTGTCAGTTGGTGCAGTTCCTAGCAGATCGTCGTGGCGGGATCTACGTGTGAAGCGGAATACATAGCTGCTTCAGAAGCAGCAAATGAAGGAGTCTGGATGAAGGAGTTCATATCCGATCTAGGTGTAATACCTAGTGCATCGGGTCCAATGAAAATCTTTTGTGACAACACTGGAGCAATAGCCTTGGCGAAAGAATCCAGGTTTCACAAGACAACAAAGCACATCAAAAGATGCTTCAATTCCATCCGCGATCTAGTCAAGGAGGGAGACATAGAAATTTGCAAAATACATACGGATCTGAATGTTGCAGACCCGTTGACTAAGCCTCTTCCACGGGCAAAACATGATCAGCACCAGGACTCCATGGGTGTTAGAATCATCACTTTGTAATCTAGATTATTGACTCTAGTTCAAGTGGGAGACTGAAGGACATATGCCCTAGAGGCAATAATAAAGATGTTATTTGTATTTCCTTATATCATGATAAATGTCTTTTATTCATGCTAGAATTGTATTAACCGGAAACTTAGTACATGTGTGGATACATAGACAAAACAGTATGTCCCTAGTATGCCTCTACTAGACTAGCTCATTGATCAAAGATGGTTATGTTTCCTAGCCATAGACATGAGTTGTCATTTGATCAACGGGATCACATCATTAGGAGAATGATGTGATGGACAAGACCCATCCGTTAGCATAGCACTATGATCGTTTAGTTTTACTGCTATTGCTTTCTTCATGACTTATACATGTTCCTATGACTATGAGATTATGCAACTCCCGAATACCGTAGGAACACCTTGTGTGCTATCAAACGTCACAACGTAACTGGGTGATCATAAAGATGCTCTACAGGTGTCTCCGAAAGTATTCGTGGTGTTGGCATAGATCAAGATTGGGATTTGTCACTCCGAGTGTCGGAGAGGTATCTCTGGGCCCTCTCGGTAACACACATCATAATAAGCCTTGCAAGCAAAAGACTAATGAGTTAGTCACGAGATGATGTGTTACGGAACGAGTAAAGAGACTTGCCGGCAATGAGATTGAACTAGGTATAAAGATACCGACGATCGAATCTCGGGCAAGTAACATACCGTTTGACAAAAGGAACAACGTATGTTGTTATGCGGTTCTGACCGATAAAAGATCTTCGTAGAATATGTAGGAGCCAATATGAACATCCAGGTTCCGCTATTGGTTATTGACCAGAGATGAGTCTCGGTCATGTCTACATAGTTCTCGAACCCGTAGGGTCCGCACGCTTAACGTTTGATGACGATCGGTATTATGAGTTTTTGAGTATTGATGTACCGAAGGTAGTTCGGAGTCCCGGATGAGATCACGGACATGACGAGGAGTCTCGGAATGCCCGAGACATAAAGATTGATATATTGGACGGCTATATTCGGACACCGGAAGTATACCGGAAAAGTTTCGGATTTATCGGGAATGCCGGAGGGGGTTACCGGAACCCCCTACGAGAGGGGATGGTCCATAGTGGGCCTAAAGGGTGAGAGAGAGACAGCCCATAGGGCTGGCCGGCGCCCCCACCTAGGAATCCTAGTTGGACTAGGATTGGGGGGGCGCCACCTCTCCTATTCCTTTCCCCCTTCTTCCTTTCGGTGAATCCTACTAGGAATAGGATTGCAATCCTATTCCTAGTAGGACTCCCTCCCTAGCCGCACCAGGAGAGGTTGGCCGGCCTCCCTCCCCTGCTCCTTTATATACGGGGGCAGGGGGGCACCCAAAGACACACAAGTTGAATTGTTTTAGCCGTGTGCGGTGCCCCCCTCCACAGAATCACACCTCGGTCGTACCGTCGCGGAGCTTAGGCGAAGCCCTGCGCCGGTGAACACATCATATCTGTCACCACGCCGTCGTGCTGACGAAACTCTCCCGTGAAGCTCAACTGGATCAAGAGCTCGTGGGACGTCATCAAGCTGAACGTGTGCTGAACGCGGAGGTGCCGTACGTTCGGTGCTTGATCGGTTGGATCGCGAAGAAGTTCGACAACATCAACCGCGTCACTTGACGCTTCCGCTCCCGGTCTACGAGGGTACGTAGACACACTCTCCCCTCTCGTTGCTATGCATCTGGTAGATAGATCTTGCGTGATCGTAGGAAAATTTTAAAATACTACGTTCCCCAACACGACCACTGCAGAAGATAGAGAGAAAATGAAAGTCATTCCCTATGCCTCAGCCATAGGATCTATCATGTATGCAATGCTGTGTACCAGACCTGATGTGTGCCTTGCTATAAGTCTAGCAGGGAGGTACCAAAGTAATCCAGGAGTGGATCACTGGACATCGGTCAAAAACATCCTAAAGTATCTGAAAAGAACAAAGGATATGTTTCTCGTATATGGAGGTGACAAAGAGCTCGTCGTAAACGGTTACGTCGATTCTAGCTTTGACACTGATCCGGATGACTCAAAGTCACAAACCGGATATGTATTTTTATTGAACGGTGGAGCTGTCAGTTGGTGCAGTTCCAAGCAGAGCGTCGTGGCGGGATCTACGTGTGAAGCGGAATACATAGCTGCTTCGGAAGCAGCAAATGAAGGAGTCTGGATGAAGGAGTTCATATCCGATCTAGGTGTAGTACCTAGTGCATCGGGCCCAATGAAAATCTTTTGTGACAACACTGGAGCCATAGCCTTGGCGAAGGAATCCAGGTTTCACAAGAGAACAAAGCACATCAAAAGACGCTTCAATTCCATCCGCGATCTAGTCAAGGAGGGAGACATAGAGATTTGCAAAATACATACGGATCTGAATGTTGCAGACCCGTTGACTAAGCCTCTTCCACGGGCAAAACATGATCAGCACCAAGACTCCATGGGTGTGAGGATCATCACTTTGTAATCTAGATTATTGACTCTAGTTCAAGTGGGAGACTGAAGGAAATATGCCCTAGAGGCAATAATAAAGATGTTATTTGTATTTCCTTATATCATGATAAATATCTTTTATTCATGCTAGAATTGTATTAACCGGAAACTTAGTACATGTGTGGATACATAGACAAAACAGTATGTCCCTAGTATGCCTCTACTAGACTAGCTCATTGATCAAAGATGGTTATGTTTCCTAGCCATAGACATGAGTTGTCATTTGATCAACGGGATCACATCATTAGGAGAATGATGTGATGGACAAGACCCATCCGTTAGCATAGCACTATGATCGTTTAGTTTTACTGCTATTGCTGTCTTCATGACTTATACATGTTCCTATGACTATGAGATTATGCAACTCCCGAATACCGTAGGAACACCTTGTGTGCTATCAAACGTCACAACGTAACTGGGTGATCATAAAGATGCTCTACAGGTGTCTCCGAAAGTATTCGTGGTGTTGGCATAGATCAAGATTAGGATTTGTCACTCCGAGTGTCGGAGAGGTATCTCTGGGCCCTCTCGGTAACACACATCACAATAAGCCTTGCAAGCAAAAGACTAATGAGTTAGTCACGAGATGATGTGTTACGGAACGAGTAAAGAGACTTGCCGGTAACGAGATTGAACTAGGTATGGAGATACCGACGATCGAATCTCGGGCAAGTAACATACCGATGACAAAAGGAACAACGTATGTTGTTATGCGGTTTTGACCGATAAAAGATCTTCGTAGAATATGTAGGAGCCAATATGAACATCCAGGTTCTGCTATTGGTTATTGACCAGAGATGAGTCTCGGTCAAGTCTACATAGTTCTCGAACCCGTAGGGTCCGCACGCTTAACGTTTGATGACGATCGGTATTATGAGTTTATGAGTTTTGATGTACCGAAGGTAGTTCGGAGTCCCGGATGAGATCACGGACATGACGAGGAGTCTCGGAATGTTCGAGACATAAAGATTGATATATTGGACGACTATATTCGGACACCGGAAGTGTTCCGGAAAAGTTTCGGATTTAACGGGATTGCCGGAGGGGGTTACCGGAACCCCCTACGAGGGGGGATAGTCCATAGTGGGCCTTAAGGGAAAGAGAGAGGCAGCCCATAGGGCTGGCCGGTGCCCCACCTAGGGTTCCTAGTTGGACTAGGATTGGGTGGCGCCACCTCTCCCTCTTTTCCTTTCCCTCTCTTCCTTCTTTGGTGATTCCTACTAGGAATAGGATTGCAATCCTATTCCTAGTAGTATTGCACCCCTAGCCGCACCAAACAAGGGCCGGTCGGCCTCCCCCTTGCTCCTTTATATACGGGGGCATGGGGGCACCCAAAGACACACAAGTTGAATTGTTCCAGTCGTGTGCGGTGCCCCCCTCCACAGAAACACACCTCGGTCATACCGTCGCGGAGCTTAGGCGAAGCCCTGCGCCGGTGAATACATCATATCCGTCACCACGCCGTTGTGCTGACGAAACTCTCCCGCGAAGCTCAACTGGATCAAGAGCTCATGGGACGTCATCAAGCTGAACGTGTGCTGAACGCGGAGGTGCCGTACGTTCGGTGCTTGATCGGTTGAATCGTGAAGAAGTTCGACTACATCAACCGCGTCACTTGACGCTTCCGCTCCCGGTCTACGAGGGTACGTAGACACACTCTTCCCTCTCGTTGCTATGCATCTGGTAGATAGATCTTGCGTGATCATAGGAAAATTTTAAAATACTACGTTCCCCAACAGTCAAGGGAGGCACGAGGTGCCCACGAGGGTGGGGGGCGCGCCCCTGCCTCGTGGGGCCCTCGTGAGTCCCCTGGTGTCCTCCTTCCTCCTATTTAAGTCTACGTACCCTGAAACCATCAGCAATAGAGAGAAAACCCTAATTCCACCGCCGTAACCATTTGTTCCCGTGAGATCCCATCTTGGAGCCTATTTAGGAGCTCCGCCGGAGGGGGGATCCATCACGGCGTGCTTCTACATCATCATCATCGCCCTCACCATGAGTTGTGAGTAGTTTACCACAGACCTTCGGTTCCATAGCTAGTATATAGATGGTTTCTTCTCTCTCTTTGGATCTCAATACAAAGTTCTCCTCGGTCTTCGAGGAGATCTATTCGATGTAATCTCTTTTTGCGGTGTGTTTGTCGAGATCCAATGAATTGTGAGTTTATGATCCAGATTATCTACGAGAAATATTTGGTTCTTCTCTGAACTCTTTAGGTGTGCTCATAATATCCTTGCAAGTCTCTTCGAATTATTGGTTTGGTTTGGCCTACTAGATCTATAGTTCTTGCAATGGGAGAAGTGCTTGGCTTTGGGTTCAATCTTGCGGTGTCCTTTCCCAGTGACAGTAGGGGAAGCAAGGCACGTATTGTATTGTTGCCATCGAGGATAAAAAGATGGGGTTTATATCATATTGCTTGAGTTTATCCCTCTACATCATGTCATCTTGCTTAAGGCGTTACTCTGTTCTTATGAACTCAATACTCTAGATGCATGCTGGATAACGGTCGATGTGTGGAGTAATAGTAGTAGATGTAGGGAGGAGTCGGTCTACTTGTCTCGGACGTGATGCCTATATACAATGATCATGCCTAGATAGTCTCATAATTATTCGCTTTTCTATCAATTGCTCGACAGTAATTTGTTTACCCGACGTAGAATATCGCTATCATGAGAGAAGCCACTAGAGAACACTATGGCCCCCGGGTCTATTCTCAACATATCAATCTACATCTACTTGTCTTTTTCCGCTTTTACTTTCTGTTCTTATAAACAAAAATACCCAAAATATAAACTATCATCTCTATCAGATCTCACATTCGTAAGTGACCGTAAAGGGATTGACAACCCCTTATCGCGTTGGCTGTGAAGTTCTTATTTGTTTGTGCAGGTGCGAGGGACTCGCACGTGGTCTCCTACTGGATTGATACCTTGGTTCTCAAAAACCGAGGGAAATACTTACGCTAGTGTGCTGCATCTCCCTTTCCTCTTCGAGGGAATACAACGCAAGCTCGAGAAGTAGCAATGAGTGCGGCCACTTTGCTCTCCTTCAAGCTTGAGCCAGAGGCAGAGGGCCTCGGGAGGGAGGGGGGCGGGGACAGGTAGGCGCTACTGGTGGCGGAGGCAGAGGCGAGCGAGAGGTGGATGCAGGAGGAGCCTGGCGACGTTGTGCTCGGAGACCTCCGGCGGTTGCAGGAGACGAGCTCCTCACCTGAGGACCGATAGAAGCACCCCCGGGCAGGCGACTGGCAGAAGCAGCTCCGGTAGAACCAGCTCCGTAGACCCCGCTGCAGCAGATCAGAGAGCTGGAGGGGGAAAATCGAGCTCTGTTCTTGCTGTGGTTCACCATGGTGAAAGAGGAGGGGAACAAGGAGAGGGAAGCTGCAGGCAAGGCGTGTTGCAAGCGGGGGAGCTGAGCAGGGGAGCTCCGGTGCGGGGGACCTCCGGCGCGGAAGAGGAGCAGGGGACTACGGGGTTTGTTAGGAATTCGTTGTGATGATTTTTGAAAAATTACCATGTGGACAAGCTTTCCTGAACGGAGGGAGTAACAACTATCTTGTCATTCATTTTGAATTCGTTGCGGTGATTTTTGAAAAATTACCACGAGGACAAGCTTTCCTAAACGGAGGGAGTAACAACTACCTTGTCATTCATTTTGGCTGTCGGTTATACACTCATGTAGTCTTGTATACACTAGCTCCTTATATGTGTTCATGTAAAAACAAAACTCCCTATATGTGTGTTACTTGCTTCAGCGGCCGGAGTATGGAGAGTAAGTTTGGACGACAAGTACACAAGGGGAGCGAGCGACGAAAGGAGATATTTTACCACCACAGATGGTGGTTTTGTCACGAATCAGATTAGGCTGTTCTTTTTATTGTTACTGTTATATATGTTATCAAAAAGGTTTAATTCTATTTTCGTGCGTTATGTGCATCTTATTATGGGAAATTGGTGTATATTTTGTATGGTTATGTTTTCTTGATGTGTCAATAAATCACTATCTATCGAAAAAATGAGAAAAACGTAAAAGAGGAACCAGATCAAACAATGCCTTTCCACGAACAACAGCCTGTGAAGAGATTTTTGTTTTTCTGGGAGAAAGTAATATTAAATATTGACCTTCAACAACTTAGAATAAAAAAGAATACGTGACTTCAATACAAACCAGACTCGCCAGGCACATATTTCTCAATCGATCCGAAATGACGTTATAACTCATTCATTACACAACATATATAACAGTTCATTAAACAATAGTCGTTACTTGATAGATTATACACTTGTGGAAAAACATAATTCCATGATGAATATCGAAACTCCTGATTTCCTCATATTTCCGTCCAGCTTTGTGCTGTTTGCTTGCTTGTTATATCCGACATGTCTTGTTAAACTAGGCATGCTTCGCTGCCGCGGGAACAACATGCATGGGAAGGTGGCCCCTTTTTTGCAAGCATGTCACTATCTCGTACAAGCTTTGCTTCAGGGGAGTGAACTCCAGTCCCAGGTCCCTAAGCCTTTTGTTTGTGAATTTGTACGGCTTCACCATGGGCTTGCCATCATCTTCACACCTGCCATGCATGACAAAATAATTCACAGTGAGCAAGCAATGCCCAGAGTCGTCGAATCAAACGCATTGAGATTATGATGGGGGAAATTGGTTCGGCAATTCATCATCGTGTGTGTTCACGTCAAGGTATTGTTCTCCGATACCGTTTTTTCTCGGGACAAACTGGAAAAACAGGTTTTCGAAGGATCTCGATTTTTTTTATTTTGCTCTTTGTTGACAGCGAAGTTCCCATAGCAGCTACAACAAATATCTGTGCCGAATGGAAGTGGATACCTCCATGGTGCGCATGCATGTCAACCAACTTACCACGAAGCAAGGCATAAATTGTGTCTGTGTTTGCATGTCCACCTTATTAATCACGGTAAGAACGTTCAAATCCAAAATTTCAAAACAATTCAAATAGTAACCATGTTTCCGTGGAGGTAACAGAAAGACCATCTACCATCTGGTTTGGAAAGTACAAAACGAAAAAACCTTTGGTTTACGTACTTGGCAGTGAGGGGATACTGCAGGAAGAGGTCGCCTAGAAGCTGGAGGAAGTGCGTGCGGTGCACCACGGCGCCGATGTAGAGGTACCGGTCACGTGCATCGGGGTGCTCGTAGACGAGGACGTGGGCACGGGCGACATCACGGACATCGGTGTAGGCAGCGACAGCGTTCGGGTAGGTTGTCTTGGCGCCCGTGAGGTAGCGTGCGACGTGGCTGCTGCTGAAATTGAGCACCTGCTGCAGCATGGGACCCATGGTCATGGAGGGCACCAGCACTGCCAGCTCCAGCCCCCCCTTGGCCACCTCCTCGGACGCTGTGATCTCCGCCATCATCTTGGCACATCAGTACAGGTTCTGCACATGGCCAGGATGCTGTAGTTTCAGTTCACTGGTGAGAAGGAAAGCTCGGGTGTGAATCTGATGAGAACTAAGCTTCTTACTCCGGTGTTTTTGCAGAAATCATAGTCACTCCAGTAAGTCTCGTCGAGTGATACATCTCCAACGTATCTACTTTTCCAAACACTTTTGCCCTTGTTATGGACACTAACTTGCATGATTTGAATGGAACTAACCTGGACTGACGCTGTTTTCAGCAGAACTGCCATGGTGTTATTTTTGTGCAGAAATACAAAGTTCTTGGAATCGCTTGAAAATCCACGGAGAATTATTTTGGAAAATACAAAAAGTACCTGCAAGAATATCCAGACCAGGGGGCCCACACCCTGTCCACGAGGGTGGGGGGCGCGCCCCCTGCCTCGTGGGCCCCCTGGTGCTCCAACGACTTATCCCCAGATCCTATAAGTTCACTTTCGGGGAGAAAAAAATCAAGGAGAACGAATTATTGCGTTTCACGAGATGGGGCCGCCGCCAAGCCCTAATCTCGAGAGGGCTGATTTGGAGTCCGTTCGGGGCTCCGGAGAGTGGAGATCGTCGCCATCGTCATCATCATCCTTCCTCCATCACCAATTCCATGATGCTCACCGCTGTGCGTGAGTTATTCCTGAAGGAAATATGCCCTAGAGGCAATAATAAAGATGTTATTTGTATTTCCTTATATCATGATAAATGTCTTTTATTCATGCTAGAATTGTATTAACCGGAAACTTAGTACATGTGTGGATACATAGACAGAACAGTATGTCCCTAGTGTGCCTCTACTAGACTAGCTCATTGATCAAAGATGGTTATGTTTCCTAGCCATAGACATGAGTTGTCATTTGATCAACGGGATCACATCATTAGGAGAATGATGTGATGGACAAGACCCATCCGTTAGCATAGCACTATGATCGTTTAGTTTTACTACTATTGCTTTCTGCATGACTTATACATGTTCCTATGACTATGAGATTATGCAACTCCCGAATACCGTAGGAACACCTTGTGTGCTATCAAACGTCACAACGTAACTGGGTGATCATAAAGATGCTCTACAGGTGTCTCCGAAAGTATTCGTGGTGTTGGCATAGATCAAGATTAGGATTTGTCACTCCGAGTGTCGGAGAGGTATCTCTGGGCCCTCTCGGTAACACACATCATAATAAGCCTTGCAAGCAAAAATACTAATGAGTTAGTCACGAGATGATGTGTTACGGAACGAGTAAAGAGACTTGCCGGTAACGAGATTGAACTAGGTATAGAGAAACCAACGATCGAATCTCGGGCAAGTAACATACCGATGACAAAAGGAACAACGTATGTTGTTATGCGGTTTGACCGATAAAGATCTTCGTAGAATATGTAGGAGCCAATATGAACATCCAGGTTCCGCTATTGGTTATTGACCGGAGATGAGTCTCGGTCATGTCTACATAGTTCTCGAACCCGTAGGGTCCGCACGCTTAACGTTTGATGACGATCGGTATTATGAGTTTATTAGTTTTGATGTACCAAAGGTAGTTCGGAGTCCCGGATGAGATCACGGACATGACGAGGAGTCTCGGAATGTCCGAGACATAAAGATTGATATATTGGACGACTATATTCGGACACCGGAAGTGTTCCGGAAAAGTTTCGGATTTAACTGGATTGCCGGAGGGGGTTACCGGAACCCCCTACGAGGGGGGATGGTCCATAGTGGGCCTTGAGGAAAGGAGAGAGGCAGCCCATAGAGGCTGGCCGGCGCCCCACCTAGGGATCCTAGTTGGACTAGGATTGGGGGGCGCCACCTCTCCCTCTTTCCCTTTCCCTCTCTTCCTTCTTGGTGGACTCCTACTAGGAATAGGATTGCAATCCTATTCCTAGTAGGATTGCCCTAGCCGTACCATAGGAGGCCGGCCGGCCCTCCCCTCTTGCTCCTTTATATACGGGGGCAGGGGGGCACCCAAAGACACACAAGTTGAATTGTTCCAGCTCCACAGAAACACACCTCAGTCATACCGTCGCAGTGCTTAGGCGAAGCCCTGCGCCGGTGAATACATCATATCCGTCACCACGCCGTCGTGTTGACGAAACTCTCCCGTGAAGCTCAACTGGATCGAGAGCTCGTGGGACGTCATCAAGCTGAACGTGTGCTGAATGCGGAGGTGTCGTACGTTCGGTGCTTGATCAGTTGAATCGTGAAGAAGTTCGACTACATCAACCGCGTCACTTGACGCTTCCGCTTCCGGTCTACGAGGGTACGTAGACACACTCTTCCCTCTCGTTGCTATGCATCTGGTACATAGATCTTGCGTGATCGTAGGAAAATTTTAAAATACTACATTCCCCAACAGTGGCATCATGAGCCAGGTCTATGCGTAGATGATATGCACGAGTAGAACACAATGAGTTGTGGGCGATACTAGTCATACTGCTTACCAGCATGTCATACTTTGCTTCGGCGGTATTGTGAGATGAAGCGGCCCGGACCGACATTACGCGTACGCTTACGCGAGACTGGTTTCACCGTTACGAGCACTCGTTGCTTAAAGGTGACTGGCGGGTGTCTGTCTCTCTCACTTTAGCTGAATCAAGTATGGCTACGCCCGGTCCTTGTGAAGGTTAAAACAACACATACTTGACGAAACATCGTTGTGGTTTTGTATGCGTAGGTAAGAACGGTTCTTGCTAAGACCATAGCAGCCACGTAAAACTTGCAACAACAAAGTAGAGGACGTCTAACTTGTTTTTGCAGGGCATGCTGTGATGTGATATGGTCAAGACATGATGAGTTATACGGTTTTGTATGAGATGATCATGTTTTGTAATGTTATCGGCAACTGGCAGGAGCCATATGGTTGTCGCTTTATTGTATGAAATGCAATCGCCATGTAATTGCTTTACTTTATCACTAAGCGGTAGCGATAGTCGTAGAAGCAATAGTTGGCGAGACGACAACGATGCTACGATGGAGATCAAGGTGTCGCGCCGGTGACGAAGGTGATCATGAAGGTGCTTTGGAGATGGAGATCAAAAGCACAAGATGATGATGGCCATATCATGTCACATATTTTGATTGCATGTGATGTTTATCTTATTATGCTTCTTATTTTGCTTAGAACGACGGTAGCATTATAAGATGATCCCTTACTAAATTTCAAGGTATAAGTGTTCTCCCTGAGTATGCACCGTTGCGAAAGTTCGTCGTGCCGAGACACCACGTGATGATCGGGTGTGATAAGCTCTACGTTCAAATACAACGGGTGTAAGCCAGTTTTGCACATGCAGAATACTCGGGTTAAACTTGACGAGCCTAGCATATGCAGATATGGCCTCGGAACACTGGAGACCGAAAGGTCGAGCGTGAATCATATAGTAGATATGATCAACATAAGATGTTCGCCATTGAAACTACTCCATCTCACATGATGATCGGACATGGTTTAGTTGATTTGGATAACGTGATCATTTAGATAACCGGAGGGATGTCTATCTAAGTGGGAGTTCTTTAAATTAATATGATTAAACTGAACTTTAACTTATCATGAACTTAGTCCTGATAGTTTTTTTGCATATCTATGTTGTTGTAGATCAATGGCCCGTGCTACCGTTCCTTTGAATTTTAATGCATTCCTAGAGAAAGCTAAGTTGAAAGATGATGGTAGCAATTACACGGACTGGGTCCGTAACTTGAGGATTATCCTCATTGCTGCACAGAAGAATTATGTCCTTGAAGCACCGCTAGGTGACAAGCCCCCTCCCGCTAATGTGGAAGCTTTGAACGTCTCGCAGTCGCGGTGTGATGACTACACGATAGTTCAGTGTGCCTTGCTTTAGGCTTAGAACCGGGACTTCAACGACGTTTTGAACGTCATGGACCATATGAGATGTTCCAGGAGTTGAAGTTAATATTTCAAGCAAATGCCCGGATTGAGAAATATGAGATTTCCAATAAGTTCTACAGCTGCAAGATGGAGGAGAATAGTTCTATCAGTGAACACTTGCTCAGAATGTCTGGGTACTACAATCATATGACTCAACTTGGTTGCAAAGTTGACGAGGATAGTGTTATTGATAGAGTTCTTCAATCACTGCCACCAAGCTATAAAGGCTTTGTGATGAACTATAATATGCAAGGGATGCAAAAGACAATTCCCGAGCTCTTCGCTATGCTCAAGGCTGCGGAGGTAGAAATCAAGAAGGAGCATCAAGTGTTGATGGTTAACAAGACCACTAGTTTCAAGAAAAAGGGCAAGGGAAAGAAGGGGAACTTCAAAAAGAATAGCAAGACAGTTGCTACTCCCACGAAGAAACCCAAGTCTGGAGCCAAGCCTGAAACTGAGTGCTTCTACTGCAAGGGGACTGGACACTGGAAGCGGAACTGCCCCAAGTATTTGGCGGATAAGAAGGATGGCAAGGTGAACAAAGGTATATGTGATATACATGTTATTGATGTGTACCTTACTAATGCTCGTAGTAGTACCTGGGTATTTGATACCGGTTCGGTTGCTAATATTTGTAACTCGAAACAGGGACTACGGATTAAACGAAGATTGGCTAAGGACGAGGTGACGATGCGCGTGGGAAATGGTTCCAAAGTCGATGTGATCCGTCGGCACGCTACCTCTACATCTACCTTCGGGATTAGTTTTAGACCTAAATAATTGTTATTTGGTGCCAGCGTTGAGCATGAACATTATATCTGGATCTTGTTTGTTGCGAGACGGTTATTCATTTAAATCAGAGAATAATGGTTGTTCTATTTTTATGAATAATATCTTTTATGGTCATGCACCCTTGAAGAGTGGTCTATTCTTATTGGATCTCGATTGTAGTGATACACATATTCATAATGTTGAAACCAAAAGATGCAAGGTTAATAATGATAGTGCAACTTATTTGTGGCACTGTCGTTTAGGTCATATTGGTGTAAAACGCATGAAGAAACTCCATAGTGATGGATTTTTGGAATCACTTGATTATGAATCACTTGGTGCTTGCGAACCATGCCTCATGGGCAAGATGACTAAAACTCCATTCTCCGGAACTATGGAGCGAGCAACAGATTTGTTGGAAATCATACATACTGATGTATGTTGGCCAATGAGTGTTGAAGCTCGCGGCGGGTATCGTTATTTTCTGACCTTCACTGATGATTTGAGCAGATATGGGTATATCTACTTAATGAAGCACAAGTCTGAAACATTTGAAAAGTTCAAAGAATTTCAGAGTGAAGTATAGAATCATTGTAACAAGAAAATAAAGTTTCTACGATCTGATCGTGGAGGAGAATATTTGAGTTACGAGTTTGGTCTTCATTTGAAACAATGTGGAATAGTTTCACAACTCACGCCACCCGGAACACCACAGCGTAATGGTGTGTCCAAACGTCGTAACCGTACTTTATTGGATATGGTGCGATCTATGATGTCTCTTACCGATTTACCACTATCGTTTTGGGGTTATGCTTTAGAGACAGCTGCATTCACGTTAAATAGGGCACCATCTAAATCCGTTGATACGACACCTTATGAACTATGGTTTGGCAAGAAACCAAAGTTGTCGTTTCTTAAAGTTTGGGGCTGCGATACTTATGTGAAAAAGCTTCAACCTGATAAGCTCGAACCCAAGTCGGAGAAATGTGTCTTCATAGGATACCCAAAAGAGACAGTTGGGTACACCTTCTATCACAGATCCGAAGGCAAGATATTCGTTGCTAAGAATGGATCCTTTCTAGAGAAGGAGTTTCTCTCGAAAGAAGTGAGTGGGAGGAAAGTAGAACTTGATGAGGTAATTGTACCTTCTCCCGAATTGGAAAGTAGTACATCACAGAAAATTGTTCCAGTGATTCCTACACCAATCAGTGAGGAAGTTAATGATGATGATCATGAAACTTCAGATCAAGTTTCTCCTGAACGTCGTAGATCAACCAGAGTATGTTCCGCACCAGAGTGGTACGGCAACCCAGTTCTGGAAATCATGTTACTAGACCATGATGAACCTACAAACTATGAGGAAGCGATGATGAGCCCAGATTCCGCAAAATGGCTTGAGGCCATGAAATCTGAGATGGGATCCATGTATGAGAACAAAGTGTGGACTTTGGTTGACTTGCCCGATGATCGGCAGGCCATCGAAAATAAATGGATCTTCAAGAGGAAGACCGACGCGGACGGTAATATTACTGTTTACAAAGCTCGACTTGTTGCAAAAGGGTTTCGACAAGTTCAAGGAGTTGACTACGATGAGACTTTCTCACCTGTAGCGATGCTTAAGTCTGTCCGAATCATGTTAGTAATTGCCGCATTTTATGATTATGAAATCTGGCAAATGGATGTCAAAACTGCATTCCTGAATGGATATCTCAAAGAAGAGTTGTATATGATGCAACCAGAAGGTTTTGTCGATCCAAAAGGTGCTAACAAAGTGTGCAAGCTCCAGCGATCCATCTATGGACTGGTGCAAGCAACTCGGAGTTGGAATATACGCTTTGATGAGGTGATCAAAGCTTATGGTTTTATACAGACTTTTGGAGAAGCCTGTATTTACAAGAAAGTGAGTGGGAGCTCTGTAGCATTTCTAATATTATATGTGGATGACATATTGCTGATTGGAAATGATATAGAATTTCTGGATAGCATAAAAGGATACTTGAATAAGAATTTTTCAATGAATGACCTCGGTGAAGCTGCTTATATATTAGGCATCAAGATCTATAGAGATAGATCAAGACGCTTAATTGGACTTTCACAAAGCACATACCTTGATAAGATTTTGAAGAAGTTCAAAATGGATCAGTCAAAGAAAGGGTTCTTGCCTGTATTACAAGGTATGAAGTTGAGTAAGACTATATGCCCGACCACTGCAGAAGATAGAGAGAAAATGAAATAGACCTGATGTATGCAATGCCTCAGCCATAGGATCTATCATGTATGCAATGCTGTGTACTAGACCTGATGTGTGCCTTGCTATAAGTCTGGCAGGGAGGTACCAAAGTAATCCAGGAGTGGATCACTGGACAGCGGTCAAGAACATCCTAAAATACCTGAAAAGGACTAAGGATATGTTTCTCGTGTATGGAGGTGAAAAAGAGCTCGTCGTAAACGGTTACGTCGATTCTAGCTTTGACACTGATCCGGATGACTCTAAGTCACAAACCGGATATGTATTTTTATTGAACGGTGCAGCTGTCAGTTGGTGCAGTTCCAAGCAGAGCATCGTGGCGGGATCTACGTGTGAAGCGGAATACATAGCTGCTTCGGAAGCAGCAAATGAAGGAGTCTGGATGAAGGAGTTCATATCCGATCTAGGTGTAATACCTAGTGCATCGGGTCCAATGAAAATCTTTTGTGACAACACTGGAGCAATAGCCTTGGCGAAGGAATCCAGGTTTCACAAGAGAACAAAGCACATCAAAAGACGCTTCAATTCCATCCGCGATCTAGTCAAGGAGGGAGACATAGAGATTTGCAAAATACATACGGATCTGAATGTTGCAGACCCGTTGACTAAGCCTCTTCCACGGGCAAAACATGATCAGCACCAGGACTCCATGGGTGTGAGGATCATCACTTTGTAATCTAGATTATTGACTCTAGTTCAAGTGGGAGACTGAAGGAAATATGCCCTAGAGGCAATAATAAAGATGTTATTTGTATTTCCTTATATCATGATAAATGTCTTTTATTCATGCTAGAATTGTATTAATCGGAAACTTAGTACATGTGTGGATACATAGACAAAACAGTATGTCCCTAGTATGCTTCTACTAGACTAGCTCATTGATCAAAGATGGTTATGTTTCCTAGCCATAGACATGACTTGTCATTTGATCAACAGGATCACATCATTAGGAGAATGATGTGATGGACAAGACCCATCCGTTAGCATAGCACTATGATCGTTTAGTTTTACTGCTATTGCTTTCTTCATGACTTATACATGTTCCTATGACTATGAGATTATGCAACTCCCGAATACCGTAGGAACACCTTGTGTGCTATCAAACGTCACAACGTAACTGGGTGATCATAAAGATGCTATATAGGTGTCTCCGAAAGTATTCATGGTGTTGGCATAGATCAAGATTAGGATTTGTCACTCCGAGTGTCGGAGAGGTATCTCTGGGCCCTCTCGGTAACACATATCATAATAAGCCTTGCAAGCAAAAAGACTAATGAGTTAGTCACGAGATGATGTGTTACGGAACGAGTAAAGAGACTTGCCGGTAACGAGATTGAACTAGGTATAGAGATACCAACTATCGAATCTCGGGCAAGTAACATACCGATGACAAAAGGAACAACGTATGTTGTTATGCGGTTTGACCGATAAAGATCTTCGTAGAATATGTAGGAGCCAATATGAACATCCAGGTTCCGCTATTGGTTATTGACCGGAGATGAGTCTCGGTCATGTCTACATAGTTCTCGAACCCGTAGGGTCCGCACGCTTAACGTTTGATGACGATCGGTATTATGAGTTTATGAGTTTTGGTGTACCGAAGGTAGTTCGGAGTCCCGGATGAGATCACGGACATGACGAGGAGTCTCGGAATGTCCGAGACATAAAGATTCACATATTGGACGACTATATTCGGACACCGGAAGTGTTCCGGAAAAGTTTCGGATTTAACTCGATTGCCGGAGGGGGTTACCGGAACCCCCTACGAGGGGGGATGGTCCATAGTGGGCCTTGAGGAAAGGAGAGAGGCAGCCCATAGAGGCTGGCCGGCGCGCCACCTAGGGATCCTAGTTGGACTAGGATTGGGGGGCGCCACCTCTCCCTCTTTCCCTTTCACTCTCTTCCTTCTTGGTGGACTCCTACTAGGAATAGGATTGCAATCCTATTCCTAGTATGATTGCCCTAGCCGCACCATAGGAGGTCGGCCGGCCCTCCCCTCTTGCTCCTTTATATACGGGGGCAGGGGGGCACCCAAAGACACACAAGTTGAATTGTTCCAGCCGTGTGCGGTGCCCCCCTCCACAGAAACACACCTCGGTCATACCGTCGCAGTGCTTAGGCGAAGCCCTGTGCCGGTGAATACATCATATCCGTCACCACGCCGTCGTGCTGACGAAACTCTCCCGTGAAGCTCAACTGGATCAAGAGCTCGTGGGACGTCATCAAGCTGAACGTGTGCTGAACACGGAGGTGCCAAACGTTCGGTGCCTGATCGGTTGAATCGTGAAGAAGTTCGACTACATCAACCGCGTCACTTGACGCTTCCGCTTCCGGTCTACGAGGGTACGTAGACACACTCTTCCCTCTCGTTTCTATGCATCTGGTAGATAGATCTTGCGTGATCGTAGGAAAATTTTAAAATACTATGTTCCCCAACAATTCCATCGTAGGCTTGCTGGACGGTGATGGGTCGGATGGGATCTATCATGTAATCGAGTTAGTTTTGTCAGGGTTTGATCCCTAGTATCCACTATGTTCTGAGATTGATGCTGCTATGACTTTGCTATGCTTAATGCTTGTCACTAGGGCCAGAGTGCCATGATTGCAGATCTGAACCTATTATGTTTTCATGAATATATGTGTGTTCTTGATCCTATCTTGCAAGTCTATAGTCACCTACTATGTGTTATGATCCGGCAACCCCGAAGTGACAATAATCGGGACCACTCCCGGTGATGACCATAGTTTGAGGAGTTCATGTATTCACTATGTGTTAATGCTTTGGTCCGGTACTCTATTAAAAGGAGGCCTTAATATCCCTTAGTTTCCAATAGGACCCCGCTGCCACGCGAGGGTAGGACAAAAGACGTCATGCAAGTTCTTTTCCATAAGCGCGTATGACTATATTCGGAATACATGCCTACATTGCATTGATGAACTGGAGCTAGTTCTGTGTCACCCTAGGTTATAACTTCTACATGATGAATTGCATCCGACATAATTTCCCATCACCGATCCAATGCCTACGAGCTTTTCCTATATTGCTTGTTGCTTATTTACTTTTCCGTTGCTACTATTACAAAAACTACAAAAACACTATCGTTACTTTTATTGCTGCTACCGCCACTATCATATTACTTTGCTACTAAACTATCTTGCTACAGATACTAAGTTTCCAGGCGTGGTTGAATTGACAAATCAGTTGCTAATACTTAAGAGTATGCTTTGGCTCCCCTTGTGTCGAATCAACAAATTTTGGTTGAATACTTTACCCTCAAAAACTGCTGCGATCTGCTACACTTGTGGGTTATCAAGACTATTTTCCGACGCCGTTGCCGGGGAGCATAGCTCTATTCTTTAAGTCACTTGGGGTTTATATCTGTTGATCACTATGAAGAATTTGAAGGACTCAAAAACAAAAATCTTACCCTCAACTACGAGGGGAGGTAAGGAACTGCCATCTTGCTCTGCACTTGATTCTCCTTCTGTTATGAGTAAACTTGCGACACCTACTCGTGCTATTGAATCTGATATGTCATATGTTCTTGATGATGCTACTTCTGCTATGTATGATGAAACTACTTCTATGCCTGATACTACTGTGCCACTAGGTGAATTTCTAGATGAACAAATTGCTAAGGTTAGGGAGAATGCAAATATTGAAACTGATTATATTTATGGAAGTGATGATGAAGCTACTCCCAATAGATATGAATTGCCTGTTGTTCCTGAGGGTTATGTTATGGATGAAGAAACTGCTAGAGACTTGCTTCCAATGATAGATATGATCTTAAGAAGTTATTAGCTAAGCTGAAAGAAAAGTCCTTGAATGCTAGAATGAAACATGACCCTGTGTTTGCTACTTCACCTATCTGTGTTATTGATAAGGTTTATGAATTCACTGTTGATCCTGAGTTAATTACTTTGGTTGAATTTGATACTTTCCATGGCTAGGAATCTGAAACTGTTGTGGCACATCTTAATAAGTTGAATGATATAGCCACCCTGTTTACCAACGATGAAAAGATTCGTTACTACTATATCCTTAAGCTATTTCCGTTCTCGTTAAAGGATGATGCTCAGACCTGGTTTAATTCTCTTGATCTTGGTTGTGTGCGTAGTCCCTAGGATATGATGTATTACTTCTCTACTAAATATTTTCCCGCTCATAAGAAACAAGCTGCCTTACGGGAAATATATAACTTTGTGCAAATTGAAGAAGAGAGTCTCCCACAAGCTTGGGGGAGGCTTCTCCAATTACTTAATACTTTGCCTGATCATCCTCTTGAGATGCATGATTGATACGTCTCCAACATATCCATAATTTTTGATTGTTCCATGCTATTATTTATGAAGTCTTGGATGTTTAATGGGCTTTGTTATACACTTTTATATCATTTTTGGGACTAACCTACTAACCCAAAGGCCCAGTCCAGATTGCAGTTTTTTGCCTGTTTCAGGGTTTTGTAGAAAAAGAATATCAAACGGAGTCCAAACGGAATGAAACCTTCGCGAGAGATATTTTTGGAGAAAATCACGCACGGGAGACTTGAGAACCACGTCTGGGGAGCCATGAGGTGCCCACGAGGGTGGGGGGCACGCCCCCTTCCCAGGGCGCGCCCCCTTGCCTCGTGGGGCCCTCGTGAGTCCCCTGGTGTCCTCCTTCCTCCTATATAAGTCTACGTACCCCGAAACCATCAGCAACAGAGAGAAAACCCTAATTCCACTGCCGTAACCTTCTGTTCCCGTGAGATCCCATCTTGGAGCCTGTTCCGGAGCTCCGCCGGAGGGGGGATTCATCACGGCGTGCTTCTACATCATCATCATCGCCCTCACCATGAGTTGTGAGTAGTTTACCACAGACCTTCGGGTCCATAGCTAGTATCGAGATGGCTTCTTCTCTCTCTCTGGATCTCAATACAAAGTTCTCCTCGGTCTTCGAGGAGATCTATTCGATGTAGTCTCTTTTTGCGGTGTGTTTGTCGAGATCCGATGAATTGTGAGTTTATGGTCAAGATTATCTACGAGAAATATTTGGTTCTTCTCTGAACTCTTTATGTGTGCTCATAATATCCTTGCAAGTCTCTTCGAATTATTGGTTTGGTTTGGCCTACTAGATCTATAGTTCTTGCAATGGGAGAAGTGCTTGGCTTTAGGTTCAATCTTGCGGTGTGCTTTCCCAGTGACAGTAGGGGCAGCAAGGCACGTATTGTATTGTTGCCATCGAGGATAAAAAGATGGGGTTTATATCATATTGCTTGAGTTTATCCCTCTACATCATGTCATCTTGCTTAAGGTGTTACTCTGTTCCTATGAACTCAATACACTAGATGCATGCTGGATATCGGTCGATGTGTGGAGTAATAGTAGTAGATGCAGGCAGGAGTCGGTCTACTTGTCTCGGACGTGATGCCTATATACAATGATCATGCCTAGATAGTCTCATAATTATTCACTTTTCTATCAATTGCTCGACAGTAATTTGTTTACCCACCGTAGAATATCGCTATCATGAGAGAAGCCACTAGATAACACTATGGCCCCTGGGTCTATTCTCAACATATCAATCTACATCTACTTTACTTTTGCTGCTTTAACTTTCTGTTCTTATAAAACAATACCAAAAATATAAACTAACATCTCTATCAGATCTCACTTTCGTAAGTGAACGTAAAGGGATTGACAACCCCTTATCGCGTTGGCTGCAAAGTTCTCATTTGTTTGTGCAGGTGCGAGGGACTCGCGCGTGGTCTCCTACTGGATTGATACCTTGGTTCTCAAAAAATGAGGGAAATACTTACGCTACTGTGCTGCATCTCCCTTTCCTCTTCGACGGAATACAACGCAAGCTCGAGAAGTAGCAAGAAGAATTTCTGCCGCCGTTGCCGGTGAGGCTTACGCAAAAGTCATATACCAAGTACCTATGACAAACCCTTGTACTTCACATTACATTTTTTGCCTCTCGTTTTCCTCTCCCCCACTTCACCCTTGCCGTTTTATTTGCCCTTCTTCTGCCGTGTGTTTGTTGTTCGCTTGCTTCTTATTTGCTTGTGTGTTGCTTCCTTGCTTGTCATCATGTCTAGCACACCTATCATTATCAACACTCCCGAGAGTGAGGTCCTCAACTTTAAACAAAGGGAGGAAGAAAACTTAAATGATGCCTGGTATAGAATTTACAATACTCAAAATATATCCAATAGGAAGCTCTCCACTTCCGTGCTTCTTTGCAATTTTTATGTTGGCATAACTCCATGGAATAGATTTATCTTAGATACCATTACCGGAGGGAATTTCTTGGGTAGCCATACCTTTCATTCTTATAATGCTATGACTGAATTATTTGGCTCACCACCTCTTATGGTTAATGGGACCGTTTTAACTTTGGAGCATGTTATGCAAAGGTTAGAAATCATTGAAAGCAAAGTTGCTATGGTAGAACTGGTAGAGAACTTGGATAGAAAAAATCCATAATGAAATCACCCAATATGGATCTAAGGTAGGAGTTGTTCTAAAAAATCTTAAGGAAAAGGAGCCCATAGTTAAAGAAAAGCTAGATTAGGATTCTACTAGAATCAATAAGCTTGAGGATATTATCACCAATGTGGGTTCTGCTCTTTCTGCTATAAAAACTACTCCAAATACCTCTACCACTAAATTATCTAAGTTCATATATGTCCCTAAAGACAAAGGTGAAACATCTAGTAAAGGAATTGCGGATCTTAAATCCATAAGTGTTCACCCTAATTTTCTTACTTTTGCAAGAGACCCTTTTGACACTTTAGAATTTCTTGATTTCTTGCCCAAGAGTTTGATTATTAATAGGGACAAAGAAGTGCCGAAGAATCATAAGTGCTTAATCAAAGAATTGCCGTCCAAGGATGGCAATACCTAGATCTATCTTGTATCGTGCCTAGCTAGGGGCGTAAAACGATAGCGCTTGTTGGGAGGCAACCCAATTTTTTTTTTTTTTGCTGCTGTTAGGGAATAAATATTGCATCTAGCATCTGTTTAGATGTGGTTTCATGTTTTGTTTAGTGTTTGTGCCAAGTAGAACCTTTGGGACGACTTGTGTGAAGTTTATGTGATCTTGCTGTGAAAAACAGAATCGTTAGCGCTCACTAGAATGGTCATAAAATTTTACTGGAGCGTGCTATTTAGTTGATTCTTTTTGGAGACGATTAATATACAATTTCCTCACGTTTACCAATTTAGTTTGAATTTTTTGGAGTTACTGAAGTATGCGAAACCTGCAGATTACTACAGACTTTTCTGTTTTTGACAGATTCTGTTTTTCGTGTGTTGTTTGCTTATTTCAATGCATCTATGAGTAGTATTGGCAAGTATGAACCATAGAGAAGTTGGAATACAGTAGGTTTAACACAAATATAAACAAAGAATGAATCCATTGCAGTACCTTTGAGTAGTGATTTGTTTTCTTATACTAACGGAGCTCATGAAATTTTTGTCTAAGTTTTGTGTTGTGAAGTTTTCAAGTTTTGAGTATTGCTTTGATGGACTATGGTACAAAGAGTAGAAAGGGCCTAAGCTTGGGGATGCCCATGGCACCCCAAGAAAAATTCAAGGACAATAAAAAGCCTAAGCTTGGGGATGCCCCGGGAAGGCATCCCCTCTTTCGTCTTCATCCATCGGTAACTAAACTTGGAACTATATTTTTATTCACCACATGATATGTGTTTTGCTTGGAGCGTCTTGTATAATTTGAGTCTTTTCTTGTTAGTTTGCCACAATCATCCTTGCTGGACACACCTATTTGAGAGAGTTAAATATGAGCTAGGAATTGATAGAACACTCTATGTGCTTCACTTATATCTTTTGAGTTGAATAGTTTTTGCTCTAGTGCTTCACTTATATCTTTTAGAGCGCGGTGGTGATTATATTTTGAATAAATTTTTGAACTCTCATGCTTCACTTATATTCATTTGAGAGTCTATTAAAACAGCATGGTAATGTGTTTAGGCTATAACACTAGTCTTCACATGATAGACATCCAATATCAATGTAGTAAAAACTTTCACACTAAGTGCATTGAATATGATGAGAAGTTGGATGCTTGATAATTGTTTTGAGATATGAGGATACTGATATTAGAGTCATGCTAGTGGAGTTATTATGAAATTGAGAAATACTTGTGTTAAGGTTAGTGATTCCCGTATCATGCACGTATGGTGAACCGCTATGTGACGAAGTTAGATCATGAGGTATTTGTAAAGTGCCAACCTTTGTGTGGAGGTCGTGGGCGCGCGATGGTTAACTCCTACCAACCTCCCCCCTAGGAGCATGTGTTGATTGCTTTGTTTTGATGACTCGTAGATTTTTGCAATAAGTATATGAGTTCTTATAACTAATGTTGAGTCCATGGATTATACGCACTCTCACCCTTTCACCATTGCTAGCCTCTCTTGTACCGCGCAACTTTCGCCAGTACCATAAACCCACTATATATCCTTCCTCAAAACAACCACCATATTATTCCTCAAAACAGCTACCATACCTACCTATTATGGCATTTCCATAGCCATTCCAAGATATATTGCCATGCAACTTTCCACCGTTCTGTTCATATGACACGCATCATATTGTCATATTGCCATGCATGATCATGTAGTTGACATCGTATTTGTGGCAAAGCCACCATGCATAATTTTTCATACATGTCACTCTTGATTCATTGCACATCCCGGTACACCGCTGGAGGCATTCGTGTAGAGTCATACTTGTCCTAGTATCGAGTTGTAATGTCGAGTTGTAAATCAATAAAAGTGTGATGATCATCATTATTAGAGCATTGTCCCATGTGAGGAAAGGCCAATACAAAAAAAGAGATGGCCCAAAAAATATAGAGAGGGGCTAATAAAAAAAAGGAAAGCCCCTCAAAAAAAATGAGAGAAAAGAGAGAAGGGACAATTGCTACTATCCTTTTCCACACTTTTGCTTCAAAGTAGCATTATGTTCTTCATTGTAGAGAGTCTCATGCTTAGTCATTTTATATACTAGTGGGAATTTTCATTATAGAACTTGGCTTGCATATTCCAACGATGGGCTTCCTCAAATGCCCTAGGTCTTCATGAGCAAGCAAGTTGGATGCACTCCCACTATTCTCTCTTGTTGAGATTTCATACATATTTAGCTCTAGTGCATCCATTGCATGGCAATCTCTACTCACTCACATTGATATCTATTGATGGGCATCTCCATAGCCTGTTGATACGCCTAGTTGATGTGAGACTATCTCCCTCATTTTTGTCTTCCCCACAACCACCTCTGTATTCCACCCATAGTGCTATGTCCATGGCTCACGCTCATGTATTGCGTGAAAGTTGAAAGGTTAGAAAGAATAGAGTATGAAAACAAGTGCTTGGCTTAAATCAGGGTTGTGCATGATATGAATATTTTGTGTGATGAAGAGGGAGCATAGCCAGACTATATGATTTTGTAGGGATAACTTTCTTTAGCCATAGTATTTTGAGAAGACATGATTGCTTTGTTAGTATGATTGACGTATTATTATTTCTTATGTCAATATAGACTTTTATCTTGAATCTTTCAGATCTGAACATTCATGCCACAATTAAGAGAATTACATTGAGAAACTATGTTGGTTCGGATTCCACATAAAAAATTCTATCTTTATCATTTACCTACTCGAGGACGAGCATGAATTAAGCTTGGGGATGCTTGATACGTCTCCAACGTATCTATAATTTTTGATTGTTCCATGCTATTATTTATGATGTCTTGGATGTTTAATGGGCTTTGTGATACAATTTTATATAATTTTTGGGACTAACCTACTAATCCAAAGGCCCAGTCCAGATTGCTGTTTTTTGCCCGTTTCACGGTTTTGCAGAAAAAGAATATCAAACGGAGTCCAAACGGAATGAAACCTTCGCGAGAGATATTTTTGGAGAAAATCACGCACGGGAGATTTGAGAACCACGTCAAGGGAGCCACGAGGTGCCCACGAGGGTGGGGGGCGCGCCCCCTTACCAGGGCGCGCTCCCTACCTCATGGGGCCATCGTGAGTCCCCTGGTGTCCTCCTTCCTCCTATATAAGTCTATGTACCCCGAAACCATCAGCAACAGAGACAAAACCCTAATTCCACCGCCGTAACCTTCTGTTCTCGTGAGATCCCATCTTGGAGCATGTTTCGGTGCTCCGCCGGAGGGGGGATCCATCACGGAGTGCTTCTACATCATCATTATCGCCCTCACCATGAGTTGTGAGTAGTTTACCACAGACCTTCGGGTCCATAGCTAGTATCTAGATGGATTCTTCTCTCTCTCTCTCTGGATCTCAATACAAAGTTCTCCTTGGTCTTCGAGGAGATCTATTCGATGTAATCTCTTTTTGCGGTGTGTTTGTCGAGATCCGATGAATTGTGAGTTTATGATCAAGATTATCTATGAGAAATATTTGGTTTTTCTCTGAACTCTTTATGTGTGCTCATAATATCCTTGCAAGTCTCTTCGAATTATTGGTTTGGTTTGGCCTACTAGATCTATAGTTCTTGCAATGGGAGAAGTTCTTGGCTTTGGGTTCAATCATGCGGTGTCCTTTCCGAGTGACAATAGGGGCAGCAAGGCACGTATTGTATAGTTGCCATCGAGGATAAAAAGATGGGGTTTATATCATATTGCTTGAGTTTATCCCTCTACATCATGGCATCTTGCTTAAGGCGTTACTATGTTCTTATGAACTCAATACACTAGACGCATGCTGGATAGCTATGGATGTGTGGAGTAATAGTTGTAGATGCAGGCAGGAGTCGGTCTACTTGTCTCGGACGTGATGCCTATATACAATGATCATGCCTAGATAGTCTCATAATTATTCGCTTTTCTATCAATTGCTTGACAGTAATTTGTTTACCCGCCGTAGAATATCGCTATCATGAGAGAAGCCACTAGAGAACACTATGGCCCCTGGGTCTATTCTCAACATATCAATCTACATCTACTTTACTTTTTCCGCTTTTACTTTCTGTTCTTATAAAAAAATACCAAAAATATAAACTATCATGTCTATCAGATCTCACTTTCGTAAGTGACCGTAAAGGGATTGACACCCCCTTATCGTGTTGGCTGCGAAGTTCTTATTTGTTTGTGCAGGTGCGAGTGACTCGCGCGTGGTCTCCTACTGGATTGATACCTTGGTTCTCAAAAATTGAGGGAAATAGTTACGCTACTGTGCTGCATCTCCCTTTCCTCTTCGAGGGAACACAACGCAAGCTCGAGAAGTAGCAGTCGTCATCGTCTTTGTCTCGCCCGCGTTCGCCCGTGGTCCAGAGGGAGGTCGCTGGCGCGAGAGATAGGTGAATCTAGATAGCACAACCTTCTGTACCCTCTTTTTACTTTCTGTTAATTAGGAAAGCAAAAATAGTATTTTCTGTCTGTTTCCAGACTTATCCATGCAATAAAAAATATCCCGAAAATAAAAGTTCTCCAAATGCCATGAAAATGAAATATGATTTTCTCTAGAATATTTGTAAAAATATGGCACAGAACACACAACGAGGGGAGCCAACACTTGGCCACGAGGGTCCAGGGCACGCCCCCCTGCCTCGTGGGCCCCATGTGGCCCCCCTCCACTTATTCCTGCACCCATGTTCTTCTTCTTCCTCCCAAAAAAATCACCAACCAGCTCAAACCCGAGTTCTAGCTCATTTTGCTGCCATTTTCGATCTCCTTGGTCAAAGCACCATTCACCAAACTGTTTGGGGAGATTGTTCCTTGGTATGTGACTCCTCCATTGGTCCAATTAGTTTTTGTTCTAGTGCTCTATTTATTGTAAATTTTTGCTACTGTGGTGACCTTGTTCTTGAGCTTGCATATCAAATTTTCTTGGTCCCAAGTAGTTCTAATGCATGATATAGTCTCTAGGCACTTATAGGAGTTGTTGCTATCAATATTGTTGAGTTTGGTTAAATTTTATTTTGAGTTACTAAAAATTTCAGAATTTTTTAGAAAAGGGAAATGATAAAAAGATTGTTGAGGGGCTCCTCCAGCAAGAGCTCAGAGGAGAAGAAGAAATAAGAAAATAAGAAGCCCAAGTATAATCTTCCTCGCATGGTGGAAGTTCGACCATGCGAATGGCCTTGTAATGATTTCATGACATTCGCCGGGATTTACGAAGACTTTTATTGGTTGGCAAATAATGCAGGCCTCACCGACTTCCTCCATGACCAGAAAGAACAGTATCTCTTACTCACCAATATTTTCACGCAAAGTTTTCATTTTCATGATAAGAAAACACCACCTACGACGGAGTTTTGTTTATATGATGTGATTAAGGAGATATCACTCTTAGATTTTTTTGATATATGCGAAGTACCCTTTGGAGATAGACTTGATGAACCACGTCGTGAAGACGTTGAAGGGCTTATTGACATGATAGCTGTAGGTGAAACTAGACAAGTTTCAGGGGCAAGAATCACTTGTATACACTTCCCTGTTCTGCGCTACTTTGCTTTATTTGCTAGTAGATGTTTAATTGGTTGTGGGAACAGTGGGAATCTTAGTGCCCCTGACATTGCCATTTTATGCCATGCTTTGTTTCAAGACACAACTTTTAGCTTGGGTGCCGTCATTGCTAAACGACTGAGTCTGAACCGCTCAAAGGGGTCCATCTTTGGAGGTATCTTTGCTTCTCGCCTTGCTGAACATTTTAGAAGACCTATTAGGCATCATGAGAAGGAAGAAAAATTGCTTGCCCCTGTTTATCTAGACTACAAGAGCATGGTAGCTCATGACTTTATTGTTAAAGACAAGAATATGTTTCTTAATTATAAATTAAGATTTGATGAAATATACTGTGAAATTGTTACCTTGACTGCACCATCTTTGTTTGATCTGTCCACGAGCAAGTATCTCATTACATAAGATGCCTTCTACAAGTACCAGGGACAGGCACAAGCTTCAGAGCCTGAGCCGGAGCCACCCCTCGATCCTTACCGTCAGTCTGTTTATGGGCGGGAGGTGGATGAGCTCACCAACCAGTGGCACCCAGAGGACACATCTCAGTACACTGGAGGGAGTAGCTTCGATCCGTGGCCATAGACCAACTTAGGCCAAAAGCCTAAGCTTGGGGGAGTACGTGTTTCTCACCGACTTTACATTCATGTTCACACACATATTCTAGTTGTCAGTTCTCACACTCTTTCACTGTACCATCCATGTTTAGTTCCAATTTCTTTTTCTTAGCCTTTTTCTTGTATGCTAGAAAAACCAAGAAAAACAAAAAAAAATATTAGTTGTAGCTTCTAGCTAGTTTACTTTGTTTGCTTGTAGTAGTAGTTAAAATGAAAACCCAAAAAGATTTCCCGTTCTTCTTTTGCTTGTTGGGAGCTTTCCCGTGTAAATAGTTTCTTTTCTTTTCTTTGGGGGTTAAGAGTAGAAGACCATAATTGAAATTTCTTAGTGGCTCTCATATGCTTTATTGTTGATTTAACCTTGAGCCACATTACCTTGTCTTCTCTCTTGCATTAATTGCCTGCAGATTCCAGCTTAGTCCAATGCACGTGCACTATTATTATTATCCACACCATTCGGTCGTGCGAGTGAAAGGCAATAAGGATGATATACGATGAACTAATTGAGATGAGAAAAGCTGCTATGAACTCGACCTCTCTTGTTTTTGTAAATATGATAGTTCATCGTTCCTGATTCAGCTTGTTATGAATGAAACATGCTTGTAATGACAATTAGAGATCATAGCTGCTTATGCCATGCTTAATTAGCTGAGAGTTTATAATGGTCTATCTTGCGTGCCAACATGATATTAAAATGGTTGTGATGTGGTATGATGGGGTGGTATCCTCCTTTGAACGATTCAAGTGATCTGACTTGGCACATGTTCACGCATGTAGTTGAAACAAATCAACATAGCCTCCACGATATTTATGTTCATGGTGATTTATATCCTACTCATGCTTGCATTCATTGTTGATTAATTTTAATGCATGTTCATGACCGTTGTTGCTCTCTAGCTAGTCGCTTCCCAGTCTCTTTCTAGCCTTCACCTGTACTAAGCGGGAATACTGCTTGTGCATCCACTTCCATAAACCCCAAAAGTTATTCCACATGAGTCCACTATACCTTCCTATATGCGGTATTTACCTGCCGTTCCAAGTAAATTTGTATGTGCCAAACTCTAAACCTTCAAATGAAATTCTGTCTTGTATGCTCGAACAGCTCATGTATCAACTAGGGTTGTCTATATCTTCCATGCTAGGTGGGTTATTCTCACGATGAGTGGACTCCGCTCATCATTCATGAGAAAATGCCTGGTAACCGGGATGCCCAGTCCCATGCTCAAATCATAATAATTAAACAAAACTCTCCCAGGGTTGTTGCTTGTTTGGACGATACCCCGTGGATTCGGATGACCATGGAGTGTGCTTGTTGGTGGTGGGGGGAGTATAAACTTTACCATTCTATTTGGGAACCGCCTATAATGTGCGTAGCATGGGAGATATCGTGATTCTTGGTAGTTATGTTGAAAATGAAAGTATACTGCTCAAAATGTTATTCATCTCTATTTAAAAATTGAGCTCTGGCACCTCTACAAATCCCTGGTTCCCTCTGCGAAGGGCCTATCTATTTATTTTTATGCAGAGTCATCATCCTCTTATCAAAGAGCACCAGTAGGAGAGCACCTTTGTCATTGCATGTATTACAATTAATTTGCATTGGGTATGATCATGACTGGATCTCTTTTACCATGAATTACAATGTCTAGTCATTCCTTGATCTTTAAAGGTGCTCTGCATTTATGTTTTGCGGTCTCAGAAAGGGCTAGCGAGATACCATCTTGTTATATCATATCATGATTGTTTTGAGAAAGTGTTGTCATCCGAGGTTTACTATTATTGCTCGCTAGTTGATTATGCCATTGATGTGAGTAGGCTTGAGACCTGAAAGTTATTGTGAATGTGGTTAGTTCATGATCTTGTTGAAAACCTGAATGCTAGCTTACATATTTACAACAACAAGAGCAAACAGAGTTTGTCAAAGTTTTTCTTTATCACTTTCAGTTTATCAACTGAATTGCTTGAGGACAAGCAAAGGTTTAAGCTTGGGGGAGTTGATACGTCTCCAACGTATCTACTTTTCCAAACACTTTTTCCCTCGTTATGGACTCTAACTTGCATGATTTGAATGGAACTAACCTGGACTGACGCTGTTTTCAGCAGAACTGCCATGGTGTTGTTTTTGTGCATAAATGCAAAGTTCTCGGAATCGCTTGAAAATCCACGGAGAATTATTTTGGAAAATATAAAAAATACCTGCAAGAAGATCTAGACCAGGGGGCCCACACCCTGTCCACGAGGGTGGGGGGCGCGCCCCCTGCCTCATGGGCCCCCTGGTGCTCCACCGACATATCCCCAGATCCTATAAGTTCACTTTCGGGGAGAAAAAATCGAGGAGAAAGAATTAGCACGTTTCACGAGACGGATCCACCGCCAAGCCCTAATCTCTCTCGGGAGGGCTGATCTGGAGTCCGTTTGGGGCTCCAGAGAGTGGAGATCGTTGCCATCGTCATGATCAACCTTCCTCCGTCACCAATTCCATGATGCTCACCGCCGTGCGTGAGTAATTCCATCGTAGGCTTGCTGGACGGTGATGGGTTGGATGGGATCTATCATGTAATCGAGTTAGTTTTGTTAGGGTTTGATCCCTATTATCCACTATATTCTGAGATTGATGTTGCTATGACTTTGCTATGCTTAATGCTTTTCACTAGGGCCCGAGTGCCATGATTTCAGATCTGAACCTATTATGTTTTCATGAATATATGTGTGTTCTCGATCCTATCTTGCAAGTCTATAGTCACCTACTATGTGTTATTATCCGGCAACCCCGAAGTGACAATAATCGGGACCACTCCCGGTGATGACCATAGTTTGAGGAGTTCATGTATTCACTATGTGTTAATGCTTTGGTCCGGTACTCTATTAAAAGGAGGCCTTAATATCCTTTAGTTTCCAATAGGACCCCGCTGCCACGCGAGGGTAGGACAAAAGATGTCATGCAAGTTCTTTTCCATAAGCACGTATGACTATATTCGGAATACATGCCTACATTGCATTGATGAACTAGAGCTAGTTCTGTGTCACCCTAGGTTATAATTTCTACATGATGAATTGCATCCGACATAATTTCCCATCACCGATCCAATGCCTACGAGTTTTTCCTACATTGCTTGTTGCTTATTTACTTTTCCGTTGCTACTATTACAAAAACTACAAAAACACTATCGTTACTTTTATTGCTGCTACCGCCACTATCATATTACTTTGCTACTAAACTATCTTGTTGCAGATACTAAGTTTCCAGGCGTGGTTGAATTGACAACTCAGCTGCTAATACTTAAGAGTATTCTTTGACTCCCCTTGTGTCGAATCAATAAATTTGGGTTGAATACTTTACCCTCGAAAACTGTTGCGATCCCCTACACTTGTGTGTTATCAATTATTTTTGAAGCTAAACTTCATTGCTAAGTATGTGACTATATGATGTTCTTTAACAGGGACTCCCGATGACAGTTGTGCCTCAGTGGATCGGTAATAAAGGTCGCATGTCAATTGCTAGCTTACGGCCAAGATATCCTACATTGCACATGAGTGCATTCATGATTTCTGACTGCGAACAATGCTTAATAGTGAAAGACTCGGGCAAAATTGTGAACGATCACAGAGAAGTACTAGGGGGTAGCAATCAGAAGCGCAACCCACGATTAGGAGACAGGTTCATCTGCATGCTCCAATATGATGAATCGGGAGAGCTACACATGTTCTATGCTATTTTACCCGAGAGAGATCAGCATGAGTGATTAGCTAGTTCATGCTCTTAGTACTTGTCCTCTCATGTCCGTGTTCTTCGTCCTGAGCTTAATCTCAAAGTGATTTCCTTTGGGGTCGTATGAACGCTTATAATCTCATGACCATGTTGAACTCTATGATATCTTTGCTTCTGGTACAAGTGAATGTTTTTTCTTTAAGCTATAGTTGGCGGTGATTAGATAGCGGTAATGACTATGATGATTAAATAGTGGTAATGACTACTATGATGATCATTAGCTAGCTATATAGTACTGTTGTTGGTGTTGATATGATGCAGGAGTTTTTATATTAATATGATGATGATGATGATGAGTTATTATATCATTTATGAAAGAAACCGCATATTATAATGAGTTGTTAAATCACTAGGAGTATCGCGGATTAGCTACTTTGAAGTGGATATGGATCGTCCTAAGTGATCAAGTATATTACTTGATCACTTAGGACGATCCATATCCACTTCAAACTAGCTAATCCGCGGTACTTTCACATAGTGATTTAACAACTCATTATAATGTATAAACAATCTCTAAATTAAATTGATAACACAAATTTAAAGGAAAAATAAAAAATAAAACCAAAACCCCCCAAACCTTTAGTGCCGGTTGGTGTTACCAACCGGCACTAAAGGTATCCCTGCCCCCCGCCCAGACTCGTGCCACGTGGTGGGACTTTAGTGACGGTTCATGTTGAACCGGTACTAAAGGGGGGACATTTAGTCCCCACCCTTTAGTGCCGGTTACAGAACCGGCACTAAAGGCCGCTACGAACCGGTGGTAAATCCCGGTTCTGCACTAGTGAAACTAGGTTTTGAAAGGAAACATGTCAAGTTCGTATATGCATCGAACGCTGCTTTGTCGGTTGACCTTTAAAAAAATCGCACTTCTTAAACACAACATTATATGTACCATGTGAAAATTTGGCATTTCCTCCGATTCATTTGCTATACTTATGCAATTAAATGCATTTTAGACATTTGAAATAGAGCAGATCGCATTCCTAATGACCGCTCCTTCCTCAGTAAGTGTTCAAACTTTTTTCACACTCAACATACACTGTTACATGTGGCAAGACAAATTTTGGCATTGTTCCGGGTGAGTCTGCTATATTTAAGGTAATTGTTTGCGTTCATTACGCCGGTCGAACTTTCGGCCGGCTCGCAGGCCACGCTGGCCAGGCGTGTTCCTTATTATACCCCTTGAAATACCCTGGACGCTCTGGATCTGGCTCGAGAGCGTTTAACTGATCTAGGGTCTCTTGGCCTGTCAACGCAGGTGATGTAGAGTGTTTGACAACTCTACCTTTGATGAAGTTCTTCTTGTCTTTCCTGAACTTATGGAAAGGATCTAGAAACGGTCTATGCAAGTCGAAGCAAGTATACTTGTGCCCTGTCGTCAGCCAACGAAACTCAAGAGCTCCCTTGCATGTGGGGCACGGGAATCTTCGTGCACACACCAGCCAACGAATAGCGCATACGTCAGCAAGTCATGCGTCGAGTACATGTACCAGGCAAGCATTATGAAGTTCTTTTTGCTAAAGGCGTCGTATGTCTTGAACGCATTATCCCAAGCTTCTTGCAATTCGTCCTTAAGCGGTTGCATGTACACATTCATATTCTTCCCCGGATAGTTGGGCCCTGGAATTATCAACGTTAGGAAAATGTTCTTTCTTTGCATAATCTGCCGGGGGGGGGGGGGATTGAGTGGAATGACAAAGACGGGCCAACAACTGTATTGGACTGCCGTCTGACCAAACACATTGAACCCATCCGTGCTGACGGCGACTCGAGGATGCCTTGGATCTACCGTTTGTTTCTTATGTAATGCATCGAAGCGCTTCCACGCTTCACCATCCGATGTGTGCACCATCATCACATTCCCATCTGCATCTAGTTCGGTTCTTTTGCCCGTTTTGGGCCATGTCATCTGTCTGGCCGTCTCTTCGACCATGAAAAGACGTTGAAGTCTTGGTACGATTGGCATATACCGAAGACCATTAACGGGTATTTTCGTCTGCGTCTTCTCACCCATACCGTTGTCTACCACAACATACCTGGAAAACTTGCAAATGGGACAATAGGTCAAGTCCTCATACCGAAGCCTAAATAAGACACATTCTTTCTCACAGGCATGTATCTTCTCATAGGGCATATTAAGAGCACGGAGGATTTTGTCTGACTGGTACAGGTTTGCAGGTAGCACATGGCCTTTGGGTAGAAATCATCCGAATACTGTCATCATTGCATCGTAGCATTCTCTGCCCAAGTTGAACTGAGCCTTCAAAGCCATTATTTGTGAGATGGCATCCAACTGACAAAGCTCAGTGTGCTTGTGGAGAGAACCTTTTGAGGACTCCAACATTTCAGTGAAGGCCTTTGCAGATTCCTCCATCTCCTCGTCCGACTCCCGAGCATCGTCAAAGTCTTGCATCATGTCTTCCATCCCGGTACCGTGCTCGTCGGTGCGACGACGAACCACCTCGGCTCTGGCACGTTGGGCAGACTCGCCATGAAATGTCCAGACTGTGTAACCAGGCGTAAAACCAAACTTCTGTAGGTCTTTACTCATTTCAAGCTCGTCCCTCTTACTGTAGTTGTCGCACCGGACACAGGGGCACCAGCCTTTTTTTTGGCCTTTTGCAAATGCGGCTCTAACAAACCCCTTGATTTTTGTTAACCATTCCTCGGTCCAAACTTTCTGTCTAGTGTAACCGGTGTACATCCACGCACGATCACTCATATTGACTTCTTACTGGACACACAAGAAATATATGCATAATTAAGCAAACCATATCCATCAGTTAATGTTGTTTGTCAGTTTTATTACATCCATGCAACCTACAGGCTAATAGGTAAAGATAGGTCCTAATCCCACCCGAGTACGTGTAGATTGGGTTCGTTTTCCCATGCTCTGCTCCGGATCCAACGCAAAATTTTGGCAGCACCACCCCGCTGTTCTCCTGATACACGTCTCGACAATAAGCAGAGAGGATGTGTACCCGGAGAACAACAGGGAGGCACTGACGAAATTCTGCATCGGATCTGGAGCAGAGCATATGGGAAAGCGAACCCAATCTACACATATACTCGGGATGTCCATGGATAACGTTGGATAATTCGAAAGAATCACGATTATAAATATGCAAATGCATGCATATTTATAGATGTAACCCTTTCGAACGGGAGACGCATAGTGGTTACGCATACTTATGATTGACACCTATAGCTAGCAAGTTCCATCGGCACGAAGACCGGAAAGGAGCAAATGAAGGGGGGAGGAGGAGATGTCATTTGGGCTCACAAACGAACGCAGGGGCAGAGCTCGTCGAACGCACGGGGATGTCGTCAAACACCACACCCTCGCAGCGACGAAACAACTGCACATTTAAATCCACCCGATCAACACAAATATATATGATGTTTTGCATAACAAAATTGAAAAATATATGACCTAACTAATAATTCACAAATATATGACCCCGTCGGGGTCGGGGTGTGGTGTAAGGGTGTCGGGGTCGATCGGGATGTCAGGGTGTC
>LR738712.1:724014393-724025069 GCA_902687465.1 Secale cereale | reverse complement strand
CCTCTTCTTCTTCTTCTTCTTCTTCTTCTTCTTCTTCTTCTTCTTCTTCTTCCTCATCTTCCTCTTCTCCTTTTTCCTCTTCTCCTTCTTTTCTTCTTCTTCTTTCCTCTTCTTCTACTTTTTTTCATCTTTCTTCTTCCTCTTCTATTTATCTAAGCCTAAACCTAAACCTTAAAACTCAAAACTAAACTTAAACCTGGCACTAACCTAAAACAAAACAGGAAAAAACAGGAAAAAAACAGAAAAAACTAACTTGCTTGCTCCGGCGAGGTCGGCTGGTCGGGCGGGGCGGCGCAGGGGCCGCGGGTAGGAGTCCGGCAGCGGGACGGGGCAGCGCAGGGACCGCGGGGAGGGGACCGGCACCGGGGCGAGCCGGCGCAGGCCTCTCAGACGATGGGGCGCGGCGGGGCGGCTGCCGCGACCTAGCTCCTGTTGGCGAGGGGGAGGGCTGGATGGCGGTGGGCCTGGCCGGCGGTGGGGGCTGGGTCCGGGGGGCGGGGCGGGACAGCGGCGGCGACTGCGACGGCGGTGACAGGAGGAGAGAGGCGGGCGCGCGGGAGGGAGAGAGAAAGAGAGAGAGAGAGGGAGACGGCGCCATCCCGTTAGTGGGCCTTCTTTGCCGTCTGCTAGCAGACGGCAAAGAGAGCGACCGTCAGGTCGGGCGCATGTCTCCTCTTTGACGTCCGCTAGCATACGACAAAGAAGCTGACCTAGCCACGCCGTGCCCTATGGGGCCCACCTGGCTCTTTGCCGTCTGCCTTTTAGGCCAGCTGACGGCAAAGAAGCAACTGACGGCAAATACACTTTTTGCGACCAGCACTTTCTTTGCCGTCAGCTGGCAGACGGCGAAGAGGAAGCAGACGGCAAAATGCTAGTTTCCAGTAGTGAGAGGAGCGGGGGACTACGGAGTTTGTCGGAAATCCGCTGGGGTGATTGAAAAATTACCACGAGGACAAGCTTTCCTGAACGGAGGGAGTAACAACTATCTTGTCATTCATTTTGACTGTCGGTTATACACTCGTGTAGTCTTGTATACACTAGCTCCCTATATGTGTTCCCGCCAAAAAAAACTCCCAATATGTATGCTGCTTGCTTTAGCGGCCGGAGTACGGAGAGTTAGGCCCTGTTTGGATACTCTAACTTAGTTAGAGGTTAGAGTTAGATTCTAACCCTGAACTAACTCTAACCAAAGAGGTGTTTGGATGGCAGAGTCGTTAGATTGACAATAAATGATCTTTCTCAATCATTTGCTCTTTTTCTTAGAGAACTAACCCAAATAAGCACCTCTTGGGTGGGTTAGTTTTTTGGAAAGGGTTAGATGCATCTAACCCAAACTAACCCTCCTGTTTGGATATTTTCGGGTTAGTTGAGTCCAAACTAACCCAAACCAACTCTAACCCATGGATCCAAACAGGGCCTTAGATGGGATGGCAAGTACACAAGGGGAGCGGGCGACGAAAGGAGATATTTTACCACCACAGATGGTAGTTTTCTCTCCCAATCAGATTAGGTTGTTCCTATTATCGTTATTGTCATATATGCTATCAAAAAGGATTAATTCTATTTTTTTCGTTATGTGCATCTTATTATGGGAAATTGGTGTATATTTTGTATGGTTATGTTTTCTAGATGAGTCAATAAAACACTATCTATCGATTTTTTTGAGAAAAAACGCAGACGAGGAACGAGATCAAACAATGCATTTCCTCGAACTGCAGCCCGTGGTAATATTTTTTTTCTGGGAGAAAGTAATCTTGAATATGGAACTTCAACAACTCAGTATAAAAAGAATACAACACTTCAATACAAACCAGACTTGTCAGGCACATATTTCTCAATCGACCTGAAATGACATTATAACTCATTAATTACATAATATATATAACAGTTCATTAAACAATAGTCATTACTTGATACATTTTACACTTGTGTGGGAAAACATAATTCCATGATGAATATCCAAAGTCCTGATTTCTTCATATTTCCGTCCAGCTTTGCGTTGTTTGTTTGCTTGTTACATCCGACATGTCTTGTTAAACTAGGCATGTTTCGCTGCCACAGGAACGATGTGAACAGGAAGGTGGCCCCTTTTTTGCAAGCATGTCACCGTCTCGTACAAGCTTTGCTTCAAGGCAGTGAACTCCAGTCCTAGGTCCCTAAGCCTTTTGTTTGAGAACTTGTATGGCTTCGCCATGGGCTTGCCGTCATCTTCACACCTGCCATGCATGACAATTTTTTTTTCATAGTGAGCAAATAATGCCCAGAGTCATCGAATCAAATGCATTGAGATTATGATAAGGGGAATAGGTTCGGCAATTCATCATCGTGTGTGTTTTTCACGTCATGTTTTTCTTTGATACCTTTTTTCTCGGGACAGACGGGAAGAATAGGTTTTCGAAGGATCTCGAAAAAAAAAATTGGCTCTTGTTGACAGCGAAGTTCTCATAGTAGTGACAACAATTGTTTGGGCCGAATGGAAGTGGATACCCCCACGGTGCGCTCGCACCTAAACCAACTTACCACGAAACAAGGATAAATTGTGTATGTGTTTGCATGTCTGCCTTATTTATCATGGTAAGAATGTTCAAATCCAAAATTTCAAAACAATTCAAATGGTAGCCATGTTTCCCTCGCGGTAACATAAAGACCGGTGACCATCTGGTTGGAAAATACAAAACGGAAAAAATAATCGTTTGGTTCACGTACTTGGCAGTGAGGGGGTACTGCAGGAAGAGGTCGCCTAGAAGCTGGAGGAAGTGTGCACGGTGCAGCGCGGCGCCAATGCAGAGGTAGCGGCCACGTGCATCGGGGTGCTCGTAGACGAGCACGTGGGCACGGGCGACATCACGGACGTCGGTGTAGGCAGCGACAGCGTTCGGATAGGTTGCCTTTGCGCCCGTGAGGTAGCGTGCGACGTGGCTGCTACTGAAATTGAGGACCTGCTGCAGCATGGGGCCCATGGTCATGGACGGCACCACCACCGCCAGCTCCAGCCCCCTCTTGGCCGCCTCCTCGGACGCTGTGATCTCCGCCATCATCTTGGCACAACAGTACAGGTTCTGCACAGCGCCGGGATGCTGTAGTTTCAGTTCACTGGCGAGAAAGAAAGTTTGGGCGTGAATCTGATGAGGACTGAGCTTATTACGCCGGTGTTTTTGCAGAAGTCATAGTCACTCCAGCAAGTCTCGTCGAGCACCGCGTCGGGGCTCCTGTTGGGGTCCATATGCACGGCGCCGTAGGAGGAGGTGAACACCACGCGCCGCACGCCTGCATCCGCCGCTGCGTTGATCACGTTTCTCGTCCCCTCCACGGCAACAGGCACGAGGTCCTACAATGCAAGCAGAACATATGTGAAATGTAAGTAGGCGTCCTCGAGAATAAGTGTTGAGCAGGCAGAGCACATGGACGTACGGGGTTGTTGGAGACCGGGGAGGCGACGTGGAAAACGCCGTGGCACCCATGGAATGCAGCGCGGAGGCCGCCGTAGTCTAGGACATCGGTGCGGCACAGGGTGAGCCTCTCCTCGGCACTGTCGAACGCCAGCAAGTGCGCGTTCTTGCGGTCCGCTTCAGGAACAAATGAAACCAATTAGCAAAGACTGAGACGTGATGCATGGTAATGCGAGAGGTAGACGGGCGCTCACCGGGGTCCCTGGCGGTTCCCCTGACGTGGTAGCCACGGAGGAGGAGCTCCTCCACCACCCATGACCCGATGAATCCTCCTGTCCCCGTGACACAAACCATCTCGCCGTTGGCAATGGGCAGCATGGTGAGTGATATGCACGTACCAATTTGCCTTTGCTTGATGCTATGGATTGAGATTGTTGTGTGCGTATTCTGCATGGTTATACTGCGGCACTATTTATACTGGCAACGGCACAACAAAACTGCTATGTAATATTAGTACATGTCGGTAGAAAAATAAAAGACGAGTGGGAGCCGAACATGGAAAGGTTCTCGCTGCAGCCTGGCGCAGGATGCAAAACATAGAGCCGGCGGCTAAGGAGGGCCCTGGCGGCTACTGCACGAATGAGACCAGCAGTTGCACCATCGATCGGCTCTCAGGTTTGTCCACCTAGGCAAAGTTAATTATCTCAATTTTTTATACAAAGTAGGAAAATGGCCAGTGCATTGCAAATGCATAAAAATCTTGTCAAAAGCTGCACGCCCTGGTTCTAGAGAATTGGGTCGCGGGCCTTTTAACCACGTCGCAGCAGCCGGCAGTGCTACAGCGGTCTTGCTGTCCGCGACCACTGCCTCGGTAATTTGCTTGGACCTGGGAGTCTCAATAATTATTGCAGGATGATAATTAGTTTTATGTCAATTTTATATTCTCAGGAGCAAGCAAACTATAGTTTGTACTCAATATTTTGACCTTTAGCGCACTACAGTTTCAATCACATTTTAATTCGGTGCATATGTACTATTTTATTTTGCATCGGTTGTTAAAACATCATTTACCGGTCCAGCTTAATATGCAAAACCCGAGCTTTGTATTTTTCAAGGAAGAGAAAGCTCGTGTAGCATGTGTATGTTCAAGTTGCCAAGCAAATGTCTGCTAATTCCCACAAGAAAGTTATGTTTTCCCTGTTTTTGTTTCTTGGTCAATAGACTTTTCGCTATGGAAGCACCAATTTTTTTTATAGCTGCAAGTAAATATTGTCTTCACACATGAACTTGTGTGTGTCTACAGGTGTTGTAGAGGAGAGATAAGGTTGCATGTGGACGGGGGTCGAGGTAGCGGTATGTGGGACCCAATGGATGCGCGTGTAGCTCGCGCATGGTAGCAGACGCCAGGTTGTTTACAGTCAGCTGGATTAGATCAATTCCCTCTCTAACACCCCCTTGGAGAGACTTACAAATAGTGCATCCCTCTTAGATCCCACGCACCCGACCTCCTCCTCGCGCCCTTGTCCACTAAGCAGGCAACCTCCTATGCGCCCCTCTCCCACTGCTTTCACTAAGTAGAGATACTACTTGTGCATCCAAAAACCCTTAAACCTAAAACTTTTTCGAGAGTCCACCATACCTACATATGGATTGAGTAATATCCTTCAAGTAAGTTGTCATCGGTGCAAAAAGGGCAATAACAACTGCTTCTAAAAGTGTGAGATCATTTAGTGTAAGGGAAAATTGAGCGTTGTACGAATTTGTGATGGCAAAATAATAAAAGCGACAGACTGGATAATAAAGGTTGCTATCATAAGGGAAAATTGAGCGTTGTACGAACTTGTGATGGCAATATAACGTGACGTTCCTTTGCAATAAGGGGTTGAGTATACAAACAAATAAGTGCATGACAACCTATGCTTCCCTCTACGAAGGGCCTATCTTTTACTTTTATGTAAAGAGTCAAAGTTTTCTCTCTATTCCTTTTTATTTTATCCTTTGTCAAGCATCATGTGGTGAGGAAAGATCTAGGCATATATATCCAGTTGAATATGGGTAGCATTAGTTATTATCGTTGACATCACCCTTGAGGTGAATACGTTGGGAGGAGAAACTATAAGCCCCTATCTTTCTATGTGTCTAGTTGAAACGTTTTGCTCATGTGTATGCAGTGAGTGTTAGCAATCATAGAAGACTATATGATGGGTGAGTATGTGGACTTGCCTAAAGGATCTGGTACGTGACCCTTCCTAAAAAGATGATGAATTGTAGTTGCAAAGTTGACTAAAAACATACTCCCTCCGTTCGGAATTACTTGTCTCGGAAATGGATGTATCTAGAACTAAAATACGTCTAGATACATCCATTTCTGCGACAAGTAATTCCGAACGGAGGGAGTAGTTTGTTAGTTTCCAATAGAGTTTATGCTTTCTACTTCAACTGTGTGATGAATTGTTACTTGTTCATGAGAAGTTTATGATAAAAGTCCTTTGATAAAAGTCTTATGTTTAATGTTTTTGTTGATATAATAATCAACATGATGCTTCTATGTCTGTATTTTGTTTTTATCGACACCTCTCTCTCCATGTATGTGGACATGTTTTTTGATTTTGGTTTTCGCTTGAGGACAAGCGAGGTCTAAGTTTGGGGGAGTTGATACGTTCATTTTGCATCATGTTTTTTTGCTATTATTTCTGTTGTTATTATGCATAATAATGCTTTTTCGAGTAATTCTAATATCTTTTCTCTCATAATTTGCAAGGAATGCACCAAGGGGGAGAATTCCTTCAGCTGGAAATCTGGACTTGAAAGAGCCACGTCAGGCCACCTATTCTGCACAACTCCAAATAAGCTGAAATTTCACGGCGATTTTTTATGGAATATATGAAAAATACTTGAGCTGATAACCACCAGAGGGGGGCCACCAGGTGGGCACAACCCACCTGGGCGCGCCAGGCCCCCCAGGCGCGCCCTGGTGGGTTGTGCTCACCTAGGCCCACCTCCGGTGCCCATCTTCTGGTACATAAGCCATCCTGACCTAGAAAAAATAAAGGGGGAGACTTTCGAGATGGAGCGCCGCCGTCTCGAGGCGGAACTTGGGCAGGAGCACTTTTGCCCTCCGGCGGAGCGATTCCGCCAGGGGAACTTTCCTCCCGGAGGGGGAAATCATCGTCATCATCATCACCAACAACTCTCCCATCTTGGGGAAGGCTATCTTCATCAACATCTTCACCAACACCATCTCACCTCAACTCCTAGTTCATCTCTTGTGTTCAATCTTGTTACCGGAACTATAGATTGGTGCTTGGATGACTAGTAGTGTTGATTACATCCTGTAGTAAATTACTATATGGTTTATTTGGTGGAAGATTATATGTTCAGATCCATTATGCTATTTAATACACCTCTGATCTTGAGCATGTTCATCATTTGTGAGTAGTTACCTTTGTTCTTGAGGTCACGGGAGAAATCATGTTGCAAGTAATCATGTGAATTTGATATATGTTTGATATTTTGATAGTATGTATGTTGTGATTCCCTTAGTGGTGTCATGTGAACGTCGACTACATGACACTTCACCATATTTGGGCCTAAGGGAGTGCATTGTGGAGTAGTAATTAGAATACGGGTCGAGAGAGTGACAGAAGCTCAAACCCCAGTTTATGCGCTATTTCGTAAGGGACCGATTGGATCCAAAAGTTTAATGCTATGGTTAGAATTTATTCTTAATACTTTTCTCGTAGTTGCGGATGCTTGCGGGAGGGTTAATCATAAGTAGGAGGTTTGTTCAAGTAAGGACATCACCTAAGCACCGATCCACCCACATATCAAATTATCAAAGTAGCGAACACGAATTGAACCAACATGATGAAAGTGACTAGATGAAATTCCCGTGTACCCTCAAGAACGCTTTGCTTATTATAAGAGACCGCCTTGGCCTGTCCTTTGCCTCAAATGGATTCGGCTATGTTGCTTCACTTTTGCTACTACTATCGTTACTTGCTCGTTACAAAATTATCTTGCTATCAAACTACTCTGCTACTTACAATTTCAGCACTTGCAGACATTACCTTACTGAAAAACACTTGTCATTTCCTTCTGCTCCTTGTTGGGTTCGACACTCTTACTTATCGAAAAGAGCGACAATTGATCCCCTATACTTGTGGCTCATCATCGGTTCATCTCCCATGTGGTTGTATATATGATGTACATTCAATGTTATTTCGACCGTTGGTGAAGGTCGTCCTTCACCTTCTCCTCCTCCTTTACCAAGTTCTCAGAGGAGGAGAAGGGACAACCACTATGACAACAGTTAGTATCCTCCTATGAAAACAACAACTCTCATCTCAGTATGTGGGTTTAGAGTGAGAATTGCCCCCTGAACAAAAAATGTAGCTAACAATATCAACAGACTAATTAAGTATTACCTGTAAAAACATTAAATAGCTACATGAATCAGTTTCAACAGCATTGCATTATAGTTTGGGATAAACTCTGCTTTAAAATGTACATATTAAGTGCTAGAAATTTGGAGAAATAGAAATAAATCAACATTTCACCCCAAACATTAGCTCTTATTATGAATCACTGTAAAGGAAGTTCATATAAACTACGGTCGATAATCTACGGATACGAATAAGAAAGTTCCTATAATCGACGGTCTATGATCTACGAATATGAATAAGAAACTTCATATAATATACAAACAAAGAATGTAACTAACAATACCAACAACACTACATTAAAATTTGGGCATGAACTCTGGTTTAAAACAATAGTGTCGGTGTCAAAACCGGCAAACCTCGGGTAGGAGGGACCGAGTTGTGAGATCGTATCGAAGGCTAACAAGAGACCAATGACACAATGTTTTTACCCAGGTTCGGGCCCTCTTTAAGGAGGTAAAACCCTACATCTTGATTTCTCTTATATTAGGAATTAATGGTTATGTATTATTCATTATCAGTCCAAACCATTTATTATTTAAAAAAAATTATATATGAACTAAACTAGCATAATACATAATTTAAATTTATGAAGGTATATAATGTATTACTCCCTCCGTCCCAAAATAAGTGACTCAACTTTGTACTAAAGTAGTACAAAGTTGAGTCACTTTTGAGTCACTTATTTTGGGACGGAGGGAGTATATAATAACATTTCTCTGAATTATTTGAGCATTTTTCGAAGAAAAACTAACAAATTTGGAATTTCAACAAATTCGTAAAATAGGGGAAAATTTAAAGTAAATATAATTTTAGTTTCCCCAGACATTTTGTATTTGTAGATATTTTTTGAAAGCAAGAACATTTTTGAAATTCCGAACAAATTGTGAAAGCACGAAGATTATTTGAAAGAATGTTGTTTTTCAACATCCTTCAAATGGCACCAAAAAAATCCACCAGCTTGAGTGACCAATTCAAGGGTCCATTTCTTCATGGCCTTGTATGACCGATTTAAGATAACATGTCAAGTTGTTTGGGCTTTGATAAGTTTTGCATTGTATGACCAATCCGAACACCCTATGTTGAACATGATACAAACATTCTTGAAATGACCCCAACTTTTGCAAGAAGGTGGGCATGGCCATGTTAGGCATTGATGTCAGGTTTGTCAATTTTTGACACCGTATGCAGGTTGCGACACGTCCGACCATTTATCAACCTTTTTGACCGAGAAAACTTCAGTAAATGCAAAATTTGTCAAAACCAAAACAACTTGGCATGATTCCTTGAATTGATCATACAAGGCCATGAAAAATGGGTTATTTTAGGGATGTCGAGAAACAACATGCTCTCGGACGGAGCATTCTGATCTACCTAGACACCCTCTGTTGAGCATGGACTAGTTTTGAAAATTCTTCAAATGAACCAATTTTTTGCATGGCTGGCATCCATGCCAGGTTTGAATGAGTTCTGACACCGTATGCAAGTAGAAACACATCTAACCATTTATTGGCTTTTCTATCGAGAAAATTGCAGCAAATACAAAATTTGTCGAAAACAAAATCAACTTGGCATGTTGCCTTGAATTCGTCAGACAAGCCCATGGAAAAAAATTGAAATTATTTGGAGGATATCGGGAAACAGTGTGCTGTGGGACGGAACCTTCTGGCCGACCCGAACACCCCTCGTTGAATATGATCTATGTTTGGAAATCCTTCAAATGACCCCAACTTTTGTAAGAGGGTGGGCATGCCCATGATAGGCATCTATGTCAGGTTTCAACATTTTCTGACAATGTATGAAAGTTGCGACACTTCCTACCATTTATCTGCCTTTTTGACCGGAAAATGACAGGAAATGCTAAAGGTATCGAAAAATAATATAATTTGGCATGGTGCCTATAATTGGTTATATAAGTTCATGAAAAAAATTAGGTCATTTGACGGATACCGAAAACAAACGTGCTCTCACACAGAGGCTTCTGGCCTACCCGACCACACTCCGTGGAACATGGTGTTTCTTTGGACATTCATGAAATGACCTCAACTTTTGCTAGTAGGTGGTTGCTCTGTGGTATGCATCCATACCAGGTTTGAAGACAAAAATGTTTAAAATCATAATTTAAATAGGTACTTAAAATAGCCATTTTAATTTATCCATGTTTTCATGCGTGACAATGGACCGGCCAGTCGGGCGCCTCCTTTGAATATTTAATTCATTAACTTTTTTTCAAATTGATGAACTTTTTTTCCAATTCAGTAAATTTTTTGTCAAATTCATGGCCTTTATTTTTCAAATCAATGAAATCATTTCAATTTCATGAACTTTTTTCGTCCTAGGAGTTAGGGGTGCGCATAAATTCCGACAAACCCAACACTAAATCAATTTTTTTACAAGTTTGAAAAATTTAACAACACTCAATCATTTTGAAAAATAAATCATGGGTTTTATTTTGTTCACAAATTTGAGAAAATGTTCTCGAATTTAAGCAAATGAAAATGGAAAGAGAAAAAGAAGAAGAAATAAATAAAAATATAAAATAATAAAACTAAACAAAGAAGAAAACTAGACTGAGAGGATGCACAAGAAGAAGGATAAAAGAAGTAACTAGGCACAACAAGTGAGCTTTCCCAATTGGTTACAGTGGGTGGAAGTAAATCAGGAGGTTGGGAGTTCGAATCCTACCTAAAAAAATGGGCAATGACTACGATGGAGGGGGTTGTGCGCCTGTTTGTGTGACAGGCAGACGGATCAGCTATTTATGTCATACGTGTCAGATACAGAGGTGGGTATACCTTACCGTGAAATGGCCCTTAATTCTATGGTTTGTAAGAGGGGGGAGGGG
>LR738712.1:723961401-724003823 GCA_902687465.1 Secale cereale | reverse complement strand
GGCGGCGACTGCGGCGGCGGTGACAGGAGGAGAGAGGCAGGCGCACGGGAGGGAGAGAGAAAGAGAGAGAGAGAGGGAGACGGCGCCATCCCGTTAAGTGGGCCTTCTTTGCCGTCTGCTAGCAGACGGCAAAGAGAGCGACCGTCAGGTCGGGCGCATGTCTCCTCTTTGTCGTCCGCTAGCATACGACAAAGAAGCTGACCTAGCCACGCCGTGCCCTATGGGGCCCACCTGGCTCTTTGCCGTTTGCCTTTTAGGCCAGCTGACGGCAAATACACTTTTTGCGACCAACACTTTCTTTGCCGTCCGCTTCCGCAAAGTGGACGGCAAAGAACCTCTTTGCCGTCAGCTGGCAGACGGCGAAGAGGAGGCAGACGGCAAAATGCTAGTTTCCAGTAGTGAGAGGAGCGGGGGACTACGGAGTTTGTCGGAAATCCACTGGGGTGATTGAAAAATTACCACGAGGACAAGCTTTCCTGAACGGAGGGAGTAACAACTATCTTGTCATTCATTTTGACTGTCGGTTATACACTCATGTAGTCTTGTATACACTAGCTCCCTATATGTGTTCCCCCCAAAAAAAACTCCCAATATGTATGTTGCTTGCTTTAGCGGCCGGAGTACGGAGAGTTACGCCCTGTTTGGATACTCTAACTTAGTTAGAGGTTAGAGTTAGATTCTAACCCTGAACTAACTCTAACCAAAGAGGTGTTTGGATGGCACAGTCGTTAGATTGACAATAAATGATCTTTCTCAATCATTTGCTCTTTTTCTTAGAGAACTAACCCAAATAAGCACCTCTTGAGTGGGTTAGTTTTTTGGAATGGGTTAGATGCATCTAACCCAAACTAACCCTTCTGTTTGGATATTTTCGGGTTAGTTGATTCCAAACTAACCCAAACCAACTCTAACTCATGGATCCAAACAGGGCCTTAGATGGGATGGCAAGTACACAAGGGGAGCGGGCGACGAAAGGAGATATTTTACCACCACAGATGGTAGTTTTGTCTCCGAATCAGATTAGGTTGTTCCTATTATCGTTATTGTCATATATGCTATCAAAAAGGATTAATTCTTTTTTTTCGTTATGTGCATCTTATTATGGGAAATTGGTGTATATTTTGTATGGTTATGTTTTCTAGATGAGTCAATAAAACACTATCTATCGATTTTTTTGAGAAAAAACGCAAACGAGGAACGAGATCAAACAATGCATTTCCACGAACTGCAGCCCGTGAAAATATTTTTTTCTCGGAGAAAGTAATCTTGAATATGGAACTTCAACAACTCAGTATAAAAAGAATACGCCACTTCAATACAAACCAGACTTGTCAGGCACATATTTCTCAATCGACCTGAAATGACATTATAACTCATTAATTACATAATATATATATAACAGTTCATTAAACAATAGTCATTACTTGATACATTTTACACTTGTGTGGGAAAACATAATTCCATGATGAATATCCAAAGTCCTGATTTCTTCATATTTCCGTCCAGCTTTGCGTTGTTTGTTTGCTTGTTACATCCGACATGTCTTGTTAAACTAGGCATGTTTCGCTGCCACAGGAACGATGTGAACAGGAAGGTGGCCCCTTTTTTGCAAGCATGTCACCGTCTCGTACAAGCTTTGCTTCAAGGGAGTGAACTCCAGTCCTAGGTCCCTAAGCCTTTTGTTTGAGAACTTGTACGGCTTCGCCATGGGCTTGCCGTCATCTTCACACCTGCCATGCATGACAATTTTTTTTTCACAGTGAGCAAATAATGCCCAGAGTCGTCGAATCAAATGCATTGATATTATGATAAGGGGAATAGGTTCGGCAATTCATCATCGTGTGTGTTTTTCACGTCATGTTTTTCTTTGATACCATTTTTCTCGGGACAGACTGGAAGAATAGGTTTTCGAAGGATCTCGAAAAAAAAATTGGCTCTTGTTGACAGCGAAGTTCTCATAGTGGTGACAACAATTGTTTGGGCCGAATGGAAGTGGATACCCCGACGGTGCGCTCGCACCTAAACCAACTTACCACGAAACAAGGATAAATTGTGTATGTGTTTGAATGTCTGCCTTATTTATCATGGTAAGAATGTTCAAATCCAAAATTTCAAAACAATTCAAATGGTAGCCATGTTTCCCTCGAGGTAACATAAAGACCGGTGACCATCTGGTTGGAAAATACAAAAGGGAAAAAATAATCGTTTGGTTCACGTACTTGGCAGTGAGGGGGTACTGCAGGAAGAGGTCGCCTAGAAGCTGGAGGAAGTGTGCACGGTGCAGCACGGCGCCAATGCAGAGGTAGCGGCCACGTGCATCGGGGTGCTCGTAGACGAGCACGTGGGCACGGGCGACATCACGGACGTCGGTGTAGGCAGCGACAGCGTTCGGATAGGTTGCCTTTGCGCCCGTGAGGTAGCGTGCGACGTGGCTGCTACTGAAATTGAGGACCTGCTGCAGCATGGGGCCCATGGTCATGGACGGCACCACCACCGCCAGCTCCAGCCCCCTCTTGGCCGCCTCCTCGGACGCTGTGATCTCCGCCATCATCTTGGCACAACAGTACAGGTTCTGCACAGCGCCGGGATGCTGTAGTTTCAGTTCACTGGCGAGAAAGAAAGTTTGGGCGTGAATCTGATGAGGACTGAGCTTCTTACGCCGGTGTTTTTGCAGAAGTCATAGTCACTCCAGCAAGTCTCGTCGAGCACCGCGTCGGGGCTCCTGTTGGGGTCCATATGCACGGCGCCGTAGGAGGAGGTGAACACCACACGCCGCACGCCTGCATCCGCCGCTGCGTTGATCACGTTTCTCGTCCCCTCCACGGCAACAGGCACGAGGTCCTACAATGCAAGCAGAACATGTGTGAAATGCAAGTAGGCGTCCCGGAGAATAAGTGGTGAGCAGGCAGAGCACATGGACTTACGGGGTTGTTGGAGACCGGGGAGGCGATGTGAAAAACGCCGTGGCACCCGTGGAAGGCGGCACGGAGGCCGCCGTAGTCCAGGACGTCGGTGCGGCACAGGGTGAGCCTCTCCTCGGCACCGTCCAACGCCAATAAGTGCGCGTTCTTGCGGTCCGCTTCATGAACAAATGAAACCAATTAGCAAAGAGACAGGATGCATGGTAATGCGAGAGGTGGACGGGCGCTCACCGGGGTCCCTGGCGGTTCCCCTTACGTGGTAGCCACGGAGGAGGAGCTCCTTCACCACCCATGACCCGATGAATCCTCCTGCCCCCGTCACACAAACCATCTCGCCGTTGGCAATGGGCAGCATGGTGAGTGGTATGTACGTACCAATTTGCTTGATGCTATGGATGAGATTATTGTGTGCGTATTCTGCATGGTTATACTGCGGCACTATTTATACCGGCAACGCCACAACAAAACTGCTATGTAATATTATTACATGTCGGTAGAAAAAAAAGACGAGCGGGAGCCGAACATGGAAAGGTTCTGGCTGCAGCCTGGCGCAGGAAGCAAAACATAGAGCCGGCGGCTAAGGAGGGCCCAGGCGGCTACTGCACGAATGAGACCAGCAGTTGGATCATCGATCGGCCCTCAGGTTTGTCCACCTAAGCAAAGTTAATTACCTAATTTTTTTATACAAAGTAGGAAAATGATCAGTGCATTGCAACCGCATAAAAATCCTGTCAAAAGCTTCACGCCCTGGTTCTAGAGAATTGGCTCATGGGCCTTTTAACCCCGTCGCAACAGCCGGCGGTGCTACAGCGGTCTCGCCGCCCGCAACCACTGCCTCGGTAATTTGCTCGGACCTAGGAGTCTCGATAATTATTGCAGGATGATAATTAGTTTTATGTCAGTTTTATATTCTCGGGAGCAAGCAAACTATAGTTTGTACTCAACATTTTGACCTTTAGCATGTATCTACTACAATTTCAACCACATTTTAATTCGGTGCCTATGTACTATTTTATTTAGCATCGGTTGTTAAAACATCCAGTACCGGTCCAGCTTAATATGCAAAACCAGAGCTTTGTATTTTCAAGGAAGAGAAGGCTCGTGTAGTATGTCTATGCTCAAGTTGCAGGAAAATGTCCGCTAATTCCCACCATGAAGTTATGTTTTCCTGTTTATGTTTCTTAGTCAATAGACTTTTCTCTCGCAAAGCACCAAAATCTTTTATAGCTGCAAGTAAATATTGTCTTCACACATGAACTTGTGTGTCTACAGGTGTTGTAGAGGAGAGATAAGATTGCATGTGGATGGGGGTCGAGGTAGCGGTGTGTGGGACCAAGTGGATGCATGTGTAGCTCGCGCAAGGTAGCTGACGCCAGGCTGTTTACAGTCAGCTGGATTAGATCAATTCCCTCTCTAACACCCTTCGAGAGACTTACAAACAGTGCATCCCTCCTAGATCTCACGCACCCGAGCTCCTCCTCGCGCCCTTGTCCACTAAGCAGGCAACCTCCTATGCGCCCCTGTCCCACAACTTTCACATGAGCCCTCGCAAGAGCTGGAACCCGAGTGGGTCGAGCCAGTCATCCTCATCAGAATCTGTAGTAGCAGGAGGAGGAGGAGGACCTGCCGGTGCAGCAGCTCCTCCCTCGCTTCTCCCTGCCGTTCTACCCCCAATCTTCTCTCTCGTCACCCTATCTCTTCTTTCTCGAATAGGAATCAACAGCTCCACCACAACAATGATGCCGCCCCCATGGACCTACGAACTGCTACCGTCACGCCTGACCTGCATGCCCGCATCAGCAAGAGCATCTCCCTCTCTTCGAGCCTCATGGACTCGATCTTCTCCTCCTCGTCCGATGGGGATTGGCAGGTCTACTCTCCTATCACTCATGCAGGAATGGCTACTAGTGGCCGGCGCAAAAAGCCCAGCATTGGTGGGCAGGGTTCTCAACGCCGCCCTCCACTACTAATATGGCATGACTGGCGGGCGCGCCTGCCGGTCATAAAGACCTAGTAGTGGCAAGCTATATTCTAGAGCCGTCCACTAGTAATGCATTAACGACATACACTACCAATGGTGGGGTCACTATTCACACACCACTAGTAGGTAAATTTACTTGTGGCGGTCCTCATTTCCCACCAGCCACTTGTATGATTTTAAAAAATGGATCCTCCCGGCAACGTAGTAGTTGCACTCAATGGCATGAACACACGCACTCAGTTGTAGGCTCACAACATTGCCACACACGCTGGATCTTCCACCCCATGCACGCATGATCTACCATCGCCTGCCCGTCGGCTGGATCCTTTCCCGCGTGCCCAGTCGCTGGATCTGCCGTCGTGAGCCCGCTCGCTTGACACATCATCGCGGGCCCGCTGTATCCACTGTCGAGCGCCCCCACTGTATCCACTGTCGTGCATACGCACTCTAGATCCATCGCTGCTTGCACGTCCACTAGATCTGCTCATGCGAGCCTGCTTGATCCGCTGATACGCCCGCTGGATCTGCCGCCACGTGCAATGGTTTTGCCATTGGAGCATCAAAGTCCGCAAAGACCGGCGCCCGCCATGCCCGCGCCGACACGGGCCGCCGCCGTAGCTGAAGGCACAAAGAAAGAATTTAGGTGAGATAGAGGGAGTTTGGCAAAGAGATAGAGAGAGAGATAGAGATGGGGGTTGGGAGAGAATGAGGGTCTCGAGACAGAGAGAAACGAGTTAGATAGGCACATGGATAGGAGGAGGACAAATAGATGGTCGGGATGGACGGCTGAGATGGCGATTCGTGGGAGAGCCGCCTTGTCCATTCAGAACACGCCATTTTGACCATGTCGGATTGCCCAAGTATCAGTGGTGGGCGCTCGAGTGTGCATGCCATTGGTAAGACGCCATTTTATCACTTTTATCACTTTATCATATTTATCACATAACACAAGAAATTACTTCGTCTGTTACTTTCTCATGATTGCCACGTAGCACACAATACAAGAAATTTCTTGTGTTCAAACACTACATCGCCGAGTAATTAATTTCTTGTGTTGTGGTACCTGGCAATCGTGGGAAAGTCACAAAGTAAGCAATTTCTTGTGTTATGTGCTAAGTGACACTCGTGGTGAGTCACAGAGTAAGTAATTTCTTGTCTTATAAACTAAGTGATAAAATAGCGGTAAAGTCGTAGAGTAAGTAATTTCTTGTGTTATATGCTACGTAGTAATAATGAGAAACTCAGAGAGTAAGTAATTTATTGCGTTATGTGCTACGTGAAAATCGTGGGAAATACATAGAAAGTATGTTTGTTATGTTATGTGCTAGGTGGTAATAGTGGTAGTCGCAGAGTAATTAATTTCTTGCGTTCCAACACTAGGCCATCGAAATTAGTGAATCAACATGATGGTTGTTGGAATTTTCATTCAAAAAAATACAACTGACGCCCGAAAATCATGAAACTTGGCATGTTATTATGATATACCCATAGAGGTAATGGTAAAAATTTGACAATGTTTCTGAAAAGTTGTCACGTACATAGCTTACAAACCGGACCATCTTCGAGGAAGAAACTAGGTTTGGAGGGGAAATGGGTCAAGTTTGTATGTGCATCAAACACTGCTTTGTTGGTTGACCATTAAAAAAAATCTCACTTAAAACACAACATTATATCTATCATGTGATAATTTTCCATTTTCTCGGATTCTTTTGCTATATTTAAGCATTTAAACGTGTTTTCAGACATTTGAAATAGAGCATATTGCATTTGAAATGACCGCTCCTTCCTCGGTAAGTTTTCAAACTTTTTCACACTCAACATACATTGTTACATGTGACAAGCCAAATTTTGGCATTGTTTCGGGTGAGTCTGCTATATTTAAGCTTTTAAGTGCATTTACCTCTATGTAATAATTAGAATTATATTTAATGTCCTAAAAATAGTCAGTTAACATGAAAAAGGGCCAAACTCATGCATGAAACTTTAAATGATGTACCTTTAATGTACATTTTTTTAGTCCGTAAGACTAAATCTAAAACACGAAAACCCTTGCATTACAAGAAAAGGAGAAAAAAAATACCAGTGGCATGTGGGAAAAAAGCACCCGCCACAGGTAGGAAAAAGTTAGCGGTGGCGGGCAAAAAAAGTCACTAGTGGCGGGCAGAAACCCACGCAAGCATTAAAAAACAGAAAATAATAACAATATCACGGGGTATGTGTGTAGCAGCAGCGCGACCTTAGCAGTAGCGAGTTATAAAAAGCCTCGCTACAACTTTTATCATAGTGCAGTAACCTGGAACACGCTACTGATACATGCAGATAGCAGTAGCATGGGGCTACCAGCGCTATTGCTAAAAGTTAGTTGTAGCGTCGTTCCAGTAGCGCGGGTGCTCACGGTACTGCTCGGATTTTCTGTAGTAGTGAAGTCGACCGTGAGGCGCACGGCCTTGTCCACCTCCTGGCTGATCTCCTGATACGTCTCCAACATATCTATAATTTTTGATTGTTCCATGCTATTATAGTATCAATCTTGGATGTTTTATATACATTTACTAGCAACTTTATATTATTTTTTGGGACTAACCTATTTATATAGTGGCCAGTGCTAGTTGTTGTTTTCTGCTTGTTTTTTTAATTTGCAAAATATCGATAGCAAACATAGTACAAATGCCACGAAACTTTTTACAGATTTTTTTTCTGGACAGAGTCACCCAGGGAGCCAAAGGAGCACACGAGGGGAGGCCCATGGGGCTCACTAGGCACCAGGGCGCGCAAGGGCCCCCAAGCGCACCCTGGTGGGTAGTGGGGCGCACAACCACTCCTTGACCCACCTCTGCGTGTATAAATACTCTAATATCCCAGAAACCCTAGGGGACTCGACGAAATACTTTTTCCGTTGCCGCAAGTTCCTGAACAACGAGATCCAATCTAGAGGCCTTTTCCAGTACTCTGCCGGAGGGGTCAACGATCACGGAGGGGCTCTTCATCCTCCTTATCACCCCTCCGATGATGTGTGAGTAGTTTACCATAGACCTACGGATCCGTAGCTAGTAGCTAAATGGTTTCATCCCTCTTTTTGATCTTCAATACAATGTTCTCCTCGATGTTCTTGGAGATCTATTTGATATAACTAATATTTCCGGTATGTTTGTTGGGATCCGATGAATTGTGAATTTATGATTAGATCTATCCATACATGACTTTTATAGCCTTGTATTTCTTCTCCGGTTTATTGGTTTGGTTTGGCCAACAAGATTGATTTATCTTACCATGGTAAGAGGTGCTTTGTGATGGGTTCGATCTTGCGGTGCTCAATCTCAGTGGCAGAAGGAGACATGACACGCATGTATTGTTGCTATTAAGGATAACAAGATGGGGCTTGTTCATACGCGAGTTTGGCTTGTCTGCATCATGTCATCGTTCTTATTGCATTACTCCATTTTTTCATGAACTCAATACACTAGATGCATGCTGGATAGCGGTTGATGTGTGGAGTAATAGTAGTGTATGCAGAATCATTTCGGTCTACTAATCTTGGACGTGATGCAAATATACATGATCATTGTCTTGGATATCGTCATAATTATTTCCTTTTCTATCAATTGCCCAACAGTAAAAAAATTACCCACCGTATACTATTTTCTTGAGAGATGCCTCTAATGAAATATACGTCCTCGGGTCTATTTCCTATCATATTATTTTCAGATCTATAAATAAAAACCAAAAAAATACTTTACTGTGTTTTATTTGCATCTATCAATCTTCCATTTATCAAATCTCAATATCATTGACGGATTGACAACCCCTCTACGCATTGGGTTGCAATTATTTGTTGTGTGTGTGCAGGTGTTGTCTACATAATATTGCTTGGTTCTCCTACTGTATTGATAACCTTGGTTTCATAACTGAGGGAAATACGTCTTATGCTGCATCATCCCCTCCTCCTCGGCGAAATACCAACTCAGATCACAAGTAGTAGGAAGGATTTCTGGCACAGTTGCCGGGGAGACATCATCAACATTTATCAAGTACCTACGCATAAACTCTCATCTCCTTACTTTATTTGCCATTAGCCTCTCGTTTTGTTTTGTCCCACTTCTAAAACATTTTTACAAAAATACAAAATACACTAGTGCACAACCGGGCTATAGCACCGGTTCGGAAGGCCTTTTAGTGCCGGTTCTGTAACCGGCACTAAAGGGTGGGGACTAAAGGTCCCCCCCTTTTAGTACCGGTGCTGCACGAACCGTCACTAAAGGGCCACCACGTGGCACGAGCCAGCGTCGTGGGCCGGGACCCCTTTAGTACTGGTTGGTGTACTAAAAGGTTTAGGTTCTTTGGGTTTATGATTTATTTTTCCTATAATTTTTTGTTTTCCATTTAATTATTTTTCATTTGCTGGTATTTGACGATACTACATATTGTACACGTATGCATATATATAAATAGAATTTCTGGCAGAACCGATCATATATATATATAGACGCATCATCGAATGTCTCACACGATTCACATATATGCATGCACACATGCATGTATATCCTACAATTTGATATATATATACAATTTCTCCTACATGGAGGCATTACTGAGGTAGCGGGTAATGGTATTCTCCGTCGGGCTTATGACCTGGTCGAGCAAAAATCCTGCTATTTCCTCTTGAATTGCTCGTACCCGATCCTCCTGCACGAGCTTATCCCGCATCTCATTGAACTTCAAAAGAAGGAGATCAATATGCATGTATTAGTTGTGTGATTAGATATCGATAATGATGTAAAAATTGTGAGTAGTGTTCTGGCAAACATACCCATAGCTGTGTATCATCCGGTTTCCTTTCGGACGCCATCATGCGAATGTTCTCGCAAATGTAGTTATGCACATAAATTATTCCCCGGCGCCTGCTTCATGACCTTTACGAGAATATAATTCTATCAGATAATAATTAGTCAAGCATGATAATTAATGGTATTGAAAGTAGAATTAAAGGGATGGTAGCTAGCTAGCTAGCTAGTACTACTTAGTTTATTACTTTGGGTCGATACCAATACAATTCTTGTTTCCATGGCGGGCCTGGAACCACTTTGATGAAATTTTTCCAAGCCCTGCCCGTCGGCAAAGAAAATGAATAAAGGAGTTATTATAATTAGTTGATATCAGGAAATGACGAACTAAAGAGGCCGACATATAGGGCAATAATGATTAAAATTACCTGTTGACTATCTCCTTCATGATTGAGTAGTCTTTAGGATCTTTAAGTAGTGAGTCCAATAGTATAACATGTCCTTCTTCAACTTGAATGTCTAACAAGATCCTATGGAAACTGCATGCGCACACGTTCGCATGTATAAATTAAGCGGGCATGTGCATAACACTCATCAACTACCCTAGACCATATACACTTATTAACATCTAGCTAGTAAGCAAAAACAGAATTCGTAGTATACAAGACAGTATGACTCACGTGAAGTTGTAAGGAAGTAGTATATCTCCATTGGTATTGAGGCGCTTCAAGAAATCTAGCATCTTTTCCTCTACGTCCTCTCGATACCATGCATGTGTCCATGTCTCTTCATTCACGGTATTTGGGTCAATGGACCCAATACCATAGCGTCCAACTTTTTTCATTTCATATATCTTCATCTTGCATAATTAACACCATAGAAAAGAATATAGTGAGGATAATTACATGCAATGATCAACGAGCACTAAGCTAGCTTGAGACTTAAATTACAGAAAGAAATCATTTACAGACAATTGCAACTGACGATAGATTTGTCGAGTGCGTCTTGATTGAATAACTGAAACAATTCTGAATACTCAACGGACAAAGCTGACTCATGGAAGTAATACTCTGCCTTGACTTTCACCATGAGGGATTCTCGATTGTGAGTCTTGCAAATTTTCATGTACCAATCATGCAATTCATACATTCTGGTTGGGAGCTTCTTGACCTCCTCAGGCTCTAGCATAGGTTGGCCGCGAACATATTGCCATTTTAGTTCCTCCTCTGTAAAGTTTCCATGGGCTCGAGCCCTAGGAGTTGTTCTACAGTGCAACCGATCTCTGTAGCCTACCTTATATGATCGTCGGTTATTATCACATCATCATCGGCGTCGGTACTCACATGTAGGGGGATCTTCGCTGGTACAACAATCGGGGGGATCGATTGCGCTGCCTGTTCTCCCAGCTAGGGAACGGGTTTCCCACATTTTTTGCCAGCTGCTTGGCTCGAGCTCAAGCTAAACTCCTGCTATAGACGTGCTGGATGTGCCTTCCTGATTTGGCGCTCATAGTATGAGTCAACAGGCTTGGGAGCTGGTTTTCTTGCCATATGAATAAAGTGGTCAACGACTTTCTCAGTCACTTTCTCCTTTGGCGGCGGTGCCGGTTTCGGTCCAAAATGGGCGTCCACTTGAGCCTTCACTCGGTCATGTCGTGGCCTCTTAGGAAGAGGAGTGGGGCTTGGACCATATTGATATCGCTTGCCTCCGCCTGTACCTCCTGTACTACCTCGACTTGTTGTACCGCTACGCACCATAGCTGCGGTGGCTCTCTTCTGCGATTGCTGAGGCAGCGTAGACGGCTGAGGTGGCTGAGTTAGAGCAGGAGGTGTGTCCTGACGCTGTGCCGGACTTGAAGGAGCGGGAGTCTGATGACGCGGTGGCGGACTTCGAGGCGGAGTCGGCTGACGCTGTGCCGGACTTAGAGGACGAGTCAGCTGACATGGTGGCGGACTTGGAGGAGCGGGAGTCTGCTGACGCGGTGGCGGACTTCAAGGAGGATCGGCTGACGTGGTGTCGGTGGCCTTCGAAAGATGGTGCAATCCTTTATCCATAGGATGATACGATGTATGGCCTCTCCCAGTGTGTGCTCCTCGTCACCTCCAGGAATGTCAAGCTCTAACCCCGAATATTGGTCCACCACCTCATCAACCACGACACGAGCATAGCCGGCTGGAATCGGGTTGCAATGGAAGGTTGCTTCACGGGGATTTGTATAAGCAATGGCGTCCGCCACCTTCATGGATATGTTCTTCATTTTGAAGTGAGCTCATAGTTAGTGTTCTTCATGATGTCATTCATAGGGTATCTATCCAGAAGTGTGTCGTCCGGGGCGGAACCCATGCTGCTTCTCGGCATGGATGGGACGGTGCTATCCAATGCTGGATCATCCGCTAGTTGCTGCCGCTGCTGAGACCCCCTTTCCTGGCTAAGTGAGTCGATCTGCTGTGCTGCTGTAATTTGAGTGCCAAGGCCGTGTGCGCTGATTCTAGGCCTTGAAGGTGTTCTGCTTCCTTCTTCCTCTGCTCCTCCTCCAGCTTCTTCCTTCTCACACGGCCTCTGTAGTTGGCATTCCAGTCCGAAAATCCCTCATACCACGGAACAACGCCCTTGCCTCGTGTTCTTCCCGGGTGTTCAGGATTTCCCAGGGCATGCGTAAGCTCATCGTTCTCTCTGTTGGGCGTGAACACCCCCTTTCGAGCAGCGTCTATTTCATCAAGTAACTTATCTTCGGCTCCTTTAAGACATGCCTTCTTTGAATCATCGCATGTCTTCGGGTCGAATGGCCCCCCATGTGCATAGAACCAAGTCCTGCACCTGGGGGGCCAGATCAATGTAACTTGAGTGACCCATGCATCTATCATCTCTTGCTCAGAGATATCCCACTTAGGCATTTCCACCACGTAGCCACCTGGCCCCAGCCTATGGAACTGCTCCTTTTTTGCGGCATTGGCCTTGTTTTTTCTCGACCGTTTCTTAGATAATTCTGATTCCTTGAATTTCACGAAAGCGGGCCAGTGTTCTCTTTGCTTCTCCAGTGTTCCCTTGAATTCTGGAGTCTTCTTTCCTCCTTTGACGTAATTGGCCCATACAGTTTACTTGTGGTTGTTGAATGCAATTGTCATCTTCTTAAGAGCAGCGTCCTTGACTTTCTTCTTATCATCATCTGCGAAATGATCTGTAGGGTGAAATGTTCCACGAGTTTTTCCCAAAGCAGAGATTTTGCTTTGTCGTCGACAAAAGTAAGATCTGGATGTTTCTTTGCTGGCTCTTTCCATTATTGAATGTAGATCGGGAGTTGGTCCTTCACAATAACTCCGCACTGACAAACGAACTTGTTCGCAATTTTCTTAGGCGCTAGTGGTTCGCCATCAGCTTTGATGGCATCGATGTTGTATTTTACGCCCTCCTTCAATTTTTTGCGCGGGCCTCACACTGTCCTGCTGCCTGTAGAAAATTTGCTTGATTCGGAGGGCTGAAAGAAGAAAGATATCTATTCGTTAATATATCTTCAAATCATTAAAAACATGTGATGATCACCAGATGCCTGCTTATATAAATATAACTCGCCGGTCTCTGTTATTTCAAGATCAACATTTTCGGTGTCATCATAATCATAGTTCGACTTCATAAATTCGGTCGTCGCGATCGAATATCATATCACCCTCCCCGGTATTGTTCAGATATTGGGAGCCGTCATCTTCTTTATTCTGATCATCTGGCCTGCGAGGGGAGCGTATGATCTCGAAAAGGGCCTCTTCTCCCTCTCTGCCGGTATTGTCTGCCATAGCTTTTATTTAACTATTCCAGAAGAAATAGAAAACAATTTAGTATTCAAATTACAATGCATGCATGCAATCAATAAGGAAAAACTGAATCACAGTACATAATATGCATCGTCTTGAATAATATATAATCTCGAATACATCGTCTCGAATAATATATAATCTCGGATACGTTGTCTCGAATAATATATATAATCTCGAATACATCATCTCAAATAATATATATAATCTCCAATACATCGTCTCGAATATTATATATCGAATACATCACTAGCTAGATAGCTAATAAAGACCAAAAACTATAGAATAATCTAGTTAACTCGCGGTTCCTGAGGTGCGGGAGGTGGACACCCAAAGAGAAGGAACCATCACAGGATCATAGCTCCGGTCATCTCCCCAAAGAACCTGCCAGGTATTGAAGAACTTGACGTCCATAGCAGCCATGTAGCGACGGACGTGCTCGTCCTCCTCCCTGACACGGTGACGCACGACCTCCGGTGGGGCCGGCTCCCTCCGCACCGAAAGTGGCCCACGCAAACGCCACCACAGGAGCTCAGGGTCGACGACGGGACGTTCCTCACCAAGCGATGAGCCCCTGAAGGTAGCACCTCCCAGTGCCAGCCCAGCAGAGCCCAGTCCCGGACATGGGGTCCTCTGAAGCAGGACGTCGTCGCGAACGGGTCGACGACGAGAATGCTGGCCGGGCATCGTCGAGAACAAGTACTATATGCAAACGTAACATTCTAAATTTCTATAACTAAAATTATAAGAAACTAAAAAATAATCGATCATCGCCTAACAATTTGAAATTAATCTAATTCATCTAGCTAAAACTAACATTTCTAAAATTTTTATATAACTAACATTTCTATATACTACTAGTAGAATGCCCGTGCGTTGCCACAGGCATTTTAAAAATTAAAAATCTTATTGGCTCATCATGAACATGTTCTATTGATAATAATATCTGAGTTTTATGGATATATGATATTCCTAATTGCAATTAAATGTCACTAATTTCTCGATCCATCAACCGTGGGTAAGTGCAAAAGTAAATGAATATAAGTTGAGCGAAATAAGGAAGAATCAAATGAATGAACAAATGAACCGTGCTCATGCCTTAATCACTTCTTCTCCACCTGAAAATGGAACCCAATACGTTCTGATGCAACATTTGCATTGCTCCACGGTAACCGATCAGCCTTCTCACTCGCACTGAGGAGCCCCATTTGGCCATTCCTTCCGCCGCCGGCCTCAACATCACCCTTGATATATCTCTCCGCCAGCTCCGTCACGAAGCCATGTCCACCATGTTTCACTGCATCTTACATTACTCCTCACATAACATAAGTACTATTGTTCAAACATGCATACCAATCGTTAGATCGAGCACATCTAAACATTTGCTTTCCATCACTTTTTATTCCACCCCTCTCTCCATGAGATGTCTCCCGTACCGCATCAACAACACTCCCCTCGTCACACGTCCAGCATGGGTCGCCGCCCCTCATGGGAATCAACTCAATATTATAAGGGAAAAACTAAAAGCCTGGAAACATAAACCAATGCATCCATCTAGTAAATAAGCTCTACTTGATGACAACCAATGATTAAAAAAAGAATTATCTTGATCACATCCAGCCTAATAGGAGATTATATGGGTTGCAAAATCCACACATAATCGCACAAGGCATTTAAATTTTTAAATACCACAATTATCATAACAATGAAAATAAAGCTAGGGATATTGAAAAATGTAAGACAGTAGCGCTCTATCTCTCCGATATTGTTCAGTGGACAGGGATGCACCCAGGCATTATTGTTATCTTGAAAGAAAATCTGGGTTGAATGACTTCCTTGGTCATAGAAAGCGTCGGAGCTCCTTGAACCTACATACTTAACCCTTTCTGTTAGTCAAGATCGACAAATAGCTAGGCATTGGTAATCAGGAATGTACCTTTTAATCAAGTTATTTGCTCCATTGATGTCTGGGTTGAAGTATTATCCAAGACTGATTAGTCGTAAAAGTATTAGCATCTAAAATTCAGTGTGAGAAAGCCTTAAAAGTATTAGCAGACAACATAAAACACAATAGCAGGAAGCCAAAAGCAAAATAGTTAAGTGCATACAATCAAGGGCATGTGGCCTCCAGAAATCCCTAGCAAGAGACACTCGTCTTCTACCCCACATTACATATGTCAAAAGATACTACGCATAATAATAACTCATTTGGTTATCTAGCTGACCAGATCAATTGTAAGGATCACGTGGTTCTTATTTCAGTGAATAGGAATTTCGTTGAATAGTGAACTTAACTGGTATAAAAGAACTATAATATGGGTTGCTCTTAAACCACAAAAGATTTTTCTAGAAGATCAAAATAAAATACGTGCAATAACTCACTAAGAATCTTCTCTGTTCTTACAATTTAGGGATACCAACTCTTGAGTAACGGAGTAATAATAGGACATTGCGTAGCTCAATTCACGTGAGCTAGATTGACACACTATTGCTGCAGCCAGAGGTGATATCCAAAGCAATGGGTGGGATAAAATTCTCGACAACAACCTGCAATCAGGTAGTGAAGGACCATTTGATGACTATAAACTTGATAGTTAAGACATCTTTCAACCTTTGTAAAATTAGATACGGATTAAAAAGCCTATGGCCTCATCCCGGCCATTAACATCAAAACCATCATTTTAGATTTCTTAAGTTGCAACATATTTTCTCGTACCATATCAATAGGGCATCATGCAATATAACAGAAGACCGTTCAAGTCTATCATGTGTATTTAGGAAAAAGAGCAAATATTGCAGTAAATTTTTGTGATGAAATAATATAAAAGAGGTTATGGAACATACACCTTGGTTTCTTCTAAGCCTCGGTAGAAGCATGGTTGCTTGCATTTGATATGCAAGGAAGAAAAAATGACATTCAGAAAGGGCACCACATGCGTCAACTGATTAAGAAACTCAGAAGCACCTCAACTAATAATTGAAAAAAGTGTCCTTAAATAGAATCTCACATATAAATCTATAAGCATAAATAACAAGCAAGTAAAAATCAAAAGAAATAAAAAAATTTGGTGAAGCACATTATACTTTTACATTAGAGCCTACAGATATTGCAAAGACATGAGAAAAGGTCAACATGGCAATATTGTTCAGTGGTCAAATAATCCCAAAATGATACATTGAGAAATCTATATTGGCCTTCCAATTTATAGAAGAATGCGAAAGAAAACTTAGTTAGACTTTTACACGATGCTCATTTAACTTGAGACGGAAAAAAAATGTGCCATCATAACTCAATGCTAATATATACAACTCCCATGCTGCAGGCAACATTGCTATGGGCTACAATGTCTATAAATTGCCCGTGCGCTGCATCAGGGGCATACATATTCTAATGGGTCAATACCAATGGTGGCTAACATATACCTTTAGGATCCTTTCGCACACCAGGTGGTTGTTGACTTCTTTATCATTAACGCATTGTCGTCGGCGACGATCTCTGCCTTCTTATTCTCACTATTGTGGCCGTCCTTATCATCCTTGTTGATCAGCTCCATCAACAATCCATTGTTCTTCTCCACCATTCTTTAGCACTCTAGCAGCTGTATGGCGAGCTGGTCGTCGTTATTCATGTCGAAGGAGCCAACAAGGTCAAGAGGTTGTTGATGTTCGTGCTCTCCTCCCCATGGTCGTTATCACCGCTGCTTGGGGCATCATTAATCAATGACAGCCACACTGCAAACTCATTCTTCATGTTCATCTCGTCCTCCTCAGTACACTATAGTCAAGGACGACCACAACTATACGAGTGGCAGGGGATATCGGTTTACCTTCGTGTACTTTTCATCTATCATATTGAAACTTTGAAACTTATATTCCATTTAATTCTATTTGGCATCTAAAACAATACATGAACAAACTACTCGAGTTCAGAGAGTAGCACAGTAAAAATACTACTTGCATCTAAGAGAAAGGCTACATCAAGTAGTAGAATCTGCATGGCATGTGTGCTAACCTGGTCTGGATGATGTGAGTTAACAATATTGAACCCCTCTTATGTGTATGCTGCCCCTCTCAAACCCTCTCAAACACCTGCAACCAGAAATAGATGAGACCCATCTATTAAGACTACAAAAATGAAAGCTGAAACATGTAAGGGCATTTGGGCATCGTGCAGAAACACGCTGACCAGTCGCTTTATTTCAGGATCAAGAACAAAACATGAGAGCTTCTCTCATCAATTACCTCAGCAGAAGCTTCATACATCTCTGATTTGCCAAGCGCCTTCCACATTCATGCGGCTGAAAAACTTCCCGCTTCCTACCGGCATGTCTTGCATTGATGAAGACCCAGGCTGAGCTTTGCTCCGCGGCGCACTCACTTCTGCTCAAGTACGCGAACATCGGAAGGGGGAGATGTTGGAGATTTAGAGGGGATTGAGGGGAATGGATCCTCACATCAGTGAGGCATGCGATGCATGTGCATCTGTGTCGAGTTTGACCTGGCTACAAAAAAGGAGCATAAGCATATGTCAATGTACATTATACCTAAATTATTGCCCGTGCGTTGCTACGGGAGTTAAAAAAAATTAAGTTTCAAAGGTATTTTACTGATTTAACCTAATGCATATCACATAGTTTCATGTTGCTATGGGTACAAAATATGTATAGCATGACCATTCGAGCACATGTTGTGGTCATGCTGTCTTCCTCTCCTTAACTATTCCACGTTTTCCTGTTGCTCCGCTCTACTCTGCAGTAGTACGTACATTGCTACTGTACTTTGAGAAACTTACAAAGCAGGAGAAGACATAATATAATCTCCCTTGTCACTTTGTTGCTCTTCGCTGAACACTATTCACGTGATATATCACATGCACATATCAGAAGCACATGTGTCATGAAATACAAACATTACTGCCCATGCATTTCTACAGATACTTAATTCTCGTACCACGATCACCATATGTTGTCGTCGCTCTCTTTGCTCCCTTGGATCTGTTTTGCAAAAAGGTACTACCTCTGTTCACTTTTATAAGTCCTTGAAGACATTTCAGACGGTGTGTAAAACAGTCTATTTTCTTATGTCTGAAACGACTTACAAAAGTGAACGGAGGGAGTAGTACTCGACTTACAATTGATTTCTGTTTTTCTATATTGGAAGCGAAACCACTAAATATTATCCAAGACGAGTAAATCAAGTGCTCTGCAATAATTACCCTATTACTATCCCTTTCCTTCTTTATTACTATCCTTGGCGAAGAAGATGACGGCTTTGACACTGACTTCACTGACTACAACGGAGAATCCAAGGGTCCTCACCTTCGGAGTGATTGTTTTAGTAGATTTCTACCTTAACCGTGATAACTCTGAATTTTATCAGATCATAAAGCACGCAGTTTGCTGCATACTTTGTCGGATATATCATAGTGTTACTTTGGAAGAGCTTTCCAGATTAATTGTTATCATGCATAAATAGGTAGTTGTAGCACCGTGATAACCCCTCAAAGAGTTTTGCCAACTCTGATATTTATAGATGTTTCCGCCAAAAATAGACAATGATGTTTCCTATAAAAATATATATCATGTAATCATCTATCCTAAAGGAATTGCTTCAAAATAGAAATAGCTAGCATGAACCCATAATTATAAACGTTAGTACATAATCCTGGACATCATTTCTTTGTCATCCTATGTCTGTACAAAAAATAAATAAAGGATAACATTATTACAGAGCTTAGAGATCAATAAATTGTATGATCAGAATTTACAAAAAAAAACCTATGTGGTCAAACATATTTGCTTACTCAAGAAAAGAATTTGGGGTTCACAAGCTTCTTGTCTGTGCATTGCTCTTGGGGATTCAACGATCATCAAATACAAACAATTTTTGGATAAAGTTGCATTACTATCCATCTGATTGGAGACTACATGAGATGATGGTCGGGAACTTGGAAGTGCGTTCAGATCACATTCTGGAACAAAACTACATAACTTCTTATAAGAAACGTCAGGTACATGGTAATAATAATTGTTCGGCACTGTATGCTGGAACAAAAAGGTTACATATACATAGTAATAATAATTGTTCCCTAAAAAAGTAATAATAATTGTTCGGCACTGTATGCTCATGACCGCTGAACGGATGGTTTCCGAAGGAAAAAAAATTGAGAAGTTACACAGATAAGACTGCCTAAAATATGGTTCCCCCTATACTGCATCAACTCTTATAGAAAACGACATGTTTAAATCCATGGGAGAGGGCGAGGCACATGCATACCTTGCTGCCTTGCCCGTGCGCAGTTCACATCCATCCACTACTGCAGGTTCTCGATCTAGAGGGCCCTGACCTGCAACCAACAGACGCTTCCACCGCGGCCGTCGTAGTATGCAGCCTGGAAAATGGCGGCTGCTGGTCCGACATCTGAAGAGTGGGTGGTGCTCGCTGCTGCGGCGGCGACGGATGGTGCCCCAAAGCAGCGGCGCGGGACGATGGTGAGATGAGGGGGAGGGGGAGATGGGGGAAGAAAGGGATCGTGCTCTGGGTGAAAACTGAAAAGAGAGGAGAGGGAAAATCGGCTTGCTTTTTCATCTGTGTGGATAGATGGAAGTAGGGAGGACGTCCGGAGAGATTTTTGGAAGGGAAGCCAGAAATTTCGGCGGCAATAATGGTGATTTCTCGCTGTGCTGGTGCGTGAGTAATGCGGACAAAAGGAAAGTTGATTACTGCCCGATATTGACCGGAATTAATCGCGTATGCATTACCAAATAAAGAGATTGATTGCCAAATTACTCCCAAAGATTGATCGGGAGGAGAGGAAACTCCGTGGAGAGGTGGGAGAGGATGGACGAAGGGGTGAACGTAAGACGGGAGAGGGAACACTACGTTTTTTTAAAGTAGTAGAGATTTGGATGTGATTGAGGGATGAGGTACTTATTAAGGTAAGGTTGATTATTATGATTAAGGGGTGAGAGGCTTATGGTAAGATTGATTAATTTATATTTGGTCTTTATAGATTGATTAGAGATTAACCGTGATTGATTCTTTTAAATGCCGCATGGAAAGTTATGATCTGCTTAAAATAGAAATAAAGGAATTGCTTCAAAATAGAAATAGCTAGCATGAACCCATAATTATAAACGTTAGTACATAATCCTGGACATCATTTCTTTGTCATCCTACGTCTGTACAAAAAATAAATAAAGGATAACATTATTACAGAGCTTAGAGATCAATAAATTGTATGATCAGAATTTACAAAAAAAAACCTATGTGGTCAAACATATTTGCTTACTCAAGAAAAGAATTTGGGGTTCACAAGCTTCTTGTCTGTGCATTGCTCTTGGGGATTCAACGATCATCAAATACAAACAATTTTTGGATAAAGTTGCATTACTATCCATCTGATTGGAGACTACATGAGATGATGGTCGGGAACTTGGAAGTGCGTTCAGATCACATTCTGGAACAAAACTACATAACTTCTTATAAGAAACGTCAGGTACATGGTAATAATAATTGTTCGGCACTGTATGCTGGAACAAAAAGGTTACATATACATAGTAATAATAATTGTTCCCTAAAAAAGTAATAATAATTGTTCGGCACTGTATGCTCATGACCGCTGAACGGATGGTTTCCGAAGGAAAAAAAATTGAGAAGTTACACAGATAAGACTGCCTAAAATATGGTTCCCCCTATACTGCATCAACTCTTATAGAAAACGACATGTTTAAATCCGTGGGAGAGGGCGAGGCACATGCATACCTTGCTGCCTTGCCCGTGCGCAGTTCACATCCATCCACTACTGCAGGTTCTCGATCTAGAGGGCCCTGACCTGCAACCAACAGACGCTTCCACCGCGGCCGTCGTAGTATGCAGCCTGGAAAATGGCGGCTGCTGGTCCGACATCTGAAGAGTGGGTGGTGCTCGCTGCTGCGGCGGCGACGGATGGTGCCCCAAAGCAGCGGCGCGGGACGATGGTGAGATGAGGGGGAGGGGAGATGGGGGAAGAAAGGGATCGTGCTCTGGGTGAAAACTGAAAAGAGAGGAGAGGGAAAATCGGCTTGCTTTTTCATCTGTGTGGATAGATGGAAGTAGGGAGGACGTCCGGAGAGATTTTTGGAAGGGAAGCCAGAAATTTTGGCGGCAATAATGGTGATTTCTCGCTGTGCTGGTGCGTGAGTAATGCGGACAAAAGGAAAGTTGATTACTGCCCGATATTGACCGGAATTAATCGCGTATGCATTACCAAATAAAGAGATTGATTGCCAAATTACTCCCAAAGATTGATCGGGAGGAGAGGAAACTCCGTGGAGAGGTGGGAGAGGATGGACGAAGGGGTGAACGTAAGACGGGAGAGGGAACACTACGTTTTTTTAAAGTAGTAGAGATTTGGATGTGATTGAGGGATGAGGTACTTATTAAGGTAAGGTTGATTATTATGATTAAGGGGTGAGAGGCTTATGGTAAGATTGATTAATTTATATTTGGTCTTTATAGATTGATTAGAGATTAACCGTGATTGATTCTTTTAAATGCCGCATGGAAAGTTATGATCTGCTTAAAATAGAAATAAAGGAATTGCTTCAAAATAGAAATAGCTAGCATGAACCCATAATTATAAACGTTAGTACTTAATCCTGGACATCATTTCTTTGTCATCCTACGTCTGTACAAAAAATAAATAAAGGATAACATTATTACAGAGCTTAGAGATCAATAAATTGTATGATCAGAATTTACAAAAAAAAACCTATGTGGTCAAACATATTTGCTTACTCAAGAAAAGAATTTGGGGTTCACAAGCTTCTTGTCTGTGCATTGCTCTTGGGGATTCAACGATCATCAAATACAAACAATTTTTGGATAAAGTTGCATTACTATCCATCTGATTGGAGACTACATGAGATGATGGTCGGGAACTTGGAAGTGCGTTCAGATCACATTCTGGAACAAAACTACATAACTTCTTATAAGAAACGTCAGGTACATGGTAATAATAATTGTTCGGCACTGTATGCTGGAACAAAAAGGTTACATATACATAGTAATAATAATTGTTCCCTAAAAAAGTAATAATAATTGTTCGGCACTGTATGCTCATGACCGCTGAACGGATGGTTTCCGAAGGAAATTTTTTTTTTGGATAAAGTTGCATTACTATCCATCTGATTATTATGATTAAGGGGTGAGAGGCTTATGGTAAGATTGATTAATTTATATTTGGTCTTTATAGATTGATTAGAGATTAACCGTGATTGATTCTTTTAAATGCCGCATGGAAAGTTATGATCTGCTTAAATAAAATCGGTTTAAATAGATAATGGTAAAATCCGGTTTAAATGTGTTGCTGGGTGTGGGGTTTTTTGGGTGGGTGCGTGGGATGGGATGGGGTGGGGGAGGGGACGAAAAAAAACCAGCGAAAATAAACCGTGGATACTATTCACCAACTCAGACATTAGGAGTAGAGATATTTGACATTATATTATAACTAACATTTCTATATACTACTCCCTCCGTCCCAAAATAAGTGTCTCAACTTTGTACTAGCTCTAGTACAAATTTGTAGTAAGCTCAAGACACTTATTTTGGGACGGAGGGAGTATTTGACATTAATCTAATCTCATTAATTAATTCATCTAAAAATATGTATAAAAATAGAAAAAACTAAAAACTAAAAATAGAAAAATTGTGTGTGTGTGTGTGTGTGTGCGCGCGCGTGTGTGAGCGCCGTGTAGTGTGTGTGTGTGTCTACGCGCGTGTGTGTGAGGGGCCGGGGGAGAGGGGCCCACCGCGCGGGCGAGGTTGAGGCGACGGCGACGGCGAGGCGAGGTCTTAAGGCGACGACGACGACGAGGCGAGGGAACGGCGACGGGCCGATGTGGCGACGGGGACGGGCCGACGACGGGGGCGGTGCAGAGTCGACGGGAACGACGCGATGAGGATGGGGGCGGCGCGGAGTCGACGAGGACGGGGGCGGCGCGGAGTCGACGGGGACGGCGCGAGGGGGGCGGCGACGGCGCGGGATAGCAGAGAGAAGTGGGAGATGAGAAACTGATTTTTTTAAAGTGTTTCATATACAGGGGGCACCTTTAGTACCGGTTGGAGCCACCAAACGGTACTAAAGGCCTGTTTGGCGAGGCCAAGCGGTGGGAACGCCTGGCCTTTAGTACCGGGTGATGGCTCCAACCGGTACTAAAGACCCCCCCCCCCCTTTAGTACCGGTTCCAGCCACGACCCGGTACTAAAGGTGGTGCGCTGCTAGGCGAGGGGAGCAGAAGTTTAGTCCCACCTCGCTAGCCGAGGGGCGCTCGCACCTGCTTATAAGCCCCGCCGCCGCTGCTGTTTGGAGCTCCTCTCTAAAGCAGGCCTTCTGGGCCTACCTCTGATGCAATGCCCTGTTGGGCTTTCTGGGCTAGCGGGCCTGCATCCTGGCCCAACTAGATGTTGGGTTTCTAGTCGTATGCAGACCGTTGTGGCAGTAGGCGGGCTTTTTTTTCCATTTTCTTTTTTTTTCTTTTCTGCTTTATTTTTTCTTTTATTTATTTTTGAGTTGTTTTTTTTGCTGTATTTAGAGTTTCTTTGTGAATATTTTTGCTTCAGGTACAAAAAATTACAAACTTTCTGTTAGTGCCGGTAGTTTTCAAATTTGAATAGTTTAAATTTGAATTATTTCAAATTTGTGTGAATCACTAGTTTGTGAATAACTTAACTTCAAAAATAGAATTTTTAGTAATTGTTTAATATTACTATGTTTTATCATTATATTCAATTTGGCAAAACTTAGCTTATTTCTTATGTTATGTGCTAAGTGGCACTCGTGGTAATTCACAGAGTAAGTAATTTCTTGTGTTATGTGCTACGTGAAAATCGTGGGAAATACATAGAGTATTATTTTTTATGTTATGTACTATGTGGTAATAGTGGTAGTCGCAGAGTAATTAATTTCTTGCGTTCAAACACTAGGCCATCGAGATCAGGGGAATCAACGTGATGGTTGTTGGCATTTTCATTCAGAAAAATACAACCGACGCCGAAAATCATGAAACTTGGCATGTTATCATAATATGACCCATAGAGGTAATGCTAAAAATTTGACAACGTTTCAGATAAGTTGTCACGTACATAGCTTACAAACCGGACCATCTTCGAGGAAGAAACTAGGTTTCAAGAGGAAACGGGTCAAGTTTGTATGTGCGTCAAACGCTGCTTTGTCGGTCGACCATTAAAAAAATTCTCACTTAAAACACAACATTATATGTATCATGTGAAAATTTGGCATTTTCTTGGGTTCGTTTGCTTGAATAGATGGGCACCATCTTCATCCGCCCGCCCACAAAACAGGAACTTGGTATCGGCAATGGGGATCCCCTTCCTCGTCATGTTGGTACGGAAGGCAAGGGAGTCGTGCTTGAGCCGCCAGGCGAGCATCTGAATGTTGCGTGGGCATGGCAGCTTCCACAATCTTTTCCAAGAATCATCACTGATGCTATCCAGATTACCTGCCTCATGTGAACTACCGCCCACTCCCCCATCCCGCTTCACACGCTCAAGTTGGACCTGGAGCTTATAGGCACTCTTGACAGAGTGGACCCCTTTCTTGTCATACTGCCATGCAATGAATTCTTGTGTCCCATCCCGTAGAGGAATTTGGAGGATATGCTTCACATCATCAGGCCAGAAATTGTCTCTCACGACCTGCTCATCCCAAATCCCTGTCGTCGGGTCCATGAGGTCACTCACTCTTTCCAGCAAATTAGGCCCTCGGGGGGTGATCACCCCACGGGACCATGGGCGTGGCAGCCATGGATCCGACCAGATCTTGGCATGCATTCCATCGCCGATTCTCCATATATAGCCCTCGCGGAACAGCTGCAGGCCATGCAACAAACTCCTCCAAGAATAGGAGATGCCTTCTCGTGGTCTCCTTGTGCCTTGGGCAACATCAGCTTTTTCCAACCGATTCAGTGTGTGGTGCGTTCTTTGTCCTGCTGACTCCACCAGTAGTCACCAAGGAGTGAGCTCAATTACTCGTAGAAAGTCTTAGTGAGATAGAAGCATGACATGGCAAACGTAGGAATGGCTTGAGCCGCGGCCGTGACCAGCGTTTCTTTCCCACACTTTGCAATAAGTCTCTCCTTCCACCCGTACACTCTGCCGGCCATAGCCCCCTTCACAAATGCAAAAGCCTTTCTCCCGAACTTTCCCACATGGACTGGTAGACCCAAGTATTTCTCATTCCATGTCTCGCTCCGAATCTGCAGAGCATTCTTAACTGCAGTTTATTCCTCTACTTTAGTGTTTGGGCTACACATAATGGTTGATTTCTCGAGGTTTATGCATTGGTCGAAATAGTTCTCGTACAGGTCTAAAATCTCCCGCAGAGCATGAGCTTCATTTTGGTTGGCCTTGATCAAAAGCACCGAGTCATCGGCAAACAAGAGATGTGAAACAACAGGTGCAGTCCGGCAGATTTTAACGCCCATAATGCACCCGGTTACCTCAGCCTCATTCAGCGGTGCTGACAGGCCCTCCGCACAAATGACGAACAAATAGGGCGATATTGGATCGCCTTGTCGTAGCCCGCAAGTTGGGGAAAACTGCTCAGTTAGCCCTCCATTCAACTTGATTTGATATCTCACCGTGGTAACACAGTTCATAACCAGATCAATCCACCGCTCCCTAAAGCCAAGCTTGTGCAACATGGCTCGCAATAAGTCCCACTCGACTCTATCATACGCTTTGCTCATATCCGCTTTCATTGCAACTATACCTTCATCGCCCTTCTTCTTGTTCAGCAAGAAATGCGACAACTCATATGCAAGTAGGACGTTATCGGTAATCAGCCTTCCCGACACGAATGCACTCTGGTTGTCAGAAATGATCTCTGGCAGAATCAACTTAAGGCGGTTTGCAATCACTTTGGACCACTGTTCAAGAAATCTTCCGATTCAGCGATTTATCGTCCGATTTATCGCTACTCTTAGGGTGACCGATAAGATTATGCCTTATCTTCATCATTAATTGTTTGGGCCGATTTATCGGGAATCTACCGATAAATCGAGCCTATTCATAGCACTATGTTTGCAAGAACTATGTTTATTTGTGTTTTGTGGACCTTGTTATGCAATATGTAATGTGTTTCTACTTTATTTGTCCTTATATCAAGATTCAAAGGATAGGATTCAAGGTAACACTTCTGTCCAATATTATTTTAGTGTTGAATATAGCATATTTTAGTGTTGGGAATCTGGGATTTGAAAAAAAATGGCCGATTAATAGTCGGCCGATAAAATCGATTAATCGGCCGATTTCCGATTAATCTCTAATCCCTAGCTGAGCGAGACGATAACGATAAGCGATATCCTCAACATTGCTTTGGACACCAGCTTGTAGACGGGCCGCAAGTCTTTAATTATGCTAGGGTTCTCTACCTTTGGAATGAGTACAAGCAGTGTATCATTCTATCCCTCTGGCATGGCACCCCCATTGAGGACTGACATGAGCTCCTCCACCACCTTGTCTCCCATAAAATGCAAGTGCTTCTTGTTCACGATGGATGGCATCCCGTCTGGGCCTGGCGCCCTGAGATCCCCAATATGATCAAGAGCCACCTTAACCTCCTCTCGGGTGAACTCCGCCTCAAGAATGGCCCTCATGGCCATGGTCACCCGAGGCTGAACTTTGTTGATGAGCTCAGCCAGGCGATCTTCTTGTGTCGAAGTGAAGAGGTCCTAAAAAAACGAGCAAACATAGTTATTGAGCTCCCCCCTTCCTTCACCTCCGAGCCGTCTACCTTGCGTAGCATTCTAACTCCATTCGCTTTCCTCTTTGTGGACGCCACAGCCATGAAATACTTTGTGCTCCTTTGCCCTTCTTCAATAAGGTTACATGCGACCGCTGCTTAGCCTTAGTGTTCTTCCTCTCCTCTAATTTCTCCACCCTACGCCGAAGCTGCGCCTCTTCCCTAATCTTCTCCTCACCCACTGGGGCTCGCATGCATCTCTCCAGATCACCACATGTTTGTTTCAGCCTCTCTTCCAACTCGCCCGCCACCTCCTTACCCCACTTCGTCATGCGCCCCGCCACTGAACGCAGCGTCGTGGCCACATCGCCTCTCCCCTCCAAACACCCCTCTTCCCACGCCCCCCTGCACCTCCTCGTTGCATTCCTCCTCCTGCAACCACCATGCCTCAAAACGGAAACCACAATCTCCACTCCACTCCCTTCTATTTCCTCCATGAGTACAGACAATAACGGCCCTGTGATCCAAGTGGTGAGGAGTCCTGTTAAGGACATTAAAGTCTGGAAACCATTCGCACCATTGTGGCATTAGCACTATCTCTATCAAGGCATTCACAGATGTATGTGCTAATCTCCTTGCTATGATTCCGCCAAGTAAACTTATCGCCCTCAAAACCAATGTCACTTAGATCACATGATTCCAGGGCTTCTCTGAAGTTGTCCAGCAGCTGTTGCGGCCTATCCGCACCTCTAACCTTCCCGTCCCACGACAAGATCTCGCTAAAATCGCCCATGCAAAGCTAGGGCCGACCTCCTTGGTGTTGCTGGCCAAGTATGTGCAGAGTTCTCTAAGTCTGCCCTTTCTGATCCGCTGCTGATTAACTATAAATTCCCGTGAGGCGCCAAATCCTACCATCATCCTCCTTGACATCTACATCCACATGTCTTTTCCCGTACGATCGTAACGTCACATCCACCTCCTGTCTCCGGAACAAGGCCACTCCTCAGCTTCTCCCTTCTGCACTCCACGCTGTCATATGTGACATCCCCAACATCCACCTAAACATCTCCATCTCCTTCTCTGACAATTTGTTCTCCGCCAAGAATTAAACATCGGGCTCCTCCACCCTCCCCAGCTCGTGGAGTATGGAGAGTTAGTTGGGACCGCAACTACGCAAGGGGAGCGCGAGACAAAAGGAGACATTTTACCACCACAGATGGTAGTTTTGTCTCTGAATCAGATTAGGCTGTTCTTTTTATCGTGACTGTCATATATGCTATAAAAAAGGTTTAGTTCTATTTTTTGTGCGTTATGTGCATCTTATTATGGGAAGTTGGTGTATATTTTGTGTAGTTATGTTTTCTTGATGCATCAATAAAACACTATCTATCGATTTTTTTTGAGAAAAACGTGAAAGAGGAACAAGATCAAACAATGCCTTTCCGCGAACAGCAGCCCGTGAAGAGATTTCTTTTTCTGGAAGAAAGTAATCTTGAATATGGACCTTCAACAACTTAGAATAAAAATAATACAAACTTCAATACAAACCAGACTTGCCAGGCACATATTTCTCAATCGACCCGAAATGACGCTATAAGTCATTCATTACATAATATATATAACAGTTCATTTAACAATAGTCATTACTTGATACATTTTACACTTGTGGAAAAACATAATTCCATGATGAATATTGAAACTCCTGATTTCTTCATATTTCCGTCCAGCTTTGCGCTGTTTGCTTGCTTGCTGTATCCTACAAGTCTTGTGAAACTAGGCATGCTTCGCTGCCGCGGGAACAACATGCACGGGAAGGTGGCCCCTTTTTTGCAAGCATGTCACCGTCTCGTACAAGCTTTGCTTCAGGGGAGTGAACTCCAATCCCAGGTCCCTAAGCCTTTTGTTTGAGAACTTGTACGGCTTTGCCATGGGCTTGACATCATCTTCACACCTGCCATGCATGACAAAAAAATTCACAGTGAGCAAGCAATGCCCAGAGTCGTCGAATCAAATGCATTGAGATTATGATGAGGGAAATCGGTTCAGCAATTCATCATCGTGTTTGTTCACGTCAAGGTTTTTTTTTTCAATACCGTTTTTTCTCGGACAAACTGGAAAAACAGGTTTTCGAAGGATCTCGATTTTTTATTTTGCTCTTGATGACAGCGAAGTTCCCATAGCAGCTCCAACAAATATTTGGGCCGAATGGAAGTGGATACCTCCATGGTGCGCATGCATCTCAACCAACTTACCACGAAGCAACCCATAAATTGTGTCTGTGTTTGCATGTCCACCTTATTTATCACGGTAAGAACGTTCGAATCCAAAATTTCAAAACAATTCAAATGGCAACCATGTTTTCGTGGAGGTAACAGAAAGACCGGCTACCATCTGGTTTGGAAAATACAAAACGGAAAAAAATAATACTTTGATTTACGTACTTGGCAGTGAGGGGATACTGCAGGAAGAGGTCGCCTAGCAGCTGGAGGAAGTGCGCGCGGTGCAGCACGGCGCCGATGCAGAGGTAGCGGCCGCATGCATCGGGGTGCTCGTAGACAAGGACGTGGGCACGGGCGACATCACGGACATCGGTGTAGGCAGCGACAGCGTTCGGGTAGGTTGACTTGGCGCCCGTGAGGTAGCGTGCGACGTGGCTGCTGCTGAAATTGAGCACCTGCTGCAGCATGGGGCCCATGGTCATGGACGGCACCACCACCGCCAGCTCCAGCCCCCTCTTGGCCGCCTCCTCGGACGCTGTGATCTCCGCCATCATCTTGGCACAACAGTACAGGTTCTGCAAAGGGCCGGGACGTTGTAGTTTCAGTTTAATGGCGAGAAAGAAAGCTCGGGTGTGAATCTGATGAGAACGGAGCTTCTTACGCCGGTGTTTTTACAGAAGTCATAGTCACTCCAGCAAGTCTCGTCGAGCACCGCGTCGGGGCTCCTGTTGGGGTCCATATGCACGGCACCGTAGGAGGAGGTAAACACGACGCGCCGCACGCCCGCGTCCGCCGCTGCGCTGATCAAGTTTCTCGTCCCCTCCACGGCAACAGGCACGAGGTCCTACAATGCAAGCAGAACATGTGTGAAATGTAAGTAGGCGTCCCAGAGAATAAGTGGTGAGCAGGCAGAGCACATGGACTTACCGGGTTGTTGGAGACCGGGGAGGCGACGTGAAAAACGCCGTGGCACCCGTGGAAGGCGGCACGGAGGCCGCCGTAGTCCAGGACGTCGGTGCGGCACAGGGTGAGCCTCTCCTCGGCACCGTCCAACGCCAATAAGTGCGCGTTCTTGCGGTCCGCTTCATGAACAAATGAAACCAATTAGCAAAGAGACGGGATGCATGGTAATGCGAGAGGTGGACGGGCGCTCACCGGGGTCCCTGGCGGTTCCCCTTACGTGGTAGCCACGGAGGAGGAGCTCCTTCACCACCCATGACCCGATGAATCCTCCTGCCCCCGTCACACAAACCATCTCGCCGTTGGCAATGGGCAGCATGGTGAGTGGTATGTACGTACCAATTTGCTTGATGCTATGGATGAGATTGTTGTGTGCGTATTCTGCATGGTTATACTGCGGCACTATTTATACCGGCAACGCCACAACAAAACTGCTATGTAATATTATTACATGTCCGTAGAAAAAAAAGACGAGCGGGAGCCGAACATGGAAAGGTTCTGGCTGCAGCCTGGCGCAGGAAGCAAAACATAGAGCCGGCGGCTAAGGAGGGCCCAGGCGGCTACTGCACGAATGAGACCAGCAGTTGGATCATCGATCGGCCCTCAGGTTTGTCCACCTAAGCAAAGTTAATTACCTAATTTTTTTATACAAAGTAGGAAAATGGTCAGTGCATTGCAACCGCATAAAAATCCTGTCAAAAGCTTCACGCCCTGGTTCTAGAGAATTGGCTCATGGGCCTTTTAACCCCCGTCGCAGCAGCCGGCGGTGCTACAGCGGTCTCGCCGCCCGCAACCACTGCCTCGGTAATTTGCTCGGACCTGGGAGTCTTGATAATTATTGCAGGATGATAATTAGTTTTATGTCAATTTTATATTTTCGGGAGCAAGCAAACTATAGTTTGTACTCAACATTTTGACCTTTAGCATGTATCTACTACAATTTCAACCACATTTTAATTCGGTGCCTATGTACTATTTTATTTAGCATCGGTTGTTAAAACATCCGGTACCGGTCCAGCTTAATATGCAAAACCTGAGCTTTGTATTTTCAAGGAAGAGAAGGCTCGTGTAGTATGTCTATGCTCAAGTTGCAGGAAAATGTCCGCTAATTCCCACAATGAAGTTATGTTTTCCTGTTTATGTTTCTTAGTCAATAGACTTTTCTCTCGCAAAGCACCAAAATCTTTTATAGCTGCAAGTAAATATTGTCTTCACACATGAACTTGTGTGTCTACAGGTGTTGTAGAGGAGAGATATGGGGGTCGAGGTAGCGGTGTGTGGGACCAAGTGGATGCATATGTAGCTCGCGCAAGGTAGCTGACGCCAGGCTGTTTACAGTCAGCTGGATTAGATCAATTCCCTCTCTAACACCCTTCGAGAGACTTACAAACAGTGCATCCCTCCTAGATCTCACGCACCCGAGCTCCACTAAGCAAGCAACCTCCTATGCGCCCCTCTCCCACAACTTTCACATGAGCCCTCGCAACAGCTGGAACCCGAGTGGGTCGAGGCCCAATCTTCTCTCTCGTCACCCTATCTCTTCTTTCTCGAATAGGAAGCAACCGCTCCACCACAACAATGATGCCGCCCCCATGGACCTACGAACTGCTACCGTCACGCCTGACCTGCATGCCCGCATCAGCAAGAGCATCTCCCTCTCTTCGATCCTCATGGACTCGATCTTCTCCTCCTCATCCGATGGGAATTGGCAGGTCTACTCTCCTATCACTCATGCAGGAATGGCTACTAGTGGCCGGCGCAAAAAGCCCATCATTGGTGGGCAGGGTTCTCAACGCCGCCCTCCACTACTAATATGGCATGACTGGCGGGCGCGCCCGCCGGTCATAAAGACCTAGTAGTGGCAAGCTATATTTCAGAGCCGTCCACTAGTAATGCATTAACGACATACACTACCAATGGTGGGGTCACTATTCACACACCACTAGTAGGTAAATTTACTTGTGGCGGTCCTCATTTCCCACCAGCCACTTGTCTGATTTTAAAAAATGGATCCTCCCGGCAACGTAGTAGTTGCACTCAATGGCATGAACACACGCACGCAGTTGTAGGCTCACAACATTGCCACACACGCTGGATCTGCCACCCCATGCACGCATGATCTACCATCGCCCGCCCGTCGGCCGGATCCTTCGCCGCGTGCCCAGTCGCTGGATCTGCCGTCGTGAGCCCGCTCGCTAGACCTATCATCGCGGGCCCGCTGGGTCCACTGTCGAGCGCCCCCACTATATCCACTGCCGCGCATACGCGCTCTAGATCCATCGCTGCTTGCACGTCCACTAGATCTGCTCATGCGAGCCTGCTTGATCCGCTGCTACGCCAGCTGGAACTGCCGCCACGTGCAATGGTTTTGCCATTGGAGCATCAAAGTCCGCAAAGACCGGCGCCCGCCATGCCCGCGTCGACATGGGCCGCCGCCGCAACTGAAGGCACAAAGAAAGAATTTAGGTGAGATAGAGGGAGTTTGGCAGAGAGATAGAGAGAGAGATAGAGATGGGGGTTGGGAGAGAATGAGGGTCTCGAGACAGAGAGAAACGAGTTAGATAGGCACATGGATAGGAGGAGGACAAATAGATGGTCGGGATGGACGGCTGAGATGGCGATTCGTGGGAGAGCCAGCTTGTCCATTCAGAATACGCCATTTTGACCATGTCGGATTGCCCAAGTATCAGTGGTGGGCGCTCGAGTGTGCCTGCTATTGGTAAGACGCCATTTTGTCACTTTTATCACTTTTATCATATTTATCACATAACACAAGAAATTACTTCGTCTGTTACTTTCTCATGATTGCCACATAGCACATAATACAAGAAATTTCTTGTATTCAAACACTACATCGCCGAGTAATTAATTTCTTGTGTTGTGGTACCTGGCAATCGTGGGAAAGTCACAAAGTAAGCAATTTCTTGTGTTATGTGCTAAGTGACATCCGTGGTGAGCCACAGAGTAAGTAATTTCTTGTCTTATAAACTAAGTGATAAAATAGCGGTAAAGTCGTAGAGTAAGTAATTTCTTGTGTTATATGCTACGTAGTAATAATGAGTAACACAGAGAGTAAGTAATTTATTGCGTTATGTGCTACATGAAAATCGTGGGAAATACATAGAAAGTAAGTTTTTTATGTTATGTACTAGGTGGTAATAGTGGTAGTCGTAGAGTAATTAATTTCTTGCGTTCCAACACTAGGCCATCGATATTAGTGAATCAACATGATGGTTGTTGGAATTTTCATTCAAAAAAATACAACTGACGCCCGAAAATCATGAAACTTGGCATGTTATTATGATATACCCATAGAGGTAATGGTAAAAATTTGACAACGTTTCTGAAAAGTTGTCACGTACATAGCTTACAAACCGGACCATCTTCGAGGAAGAAACTAGGTTTGGAGGGGAAATGGGTCAAGTTTGTATGTGCATCAAGCACTGCTTTGTTGGTTGACCATTAAAAAAAATCTCACTTAAAACACAACATTATATCTATCATGTGATAATTTTCCACTTTCTCGGATTCCTTTGCTATATTTAAGCATTTAAACGTGTTTTTAGACATTTGAAATAGAGCATATTGCATTTGAAATGACCGCTCCTTCCTCGGTAAGTTTTCAAACTTTTTCACACTCAACATACATTGTTACATGTGACAAGCCAAATTTTGGCATCGTTTCGGGTGAGTCTGCTATATTTAAGCTTTTAAGTGCATTTACCTCTATGTAATAATTAGAATTATATTTAATGTCCTAAAAATAGTCAATTAACATGAAAAAGGGCCAAACTCATGCATGAAACTTTAAATGATGTACCTTTAATGTACATTGTTTTAGTCCGTAAAACTGAATCTAAAACACTAAAACCCTTGCAATACAAGAAAAGGAGAAAAAAAATACCAGTGGCATGTGGGAAAAAAGCACCCGCCACAGGTAGGAAAAAGTTAGCGGTGGCGGGCAAAAAAAGTCACTAGTGGCGGGCACAAACCCACACAAGCATAAAAAAACAGAAAATAATAACAATATCGCGGGGTATGTGTGTAGCAGCAGCGCGACCTTAGCAGTAGCGAGTTATAAAAAGCCTCGCTACAACTTTTATCAGTAGTGCAGTAACCTGGAACACGCTACTGATACATGCAGATAGCAGTAGCGTGGGGCTACCGGTGCTATTGCTAAAAGTTAGCTGTAGCGTCGTTCCAGTAGCGCGGGTGCTCACGGTACTGCTCGGGTTTTCTGTAGTAGTGAAGTCGACCGTGAGGCGCACGGCCTTGTCCACCTCCTGGCTGACCTCCTGATACGTCTCCAACATATCTATAATTTTTGATTGTTCCATGCTATTATAGTATCAATCTTGGATGTCTTATATACATTTACTAGCAACTTTATATTATTTTTTGGGACTAACCTATTTATATAGTGGCCAGTTTTAGTTGTTGTTTTCTGCTTGTATTTTTAATTTGCAAAATATCGATAGCAAACATAGTCCAAATGCCACGAAACTTTTTACAGATTTTTTTTCTAGACAGAGTCACCCAGGGAGCCAAAGGAGCACACGAGGGGAGGCCCATGGGGCCCACTAGGCACCAGGGCGCGCAAGGGCCCCCAAGCGCACCCTAGTGGGTAGTGGGGCGCACAGCCACTCCTTGACCCACCTCTGCCTGTATAAATACTCTAATATCCCAGAAACCCTAGGGGACTCGACGAAATACTTTTTCCGCCGCCGCAAGTTCCTGAACAACGAGATCCAATCTAGAGGCCTTTTCCAGTACTCTGCCGGAGGGGTCAACGATCACGGAGGGGCTCTTCGTCATCCTTATCACCCCTCCGATGATGTGTGAGTAGTTTACCATAGACCTACGGATCCGTAGCTAGTAGCTAAATGGTTTCATCCCTCTTTTTGATCTTCAATACAATGTTCTTCTCGATGTTCTTGGAGATCTATTTGATATAACTCATTTTTCCGGTATGTTTGTTGGGATCCGACAAATTGTGAATTTATGATTAGATCTATCCATACATGACTTTTATAGCCTTGTATTTCTTCTCCGGTTTATTGGTTTGGTTTGGCCAACAAGATTGATTTATCTTACCATGGTAAGAGGTGCTTTGTGATGGGTTCGATCTTGCGGTGTTCAATCTCAGTGGCAGAAGGAGACATGACACGCATGTATTGTTGCTATTAAGGATAACAAGATGGGGCTTGTTCATACGCGAGTTTGGCTTGTCTGCATCATGTCATCGTTTTTATTGCATTACTCCATTTTTTCATGAACTCAATACACTAGATGCATGCTGGATAGCGGTTGATGTGTAGAGTAATAGTAGTGTATGCATAATCATTTCGGTCTACTAATCTTGGACGTGATGCAAATATACATGATCATTGTCTTGGATATCGTCATAATTATTTGCTTTTCTATCAATTGCCCAACAGTAAAAAAATTACCCACCGTATACTATTTTCTTGAGAGATGCCTCTAATGAAATATACGTCCCCAGGTCTATTTCCTATCATATTATTTTCAGATCTATAAATAAAAACCAAAAAATACTTTACCGTGTTTTATTTGCATATATCAATCTTCCATTTATCAAATCTCAATATCATTGACGGATTGACAACCCCTCTACGCGTTGGGTTGCAATTATTTGTTGTCTGTGTGCAGGTGTTGTCTACATAATATTGCTTGGTTCTCCTACTGTATTGATAACCTTGGTTTCATAACTGAGGGAAATACTTACCTTTCTTATGCTGCATCATCCCCTCCTCCTCGGCGAAATACCAACTCAGATCACAAGTAGTAGGAAGGATTTCTGGCGCAGTTGCCGGGGAGACATCATCAACATTTATCAAGTACCTACGCATAAACTCTCATCTCCTTATTTTATTTGCCATTAGCCTCTCGTTTTGTTTTGTCCCACTTCTAAAACATTTTTACAAAAATACAAAATACACTAGTGCAGAACCGGGCTATAGCACCGGTTCGGAAGGCCTTTTAGTGCCGGTTCTGTAACCGGCACTAAAGGGTGGGGACTAAAGGTCCCCCCCTTTAGTACCAGTGCTGCACGAACCGTCACTAAAGGGCCACCACGTGGCACGAGCCAGCGTCGGGGGCCGGGATCCCTTTAGTACCGGTTGGTGTACTAAAAGGTTTAGGTGGTTTGGGGTTTATGATTTATTTTCCTATAATTTTTGTTTTTCCATATAATTCTTTTTCATTTGCTGGTATTTGATGATACTACATATTGTACACGTATGCATATATATAAATAGAATTTCTGGCAGAACCGATCATATATATATATATAGACACATCATCGAATGTCTCACACCTTTCACATATATGCATGCACACATGCATGTATATCCTATAATTTGATATATATACAATTTCTCCTACATGGAGGCATTACTGAGGTAGCGGGTAATGGTATTATTCGTCAGGCTTATGACCTGGTCCAGCAAAAATCCCGCTATTTCCTCTTGAATTGCTCGTACCCGATCCTCCTGCACGAGCTTATCCCGCATCTCATTGAACTTCAAAAGAAGGAGATCAATATGCATGTATTAGTTGTGTGATTAGATATCGATAATGATGTAAAAATTGTGAGTAGTGTTCTGGCAAACATACCCATAGTTGTGTATCATCCGGTTTCCTTTCGGGCGCCATCATGCGAATGTTCTCGCAAACGTAGTATGCACATAAATTATTCCCCGGCGCCTGTTTCATGGCCCTTACGAGAATATAATTCAATCAGATAATAATTAATCAAGCATGATAATTAATGGTATTGAAAGTAGAATTCAAGGGATGCTAGTTAGCTAGCTAGTACTACTTAGTTTATTACCTTGGGTCGATACCAATACAATTCTTGTTTCCATGGCGGGCGTGGAACCACTTTGATGAACTTTTTCCAAGCCCTCCCCGTCGGCAAAGAAAATGATAAAGGAGTTATTATAATTAGTTGATATCAGGAAATGACGAACTAAAGAGGCCGACATATAGGGCAATAATGATTAAAATTACCTATTGACTATCTCCTTCATGATTGAGTAGTCTTTAGGATCTTTAAGTTGTGAGTCCAATAGTATAACATGTCCTTCTTCAACTTGAATGTCTAACAAGATCCTGTGAAACTGCATGCGCACACGTTCGCATGTTTAAATTAAGCGGACATGTGCATAACACTCATCAACTACCCTAGACCATATACACTTATTAACATCTAGCTAGTAAGCAAAAACAGAATTCGTAGTATACAAGACAGTATGACTCACGTGAAGTTGTAAGGAAGTAGTATATCTCCATTGGTATTGAGGCGCTTCAAGAACTCTAGCATCTTTTCCTCTACGTCCTCTCGATACCATGCCTGTGTCCATGTCTCTTCATTCACGGTATTTGGGTCAATGAACCCAATGCCATAGCGTCCAACTTTTTTCATTTCATATATCTTCATCTTGCATAATTAACACCACAGAAAAGAATATAGTGAGGATAATTACATGCAATGATCAACGAGCACTAAGCTAGCTTGAGACTTAAATTACAGAAAGTAATCATTTACAGACAATAGCAACTGACGAAGATTTGTCGAGTGCGTCTTGATTGAATAACTAAAATAGTTTTGAATACTCAACGGACAAAGCTGACTCATGGAAGTAATACTCTGCCTTGACTTTCACCATGAGGGATTCTCGATTGTGAGTCTTGCAAATTTTCATGTACCAATCATGCAATTCATACATTCTGGTTGGGAGCTTCTTGACCTCCTCAGGCTCTAGCATAGGTTGGCCGAGAACATATTGCCGTTTTAGTTCCTCCTCTGTAAAGTTTCCATGGGCTCGAGCCCTAGGAGTTGTTCTACAGTGCATCCGATCTTTGTAGCCTACCTTATATGATCGTCTGTTATTATCACATCATCATCGGCGCCGGTACTGACATGTAGGGGGATCTTCGCCGGTACAACAATCGGGGGGATCGATTGCGCCACCTGTTCTCCCAGCTAGGGAATGGTTTTCCCGCATTTTTTGCCAGCTGCTTGGCTCGAGCTCAAGCTAGACTCCTGCTGTAGACGTGCTGGATGTGCCTTCCTGATTTGGCGCTCATAGTATGAGTCAACAGGCTTGGGAGCTGGTTTTCTTGCCATATGAATAAAGTGGTTAACGACTTTCTCAGGCACTTTCTCCTTTGGCGGCGGTGCCGGTTTCAGTCCAAAATGGGCGTCCACTTGAGCCTTCACTCGGTCATGTCGTGGCCTCTTAGGAAGAGGAGTGGGGCTTGGACCATATTGATATCGCTTGCCTCCGCCTGTACCTCTTGTACTACCTCGACTTGTTGTACCGCTACGCACCAAAGCTGCGGTGGCTCTCTTCTGCGATTGCTGAGGCGGCGGAGACGGCTGAGGTGGCTGAGTTAGAGCAGGAGGAGTGTCCTGACGATGTGCCGGACTTGAAGGAGCGGGAGTCTGCTGACGCGGTGGCGGACTTCGAGGAGGAGTCGGCTGACGCTGTGCCGGACTTAGAGGAGGAGTCAGCTGACATGGTGGCGGACTTGGAGGAGCGGGAGTCTGCTGACGCGGTGGCGGACTTCAAGGAGGATCGGCTGACGTGGTGTCGGTGGCCTTCGAAAGATGGTGCAATCCTTTATCCATAGGATGATACGATGTATGGCCTCTCCCAGTGTGTGCTCCTCGTCACCTCCAGGAATGTCAAGCTCTAACCCCAAATATTGGTCCACCACCTCATCAACCACGACACGAGCATAGCCGGCTGGAATCGGGTTGCAATGGAAGGTTGCTTCACGGGGATTTGTATAAGCAATGGCGTCCGCCACCTTCATGGATATATCCTTCATTTTGAAGTGAGCTCACAGTTAGTGTTCTCCATGATGTCATCCATAGGGTATCTATCCAGCAGTGTGTCGTCCGGGGCGGAACCCATGCTGCTTCTCGGCATGGATGGGACGGTGCTATCCAATGCTGGATCATCCGCTAGTTGCTGCCGCTGCTGAGACCCCCTTTCCTGGCTAAGTGAGTCGATCTGCTATGCTGCTGTAATTTGAGTGCCAAGTCCGTGTGCGCTGATTCTAGGCCTTGAAGGTGTTCTGCGTCCTTCTTCCTCTGCTCCTCCTCCAGCTTCTTCCTTCTCACACGGCTTCTGTAGTTGGCATTCCAGTCCGAAAATCCCTCATACCACGGAACAACGCCCTTGCCTCGTGTTCTTCCTGGGTGTTCAGGATTTCCCAGGGCGTGTGTAAGCTCATCATTCTCGCTGTTGGGCGTGAACACCCCCTTTCGAGCAGCGTCTATTTCATCAAGTAACTTATCTTCGGCTCCTTTAAGACATGCCTTCTTCGAATCGTCGCATGTCTTCGGGTCGAATGGCCCCCCCATGTGCATAGAACCAAGTCCTGCACCTGGGGGGCCAGATCAATGTAACTGGAGTGACCCATGCATCTATCATCTCTTGCTCAGAGATATCCCACTTAGGCATTTCCACCACGTAGCCACCTGGCCCCAGCCTATGGAACTGCTCCTTTTTTGCGGCATTGGCCTTGTTTTTTCTCGACCGTTCCTTAGATAATTTTGATTCCTTGAATTTCACGAAAGCGGGCCAGTGTTCTCTTTGCTTCTCCAGTGTTCCCTTGAATTCTGGAGTCTTCTTTCCTCCTTTGACGTAATTGGCCCATACAGTTTACTTGTGGTTGTTGAATGCAATTGCCATCTTCTTAAGAGCAGCGTCCTTGACTTTCTTCTTATCATCATCTGCGAAATGATCTGTAGGGTGAAATGTTCCACGAGTTTTTCCCAAAGCAGAGATTTTGCTTTGTCGTCGACAAAAGTAAGATCTGGATGTTTCTTTGCTGGCTCTTTCCATTCTTGAATGTAGATCGGGAGTTGGTCCTTCACAATAACTCCGCACTGACAAACGAACTTGTTCGCAACTTTCTTAGGCGCTAGTGGTTCGCCATCAGCTTTGATGGTATCGATGTTGTACTTTACGCCCTCCTTCAATTTTTTGGGCGGGCCTCACACTGTCCTGCTGCCTATAGAAGATTTGCTCGATTCGGAGGGCTGAAAGAAGAAAGATATCTATTCGTTAATATATCTTCAAATCATTAAGAACATGTGATGATCACCAGATGCCTGCTTATATAAATATAACTCGCCGGTCTCTGTTATTTCAAGATCAACATTTTCGGTGTCATCATAATCATAGTTCGACTTCATAAATTCGGTCGTCGCGATCGAATATCATATCACCCTCCCCGGTATTGTTCAGATATTGGGAGCTGTCATCTTCTTCATTCTGATCATCTGGCCTGCGAGGGGAGCGTATGATCTCGAACAGGGCCTCTTCTCCCTCTCTGCCGGTATTGTCCGCCATAGCTTTTATTTAACTAATCCAGAAGAAATAGAAAACAATTTAGTATTCAAATTACAATGCATGCATGCAATCAATAAGGAAAAAGTGAATCACAGTACATAATATGCATCGTCTTGAATAATATATAATCTCGAATACATCGTCTCGAATAATATATAATCTGGATACATTGTCTCGAATAATATATATAATCTCGAATACATCGTCTCAAATAATATATATAATCTCCAATACATCATCTCGAATATTATATATCGAATACATCACTAGCTAACTAGCTAATAAAGACCAAAAACTATAGAATAATCTAGTTCACTCACGGTTCTGAGGTGCGGGAGGTGGACACCCAAAGAGAAGGAACCATCACAGGATCATAGCTCCGGTCATCCCCCCAAAGAACCTGCCAGGTATTGAAGAACCTGACGTCCATAGCAGCCATGTAGCGACGGACGTGCTCGTCGTCCTCCCTGACACGGTGACGCACCACCTCAGGCGGGGCCGGCTCCCTCCGCACCGAAAGTGGCCCACGCGAACGCCACCAAAGGAGCTCAGGGTCGACGACGGGACGTTCCTCACCAAGCGGTGAGCCCCTGAAGGTAGCACCTCCCAGTGTCAGCCCAGCAGAGCCCAGTCCCGAACATGGGGTCCTCTGAAGCAGGACGTCGTCGCGAACGGGTCGACGGCGAGAATGCGGGCTGGGCATCGTCGAGAACAAGTTCTATATGCAAACGTAACATTCTAAATTTCTATAACTAAAATTATAAGAAACTAAAAAATAATCGATCATCGTCTAACAATTTGAAATTAATCTAATTCATCTAGCTACAACTAACATTTCTAAAATTTCTATATAACTAACATTTCTATATACCATTTGACATTATATTATAACTAACATTTCTATATACTACTCCCTCCGTCCCAAAATAAGTGTCTCAACTTTGTACTAGCTCTAGTACAAATTTGTAGTAAGCTCAAGACACTTATTTTGGGACGGAGGGAGTATTTGACATTAATCTAATCTAATTAATTAATTCATCTAAAAATATGTATAAAAATAGAAAAAACTAAAAACTAAAAATAGAAAAATTGTGTGTGTGTGTGTGTGTGTGTGTGTCTGTGCGTGTGTGTGAGCGCGCGTGTAGTGTGTGTGTGTGTCTACGCGCGTGTGTGTGAGGGGCCGGGGAGAGGGGCCCACCGCGCGGGCGAGGTTGAGGCGACGGCGACAGTGAGGTCCAGGCGACGGGGACGGCGAGGCGAGGTCTTAAGGCGACGACGACGGCGAGGCGAGGGAACGGCGACGTGCCGGTGTGGCGACGGGGACGGGCCGACGACGGGGGCGGTGCAGAGTCGACGGGAACGACGCGATGAGGATGGGGGCGGCGCGGAGTCGACGAGGACGGGGACGGCGCGAGGGGGGCGGCGACGGCGCGGGATAGCAGAGAGAAGTGGGAAATGAGAAACTGATTTTTTTAAAGTGTTTCATATATAGGGGGCACCTTTAGTACCGGTTGGAGCCACCAAACGGTACTAAAGGCCTGTTTGGCCAGGCCAAGCGGTGGGAACGGCATGCGTTTAGTACCGCGTGATGGCTCCAACCGGTACTAAAGACCCCCCCC
>LR738712.1:723818163-723961295 GCA_902687465.1 Secale cereale | reverse complement strand
CCCCCCCCCCCCCCCCGCCCTTAGTACCGGTTCCAGCCACGACCCGGTACTAAAGGTGGTGCGCTGCTAGGCGAGGGGCGCAGAAGTTTAGTCCCACCTCGCTAGCCGAGGTGCGCTCGCACCTGCTTATAAGCCCCGCCGCCGCTGCTGTCTGGAGCTCCTCTCTAAAGCAGGCCTTCTGGGCCTACCTCTAATGCAATGCCCTGTTGGGCCTTCTCGGCTAGCGGGCCTGCATCCTGGCCAACTAGATGTTGGGTTTCTAGTCGTATGCAGACCGTTGTGGCAGTAGGCGGGCTTTTTTCCATTTTCTTTTTTTCTTTTCTGCTTTATTTTTTCTTTTATTTATTTTTGAGTTGTTTTTTGCTGTATTTAGAGTTTCTTTGTGAATATTTTTACTTCAGGTACAAAAAATTACAAACTTTCTGTTAGTGCCGGTAGTTTTCAAATTTGAATACTTTAAATTTGAATTATTTCAAATTTGTGTGAATCACTAGTTTGTGAATAACTTAAAGTTAAAAATAGAATTTTCAGTGATTGTTTAATATTAGTGTGTTTTATCATTATATTCAATTTGGCAAAACTTAGCTTATTTCTTATGTTATGTGCTAAGTGGCACTCGTGGTAAGTCACAGAGTAAGTAATTTCTTGTGTTATGTGCTACGTGAAAATCGTGGGAAATACATAGAGAGTATTATTTTTTATGTTATGTACTACGTGGTAATAGTGGTAGTCGCAGAGTAATTAATTTCTTGCGTTCAAACACTAGGCCATCGAGATCAGGGAATCAACGTGATGGTTGTTCGCATTTTCATTCAGAAAAATACAACCGACGCCGAAAATCTTGAAACTTGGCATGTTATCATAATATGACCCATAGAGGTAATTGATGGCTTCTCGCCTCTCGTTTGTTACCCCAAGTGGAAGGTTTGAGATGTAGTGTAGCGGTAGTTTTCCCTTGGCAAAGATACCAAGGATCGAATCCCCTGAGACTCCGAGGGTCAACAAGAAGGTGTCAACCGCTAGCGGCGCAACTTAGCGATTGACAGGACCTGCACACAAATACAAATAACTTTGCTCCCAACGAGTACAGAGAGGTTGTCAATCCCTCCGGCCTTGTCGTTTACAAAGGATCAAACGCAAGAGATAATAGTGATAGGTATAACTGCAACTAGTAAGTAAGAACAGAAAGTAAATAGCGGATGTGATCAATGATGGTAATATGGACCGGGGTCCCATGATGTTCACTTGTGATGTCTCTCTCCCAAAAGACGATAAAACAGCTAAGCGAGGTAAACGAATTACAGCTGGGCAATTGACAGGATTATGTGCGCAAACCAATGCTAACTATGCTGCAAAGAAAGGTAGAGGCTCAAAAGCATGGGCGGTACGCCAAGGCAAGTAGACCGAAATCCATCTGCATCTACTACTAATCATCCATCTTGAGATATCTATCCAGAACATCTCGCTGGTATTAAGTTGCGAGTCCCACCCATAGTGTAAACTCAAAGCAACAGACAACTGCATTAAAAGAACTTTGCGTAAAGTAAACAATCCTTGCACCCGCAAGTACAAGCACCGTTGTTTTCCCCCTTGTGGCAACAGCACATCCCCTAGACTCATGTTTCTGTCACTCAAACTAGTCATCGAGGGGCATGAACCCACAATCAAGCATAACGTTCCCTCTTGGAGTTACTACCTACTACTTGGCCAAAGCAATAAACAGCAACGGAGAACATGCAAGAATTACTCAAGAACATAAATATAAAAGAGGTGAATCAAATATATTACTACACAATCTGAACATAATCTCATAATCCATCGGATCCCAGCAAACTCATCATAGCAACAACATAAGGATTACATATGTGCCTCGATCATGTAGGGCAGCTCACGAGGTCTAATCGGTGAAGAACAAAGAGGGGAGGAGAACATCACATAGCTACTGGTCATGGACCCATGGTCCAAGGGAGACTACTCACAACTCATCCGGGAGGCGTCCATGGTGGTGGAGAAGCTCCCGGTGGTGATCCTCCCCTCCGGCAGGGTGCCGGTAAGAGTTCTCCTGGTGCTCCCGATCTTGGAAGCGCGGCGGCGGCGGAACAGTGATGAGATCACGAAAAAGGGTTCCGTCCTTGAGGGTTTCGGGACGCGGTGTAAATATATGCCAAGGGGGGCGTCAGAAGAGGCAAGGGGGGCCCAGGCGCCCTGGCGGCGCGGCCAGGAGGAGGGCCGCCCCCTCTGGTCGCCTGGAGCCCTGGTGGCCCCCCTCTTGCCCTACTTTGGCCGCAAGGAAGCTTCCGGAACGCTGATTTTTTATATATTTTTCCCGGAATTTTTCTGGCAATTTACGTAATGGGAAAACCTGAAATACAAAAACAGCAGAAAACAGAAACTAGCACTGGGGTGCACTGAGTTAATAGGCTAGTCCAAATATGATCAAAAGTGTATGGAAGTGCATAAATATCATAGCAATATCACACAAAAGAGGCATGGAGCAAGCAGAAATTATAGATACGTTTTGGACGTATCAACATCCCCAAGCTTAATTCCTGCTCGTCCTCGAGTAGGTAAATGATAACAAACATAATTTCTGTGGTGACATGCTATTAACCATATAAGAACTTTTCACAGTCACATGACAAATGCTTACTAAGACAATGAATCTGTAGTAATTTAGTTGCCTCATGAGGATATCACAAAGAACTGAAAGTTTTACAATATGATACTGAAACACTCAATAGATTTGTAGTGAGCATGGTGTGCAAACATGACAAAGTGATACCTCGCTTGCCCCCTTTAGTGAAGCAAAACATAAATGCAGGGGCACCTCTAAAGTTTAAGTGACGACTAGATACAATGATTTCAGAATAAACGATATCATAATCATGCAGAAGACAATGGTACTTTGGGACAATGCACATTACACTCAGAATGACAATCATGCTCTCAATAGTTGGTGCTTTAAAGAAAGAAGGTGGAGACTCTCGAACCGTGGCTTTTGATGGCAAGGTTGAAAACCCGTGGTCGGAAACAAAAACTAAACATGTACCAGAGCTGTTGGTTTTTAAAAACAGAGGTAAAATTATTTTTGGGATATGCATATTTCGTCAACGAATGCTAGTAGATAACTCAATTACTTCTCGAGCTGGACAACTTTCGAGGAACGGCTCCCGCACGAGGATGATCACATCCTCTTAATCTCCTTTCTTTATCACTGCCAAAGTTTTCTGATTTCTCATGAACAAAGCTTGAAGGAGGGTTTGTTTGTTGTATATTTTTAATGAGCCGGGCGCACTCTTTGCCAGTTCCTTCTCGTATTAGGGGTTTGCACATTAGACATGCAATCCCGGGGTGAAACTTGTCCAACTTAAAAAGATCATGAATTAACTACTACTTCCTCATGAGCTAAAACAGAGGCACAAAAGAGAAATGCTTTTTTGATTAATTTCGAGATGGTACAAGATAGTCTTCGTTAGGAATGGCAGGTAAATACCATGTATAGGAAGGTATGGTGGACTCATATGGCATAACTGGTTTAAAGGATTTTGGATGCACAAGCAGTCAGTCCGCTCAGTACAGGCGAAGGTTAGCAAAAGACTGAGAGCGACCAACTAAGAGAGCAATGACGGTCATAATCATGCTGAGCGACAAAGCAACATTGAATCGGGCATGGAAGTTATATCGCTACTCAGAAATTAAAGATCATCAAGGCTTGATAGACTTTCTTTACAGTCTTAAATATGCGTGAGCATATGCCAAGTCAATCAAAATAAATTCTTGGAGGAATATATCACTAAACCATACCACATCATAGGCAAACAAATCATGTTGGTACTTCAATAACACATTAAGAACCCCCCAGCTATTTGAGACTAACCATAAGAAAACATGAACTACTAAGCACCATTATGCACATAGCATTTTTATCATAGACATATCAACCAGTGCAACAGAAGCCAACTCTCTTAACAAGATAAGCATGATAACTCAAGAGAGTTCCAGCAACCAACTAAACAAAAGCTCTTTAAAAAGAAAAGCATGAAAACTAAGAGCTAAGCATGACAGTAGCTATTGAAAGTCAAAGAGCATACACAGCAAAGATAAACATGAAAATCCCATGTTATGTTCTAGGTTGAAGTGGAGCGTGTTTCTCTCCCACACAAAGAAATCTGGGTTCCAACTTGTTATGAAAAGCAAGCAAAGCTAAAGAAAACTAAAAAGGAAACTAAAAGCAAGACGCTCCAAGCATAGCACATAACACATGAAGTGATTAAAATATAGTGGAACGAAAGACGAACTGATAATAGTTGATGGAGAAGGGGATGCACGGGGGCATCCCCAAGCTTAGACGCTTGAGTATTCTCGAATATTTCTTGGGGGTGCACGGGGGCATCCCCAAGCTTGAGCGTTTGACACTCCTGAATCTTTTTATCATCTTCCCTCGCACACTTGAAAACTCCCTTCATACATAACTCATCATAATCTGATTAGCGAGGTTAGTACCCATAATAAAATAATTTTTCCTTGCTGGAAATAAGGATAATCTTGAAGGTCTACTGTTTCTCAAGATTGCCAAAAGGTTTTTGCAAACAAAAAGCAAGCTCAAGCTTTGCAAAACGAAGGAAAGGCAAAACAGGACAGAATCTGTGAAAAACAGACCAGCAGGTAGTAAATAATTTTTTCGGGGCACTTCTGCAACTCAAATCAAAAAACTCAGAACAGACTCCCGAAAGCCAATTGTATAGAGCACGCTGTCGAAAAAATTCAGACCAAAAAGATGATATGGTGATTTTATACGAATTTTTCTATCCAAGGACAGAATCTATTTCCTGGACAACACGTCACAACTTTTGAACTTTCTTGCAATCAGAGGCTAAACTTGGCACAAAGCTGAAAAGCAAAGATACAATGATGATGCTACTGTAGTAACAAACATCAAGACACAACAAAAGCAAAATAAAATTTTATTCATTGTGGGCTGCCTCCCAAAAGCGCTTTCTTTTATGCCTTTAAGCTAGGCATAATGCAAAGAGATCAAGTTTTATCAAGAGTAAAAGAATAGCTAGCCCATATTACAGACTCAAAAGGTAACTTAATCTTCTTTCTAGGGAAGTGTTCCATCCCTTTCTTGAGAGGAAATTGGAATTTTATATTCCCCTCTTTCATGTCAATGATAGCACCAACGGTGCGAAGAAAAGGACGTCCCAAAATAATTGGACAAGAAGGTTCACATTCAATATCCATAATAGTAAAATCAACGGGAACATAATTGTCATTGACAATGATAAGAACATCGTCGATCCTCCCCAAGGGTTTCTTTATGAAAGAATCAACAAGACGAACACCAAAAGAACAAGAATCAAAAGGTTTCAATTTAAGCATATCATATATTCTTTTGGGCATAACGGAGGTACTAGCTCCAACATCACATAAAGCATAGCGAGAGAAGTTATTCAACTTAATTTTAATCATAGGATCCCAACCATCTTCTAGCTTTCTAGGTATGGAGGCTTCTACCCTAAGTTTCTCCTCCCTAGCTTTGGTGAGAGCATTAGTGATATGCTCTGTGAAGGCAAGATTGAGTGTGCTAGTGCGGGGATCTCTAGACATCTTGTGAAGAAAATCAATAACTTCGGTAAGGGTGCAATTATCAAAATCGAGGTCACTACTATCAAGTAAAGTGGTAGTGGTGTCCTTTAGGCTCACTTGTTTGGTAGTTTCTATGGTCATAGCATCACCATTAATAGGTCCAATGGGACCAAGAGTGCATTGGGTGCTAAGAGCTTGGATATCCTCAACAAATTGGATAGTAGCAACAGTGTGGTGGGTAGGAAGGTTCTTAATTCTATCTTCTTCCTCCTTTTCTCTAGCCCATCTCTCTTTAAGTTTAGCCAACATCCTAATGTTTTCATTAATTTGCACTTGAATAGCATTCATAGGAGTGGTCTTCCTCTCCTCAAGAGGGGAAGTTCTAATTTTAAGCAATTCTACCTCATGGGCTAAATTTTCTACCTTCGAAGAGAGATCATCTAGTTTGGCTAGTTTTTCTTCTACACTCTTATTGAAGGCTTTTTGGGTAGTGATGAAATCTTTAAGCATAATCTCTAGTTCAGAAGTGGAGTTCTTGGTGCTAGGGTAAGCATGGTTGTTCCCATAGGAATTAGAGGGGAACGGTCTAGGATTGCTACCAAAATTACTCCTATAAGCATTGTTATTGAAATTGTTTCTAGAGATAAAGTTCACATCTACTTGATCTTGAGCAACCAAAGAATTTAAAGGAACATCACGAGGATCAATAGAAGATTGCTTGGAAAGTAGAGACATGATCAAGTCAACTTTTTCATTTAGGGAGGAAATCTCCTCGACAGAGTTTACCTTCCTACCTGTTGGAGCACGTTCGGTGTGCCATTGGGAATAATTGGTCATCATCTCATCGAGAAGCTTCGTGGCAGCACCAAGTGTAGTTGACATAAAGGTTCCTCCCATGGCCGAATCTAACAAGTTCCGCGAGGTAAAGTTCAAGCCTGCATAAAAAGTTTGGATAACCATCCTGTAATGCCCAGGATGGGACTATACCTCCTACATGTCGAGGCACGACTTAAAGGTATAAGCCCATCCTAGAATGATCTCAAGTTTGGTATCTTTGCACGACTCATGTAAAAGAGGGATTAAAATGCAAAAGGCGATAGTTGGCTTACACTCGCCACTTCACACAGTACATTACATAAGCAAAACATCATTCAAAACATCACAACCCGACTACGGGCAAAGATCCAAAAGAAAGATACCAAAACAACATAAAGCCACAGGTCCGAATCGAATCCTAGTAGAAACCACTACTGATCGTTGAAAACGTAACAAGCATACAGCCAAACTCTTCATCGAACTCCCAGAGAAGTACTGAACTAGCTTCTGCATCAAACTCGGCTGAACCTGCAACTGGTGTTGTAGCATCTGTGAGCCACGAGGACTCAGCAATCCCATAACCATGGGTATCAAGACTAGCAAAGCTTTGTGGGTAGGAAGAGGTAAAGTGGTGAGGTTGCAGCAGCGGCTAAGCATAATATGGTGGCTAGCTTACGAGTACCAGAATAAGATGAGCATCTACGCAAATGGTCGCAAAAGTAGTGATCGCTAAAGATCCTGAACTACATACGAGTCAAACATTACCCCACCGTGTTCTCTTCTCAAAGTGAAAAGAGACGGTCACGGTAACTCACACAGTTGTGTGTTTTACTTAGGATCATCTGTCAAGTTTTCCACAACCGGACATTAACAAATTCCAATCTGCCACATAACCGCGGGCACAGCTTTCGAAAGATCATAACCCTGCAGGGGTGTCCCAACTTAGCCCATCACAATCTCTCACGATTAGCTGACGTGATAAATATAATATCATCACCCCTTATCTTAGGGAAATCCGATCAGGCTCGGCATCCCGGTAGCACAAGACATTTCGACAATGGTAAAACAAGTCCAGCAAGACCTCCCGGTGTGTCGACACCCTGATAGTAGCCGCGCGTATCTCATCTCAGGCCGTGACCGGATGGGCGATTCTACAGGTTATACCAGATACCTCGAGTTTCCCCGAGGCGGCCCCGCAGAACCCCCGTTTGGGACCAACACCATCAGCACTGGCCCCCCTGCTATGTAGAAAGAATCCTCGGGTAGCGCTAACTCCCTATGCAATTTAATTAATTAATTAAGTTGTTATTATGAGCAAATTAAAACCAAAGTTGGGCCTTGCTGGAGGAGTTTTATTCAATGTCGAACTGTCAAGGGGTCCCCATCCACCCATCGTGTAAGGAACGCAAAATCAAGGAACATAATGCCGGTTTATCGGCGCCTAAGGTGGCATGAGTGGAACAAAACACCGAGCAAAAGGCCAAGCCTTCCACCCATGCCCAGTATATAGGTGTGTTAATAATAATAATAGATATTGTGATATAACAACAACAAGTTCCCTCCTGGAACGAACTTCATCTTCACCTGCAACTAACAACGCTATAAGAGGGGCTGAGCAAGCGAGTAACATAGCCAAACAGTGGTTTTGCTAGGAAGGTGTCAAAGGATAGAGGTTTCATGGCAACAAGGAGAGGCTGACATAAAAGATGGGTAGCGCGACATGTAACGATAGCATCGAGACAACTAAGCATGGCAATGGTAGTAAAGGTATCCAAGGGTATGATCATCTTGCCTGGAATTCCGCAAGGGAGAAGAACGGATCCATGAAGTAGACGGAGCAACAGTCGAGCGAATCCTCACAACTCCGGAACGAAAGCGAAGCTAACAAGAGAAGCAACCGGAAAGAAACAAGCAACACGGTAAACACACAAGCATAAACATGGCATACGATGCACATCCAAGTATGATGCATGTCCGGTTTAAGTATGCATGGCATGGCAAAGTGCACAAACAAGACTACAAGTTAAGTGGAGCTCAATATGCAACGAGTTGCATATTGACGAAACACCACATTTATTTATTTAGTTGACTCTTGTTTATTAACAAGACAAGATTAAATATTTGTTAACATAGCAAGAGGTGAAGCATAATAAAACTACACTATTTAGGCATTTTAAATGAGGCCGGAAAATAACAACAACATATCCGGAAAATCCCCATGAGCATGTTTAGTAATTTTAAGCAAACAACAATTAAACATATTAATGTAGTTATCATGATGCGGATGACATGATCAAGTTTATGCAATTTTATTAAAAGTTGACATGAAGAAGATATGAAGTATATGTCACCGTGGTGGAAGGAAAAGGTGCCACGGCAACGATCCAAAAATGATGCAACGGCATCATCTCGGTTCCGGTAACTCGTTGTGAGTCCGGAGCAAAAGCAAGATGGCGTGAGTGAGTGGAACAAGATGAAAGGTGGAATGATCCCATCACCGGGTTCCCACGAGTCGGCGACGAGGCGACCGAGGAGCATGACAAAAGATGATACGGGCACAACGGGCACGGTGCAAACAAGGGATGCATCTCATACAACCACATCACATGCATTCCACGGGTCATCGTCTCGGGTTATACCTTCGGAACAAAACGTTCACGGGGCGGTTCAAGGTCGTAGAGTAAGAAGTCGTTCTCGCGAGTCGTGGTACACGTCCCTAGAGGGAAGTAGTCGTTCTCGCGGTTCGGGGTACACGGCGACGGTAGTCGAACTTGAAGGTCATCGGCGTCGTGGTACTTGGGGTCCTCGTTCTCGCGACGGTAGTTGTACACGTTGGAGTTTCCGTTTCCGAAGAGGTACTTGAGGGTCTCGGCGACGGTAGTCGTTCGGGCGTCGAGTTCGTAGATGTACTTGGCGCATCCATCGTTTCCGGGGCGACAGTAGTGGTACTTGTTCACGAAGTCGTTCACGGGTCTTGGTCTCGCGTCGATCTTGCCGGTCTTGTTAAACGAAGGGGTACTTGGCGTCGGTCTCGTACACGGGTCTCCTATCAATTCAACAGTACAAGGCAACACAACACAAAACACAGGAGCAAACAAAAGGGGCAGCACGGGGAGGCGCTGTCGAGGACATCAGGCGTGGAAGGCGCTGGAGGTGAGCTGCGGTGGCCTGGAGACGGAGGGGCACAGCGGCGCTGGGGCACTGGAGGGGATGGCACTCGGGCCTGGCGAGGCTGGGAGCCTGGAGGCTGGCGGTGCCCAGGAGAGCGAGCGAGGGGCGAGGCCCACGCGGGACGGCAGAGGAACGAGGCGGCTGGCGACCCAGGAGGCCAGCGGGCGACGCTGCAGATGCTCTGCCTCCCGAGTAGGGGCATCCATGGCGGCTGGCGGCGGCTGGCTCGACGGAGGGCGGAGAATCGGCGGGGGCGCAGGGTGCTGAGGCTCGCGGAGCTCGTGGGTTGGCAACGAACGGCGGCGACCCCTGGCCGCTGGGCCAGAGAGGCGACAAGGACGAGACAGAGGCGCGGTCGGCCTGGGCGCCGCGGCCTTGGCTCGCCGGCTCCGGAGGCTGGGAGCTCCTGGCGCTGGAGAGTGCGGGCGCGGCATGCGCAGGGGATCGAGCGAGAGGAAGCCTGGTGAGAGGATGCGGCGCGAGGGAGGCTCGAGGGAGATAGCGAGAGAAAAACGCCTGGCGGCGGGGGCTCGGGAGGAAACGAGAGGAGCGGGCGATGCGGGATGTGCACGCTAGGGTTCGGGCGGCTGGGCCAAGGCTGCTGGGAGGCCACTGGGCTGCTGCTAGGAGAGGTCCGAGCAGGCCTACTGGCCCAAGAGGCTGCTGTTCTGCTAGATCTTTTAAATAAAAATGAAGCAGAAACAATTAAAAGAAGAGGAAAGAAAAGAAGGTTAGGGGAAGATTTAGCACAAGGGACTAATTTTCTCGGGCATCATAAAATGAGCACGGTCCGAGAAAAAGAGAAAAGGCATGATCGAGATATATAATTCAAACACATTTGAGTTTAATCAAATGGGTTTGAACTAAGACTTGATTTGTGAAGTGTCCAAAAATGTTGAGGATTTTTGGAGGAACCTCGAAACAACGGAAAAGAATTATTGACAAGGTTTTTGAAGGAGAAACTCGAAGAAGGAAAGGCATGGGGAATATATGCAAGTGTGTTCGGGTTAATTCCAAAGAATGGAATATTTAATATAGCTCCCTAAATAATGGGAGGATATGTTATAAAGAGAAGTCATCCTTCCCTCGATTTAAATGAACCGAAGGTCCACACAATTTATTTAAGTTGAGATGCAAAAGATTAATGACATGATGGCATGATGACATGATGCAATGCAAAAATAAATAACACAAGCACCAGTGAAACACAAGGGGAAACCCGGAACATCTGGAATCTTCTGGAATCTTCTGGGACGTCGGTCCTCGGGCGTCACAACTCTCCCACACTAACAGAGGATCTCGACCCGAGATCCTAGAGATGACACTTGATAAAAACGGAAGAGGAAGAGGTAAAACAAAGTTGCTTCTTTGACAGACGAGTGAAAACCACAAACCTGAGAGGTTGACCAGAATGAAAGAAGAATACAACGGAGATGAACGAATATGCAAACACTCTGTTAGAAAAGAGTAGCAAGGAGCATTATAAGAACCTTGCAGGTTAAAAGACATGAAACAAGAGCTTACAAACCAAAAGAATATGAAACCGCAACGGTATAGCCAAGGAATAAGAATGACAAAAATCGGGCAGCACTCCGACTGAAAATGGAAGGAATTAACAAGAACTAGAGGAGAAGGGGTGATACTTGATGAAATCAACATCACATTGCCTCTGAAACAATTAAAAGAAAAGCACAAGGGGTAAGAAAGATTTCAGACAGCACTCCGGTTGAAAAGTGAGGCAAAACTAGATAAGATGACGGAACTTGAAAAGAGGACATAATACTCCGGTTAAATAGACAAGCAAGGGAGAATATGATCTTGATAAAAACGAGATGATGGTTTGGAGAGAGCAACATCACAATGCCTCCGGAATGAAAGAATAACATATAATCAATGAAGAATTCAACGGAGAGAAAAGACAACTTCTGCCACAAATGAATATGAAAAACATCCTTACGAAGAAGGGTTGTACAGAGTTGATTTTAAAAAAATGAACAACGAAAACGAATAAGCTTGATGTGGGCTTATGGAAAACATCTCAAAACTTGAGGTGAAATGCTGCCACTAACGGAAACAATTGATTGGCTTGAGATCAGCAAGGAGACGAAAAACTTATTTCATCGGAATGATAAATGAAGAACTTGGGTCATTTATAAGCACCATAATAGCAACAATCCTTAAGGAAAGCTTTTAGGTGAAATGCAACCCAAGAATACTCCAACAAATAATTTGAATGGTTGGAAAGATCTCCTGAACAACGAAAAAGATGGGTTTAAATATCTCATTCCCGATAACTCGTGAATCATGAAACATGAAGGAATTGTCAAGAATGACATAACACCATCTGATAAGATAAGGTAGAAAGGATTGCAATTGGAAAGCATGATGAAGAATGCTTGAGCTCCAACAAGAATCTTGATGAAGACTTCGAGGATGAATTAAATGATGATGAACCACCATGAAAACTCCGGTAATGAAAGCATGAGAAGTGAAAGATGAAAGAATAAGATTCAAGGCCCACAATGAATTAGATTCAACACATAACCAGTTGTTTCCGGAAACCGTTTACCTCGGACCTTCGAAACGCATCCACTATACAAGCTATGGCAATACTCCCGAACTACCTCCCCAGTACTGGGTGATGTCGGGGTTATCTTGCCACTAACCGTATAGGAGAGTTTTCGATGTCGGCCGTCTTAAGTATTCTAGTACTGCCGCGATGGATTTGTGACGACAACACCTCGGAGCTCAACTCCCCGGGACACTGCCACAACCCCTAATGTCAGGAGGCATCGAGAACAATGTTCTCGTCAGAAAGACATCGAAACAATCCAAACAATACTCGCGTGATCCTAAAAAAAATTGTGCATTTTTAGAATAGAAGAGACAAGAGTAATCGTTAGGAGTCCTCACCAGAGTGAAAAGAGATGAGGAGTGTCGTGGAATTAACACGGCAGATGTCCGGTTTAACGGACTTGATGATGGAACCATCGCACGGGTTAGCTTGAAAGGGTTCATAGCACACAAAGGACACAGAGGATTTATACTAGTTCGGCCCCTTCGGAGAAGGTAAAAGCCTACGTCTAGTTGGTTTGGTATTGCTTGGGCGTCGGATTACAGGGAGCGGATTCGCTTGCCTGTATCTCGACGGGTTGATTGTTGCTTGTCCCTGAACCGTCCAGGTCGTCCCTTTATATAGAGGTAATGCCAGGTCCGGTTTACAGAGTCCCGAGGCCGGCTTATACTTGTGTCCGCCTCGGTCTCTGTCTTTTCTTTCTTATCTTTCAAGTTACATCTCTTGGCGGTTTACAAACCACACTTCTATACATGGGCCTTGAAATCTCATGGGCCGTAATTTCTACTAAAATATTACAACCAAGTATAATATAACTAAGCCGGTTTACAATAGCCGGTTTATACCTGCTAGTCATATCCCTGACATTAGGCCCCAGAATGATTTGAACTTGTTCATATCAGTCTTCCTTGTCTTGTATAATTTTCTTCTTTGTCTTCATCTTTTTGTAAACCGGCTCTGACGTCATCCTCCGAGATCATTAAATTCTGACAATGACATCATCTCCGCATTTAACGCCGTGAGATGTACTGTAGCTTATTTTAAGGGTTATCCCGAAGATCGAGGCGTCACGGGATCTTTATCCGATTTTCTGTCTCCTCGATTCTCGCACCTGTCGTTTCAGATCTGACTCCTTGTTATAAATACTGCCACCCCTCATTCTTTACCTTCTTCTCGCTCTGTCCTCTTCCTCCGTCGCTGCCCGAGCTCGAACCGCCGCCGACGACCGCTGGATCACAAGTCCTCGCCCGGCCGCTGCATCACCCTGAGCTCGACCAGAAAAACCTTCGTCGTCGATTCTTGCTGTCTCAGGTATGTTCTTCTTCTTTACTATTGATCTACAACCTCTAGGGTTTCTTCTTATACCTCCGCCATTAGAGCTTTAACAAAGCTCCATCTTGTTCGATCTTGAGCCCGTGATCCCTAATGATTTTGTTCTTCCGATCTTCTCCATTTTTACCCCACTGTAAATGCTTCAAATCTTCGTTATTCCTGTCTGGCCTGTAGATCCATCTGTTTAGTATAAGGTCTTTGTAGCTTTTACCGCATACTCTTAGATTAGTTTCTTTTCCCTCAGCATGCTCAGATCTATTCCCCCTTAGCAATCTTTTGAAAACCTGTTTTTCTCCTCGGTAGATCTGCTAAGTATGTTCCGGTTTAAGTTGATATGCCCTGCTCCTGCGAAACTCTGTAACTTAAACGCGACGGTTTAATCATTCCCCTTCAACTGCCATAAACCGGAAATGATATAACTTGTTTTATAATTGCCAGTTTAACCACGCCATTAGTCCTCAGTTTAAATCGTTGCGTAACTTTCGTAGATAGCTTCCGGATTGCTGCACTTTCATAATCCGTTTCTGTATTTTATCTTCTCCAGCACTTTGTTCTTTCATCGCTATGGCTAAGCAGTATGTCTCCTGCGATTGGGTCCCTTCTGTCATTACTGAGGATGACTTAATCAAGATGTCTGAAATCGGTACATTAGGACCTCAGTCTGAGTTAAAGTGGCGGGCTCTGGGTAATGAGTGCCCCCCTACCCCTAGGTCCGGGGAGGTTATTGTGTTTTTGGATCATATATCTCGAGGTTTCTCTCCCCCCGGTTCAAAGTTTTTCCGGGATGTTCTGGCCGCTTTCCAGCTGCACCCATAGGATATTGGACCCAATTCCGTTTCAAACATTTGTGATTTCCAAGTGTTTTCTGAAGTGTATCTGCAAGAAGAACCTTCTGTTGATCTATTCCGGGATTTCTTTCATTTAAACCGGCGCACTGAGTTTACCAGCGGACCACATCAAGAGCTTGGTGGGGTTAGTATTCAGAAGAGGAGAGACGCAGTTTTTCCTCACGCCGCTTTACATTCTCATCCAAAAGATTGGAACAAGTCCTGGTTTTACTGTGTTGACACTTCTCCTGAGGGGGAGAATCCTTTGCCGGGTTATCGCGAAACCCGTATTCCGGAGAATCACCCCTTACCACCACGGCTTAGTGCTGCTGAACGGACCCGGTTTTCATCACAGTTCTCCAAATTAAGAGCTTTTATAGCAAATGGTCTGATCGGTACTGATTTCCTCCGCTGTTGGCTATCTTGGAGTATCCTTCCCCTGAGCCGGCGTTCTAAGTTAATGTGCAAGTACTCTGGTAAACCGGATGATCCTCAAAGGTTTACCAAGGATAAGCTTTCTGAATCAGAGGTAGTGGAGTCAGCCAAAAAGATTCTCAATGTCTCTTTAGCAGATTGTGCTAAGGTTGGTTTAGCTCCGTACTTCAAGAAGAATAAGCTGCCTGAAGTAAGTTTCTCTTTGCCCTATATTTGTAAACCGTCTCCTTTGAACCGTCTTTCAATTACTCTTGCTTTTTTCAATTAGGCTGATGATCCTTTCTGGAGGAGAAAGCCTCAGGAGAAAACCGTCAAACAGGCTCGCCGAAAAACCCCTGCAAACAAAAAGAGGAAAGCAGCCGTCGACGCCGGTTCTCCCACTGAGGACGATGATCCGGACTCCGAGGTATGCTTTAATCCGGTTTACATTCTTGGTTTCATGTACTTGTAATTGTATTTAATGATACCTTTTCACAGGAATTGCCTGAAGATGATAACCCGGCTGAAATTGAGGTAACACTTCTTTCTTCTGACTCGGAACCTCTTCCTCAAAAAAGTCGTCGGACCGTCAGGAAATATCAATTTTCTCATCCTTATGCTCAGTTAGACCCTAACTTTACTTTGAAGAAGCAACAACACGAAGCTTTTCGCCGGACCACTCGCCACAGCGGCCTGGCGGTGGAGTCATCCGGAATTTCCTTAACTCCGGTTCGGAAACGCCGTGCTGAGGTGATACTCTCTCCGACCCTCCTTCATCCCAAGGCCGTTCTTATCCGAAAACCCCTTAAACCGTCTGACCCTGACTACCAGGAAACTCCGTTGTCCTCCTCTGGTGAATCAACCGCTACGCAGCTTCCTCCCTTGAAAACCGTCCCAGGGTAACCTTCCACACCTTTTCCGGTTTATAATCTCCTTTTTTGTTTCATAATGCTAACTCATTTTGCATATTTTCCAGCAAACCGAAACCCAGCAAAAAGCCCAAGGCGAATAAGCCTGTTGCCGACCCTACTGCGGATGATCCGGTTATTAATCCGTCAACAGTTGTTCCTCCAGAAGGTGAACCCGTAGCTCCTGTTGAAGACCCTGCTCCTGAAAATCCTATTACAGAAAACGTCCAAGATCCATCAAGTCCGGCCCGGGTTAATTCTCCTCAGGTTAATCCGGCGTCTCCTGATCCGGCTCGCACCGTTATTCCCCCCAATGCACCAACTTCTCCTGATGTTGTGGTTACTGGCACTGCTTATGTTGCTCCGGCTGAACCCACTGTTTTAGCCAAACATACGGCTAAAGCGGAAAAATTATCTCAGGAAAAGGGTAAATGGAGTACTGACATATCCAGCCTTTCCGACATGAGCGCACAAGACATTTATTCTGGGTATCTGAACCGGCTCCATAGCAGTCGGGACTATGAAGCCAGTTTGGTAAACTTAATGAGGGAAAAATATGAGGTAAACTTCCTCTTCTGACTTTGTTCTTTTGACGCATCTCTGTCTCATAACAGCCCCCAAGTTCCGGTTTAGCTGCTTACTGAAGGTGATCCGGAACTTTGTAGATTGAACCGTTGGTCTATACATTATCCCCCAAGTATCAAGTAGATAACTTGCTTATGTAGTTGATACTTGTAAAAATTGCTGTCAATACTTCAATTATACATTAGCCCCCAAGTGTCAAGCAGACAACTGGTTTGTGTGCTTGAGACTTGTAACTTTAAATTGTCTTTGTTGTATTGCTTCAACTGCCATTAGCCCCCAAGTGTCAAGTAGACAACTTGGTTGTGTGCTTGAGACTTTACTAAACTTCACCTCTTGTTGTTGAACTTTGTCTGTAGGCTGAGTTGAACCGGAATGCTCTTGAGATTAATGAGCTTCGAAGCCGGCTTACTGACACAGAGTATGCCGCTTCAAAAGCTAAAAAAGAACTTCAAGTAAGTTTAAAGACTGCCGAAGACTTGAAAAAATACTTTGAAGAGGAGCGGGCTACTTTTGAAGTCCAGAAAAAAGATCTTGAAAAACGGGTTCAGGATGCTGAAGGAGCACTTAATCCGGTTACTGAAGAATTGACCGGGTTAAAGTGGCAAATTGACTTGATGACTTCTGCTGTCTTTGGTAAATATGACTTGAACACCTGCTTTACCTTTGTAACCTGTGTTTTGTACCGGTTTAACTAATATTGTTGTGTGTAGGGCGTCGTATCTCCCATCTTGGGGATGACATTCGGAAAAAACTCAAAGCTTGCTACACCTTGGTCGAACAGCTATACTCCGGAACACAAAGGATTATTAGTGCCACTTCATTTGGTAAACCGGCTCCTTCAACTATCCAAGACACTTTGAATAAGTTGTCCATTCTACCGGCTCGTCTTGAAGAAGTAAAGAAATTGGCAGCTCGAGGAGGTGCTCTTCTGGCCCTTACGAGGGCTAAAGCTTGGGTCCCGGACCTTGATCCGGAGGAGGTGTTAACCAGATTTCCTGATACCAAGGATGACGGTTCAGCCTTTAATGAAAAAGATCTTTATGCTCTGACAAAGGAGATGCGTCCCCTCGCCAGCAAGCTCGCGGCGGAATCTGACTTGTCCCGATATCATCCGGGATACAATCTGCAGAACGAGCGGGTGGAGCGACCGGTTTACGATACCGTAAACTTAATTCTGCCGGTTCGTCCTCACACCTTTGCTCCTGATATTGATCCTGCTGAGCTTATCAACGATGAAGTATATTTTCGTGCCTTGGCGAAGATTGATTGGCGTGCGCCGGACTTCCAACCGCTTCGCGAGGACGAAGATGTTCCGGATCAAGACGGTGGCCAGCCATCTCAGCAAGGAGAAGCACAATCTTGAATTCTATTGTTGTAACCATGATCGATATTCGGTCAAACAATGCTTCCAAACTATTAGGCTTGTTATGCCTAGTAATAGGTTTAGCTGAAACTTAATGTGCTTTGGTCCGACATTTTGTCTTTATGAAATACTCGTCAGTTGACCTGTTGTCTGATGTGGTTGCCTTCTTCTGTTCATATAGAGAAAAATATCGAAAAATATGTCCTAGTGGCTTACCACTGGACGGGTTAATTTGTTCTATTTTAAACATCAAGTAAGCATACCTTTATCGTAAAGATAACTTGTATACCTGAGATTTGTTTAGCCAATACACTTTTAAACCAGTAGAACTTTCGAGTTGTTTATGGAGATCTTCATGGATCAAGTAGAAACTCAAAATTCTCCGGTCCATCTTGATGATAAATCCGGTTCATCCTGTCTCTGAAAGTTGTAACTTTTGCTTGATACAAAATCCGGGTTTCAATGAACGCCAGTTTACTTATGCTGGTATTCATGATCCAGACTTTTTTATTTCATAGATATGTGGTCAACTTGCATAGCTGTTCCACTCCGGTTTAAAAGTTAGAAAACACAAAAAACACCAAAACTATGCGATTTTTGCAAATAAAACCATGTAGTCGAGGCTTTTTCAAAGAGCTGCCAGGCTCAAAGCAAGGTTCAGCCAATCAATGGATGCGGGTACCATCCAGAGGGCCTAGCCAATCACTGAACGTGGATTTATCCAACTTTTCCGAGGGCCGAACGAACCATATATAAAAATTATTCCGATCACTGGGACGCGGATTGGCCGACACTCCCAGAGGGCCTAGCCAATCACTGAACGTGGAATTATCCAACTTTTCAAAGGGCCGAAAGAACCGTATCTATTATTCCGATCACTGGGACGCGGATTGGCCGACACTCCCAGAGGGCCTCCAGGGTTCCTCCTGAACCGGTGGGTCAATCTAAACCAATCACTGAACGTGGTACTATCCAACTTTTCAGAGGGTTGAAAGAAAAAATTATTCCGATCACTGGGACGCGGATTGGCTGACATTCCCAGAGGGCCTCCAGGGTTCCTCCTGAACCGGTGGGTCAATCTAAACCAATCACTGAACGTGGACTTGTCCAACTTTTCAGAGGGTTGAAAGAACTATGAAACTAATCCGATCACTGGGAGTGGATGATACCAACTCCCAGAGGGCCTCCAGGGTTCCTCCTGAACCGGTGGGTCAATGTAAACCAATCACTGAACGTGGACTTGTCCAACTTTTCAGAGGGTTTTTAGAACTTATCAAATTAATCCGATCACTGGGAGTAGATGATACCAACTCCCAGAGGGCCTCCAGTGTTCCGTCTGAACCTGTGTGTTTGTCTTTTTTTTTATGTAGTCTTCTCCTCTTGAACCGGATATGATCTCCTATTCCTGAGAGTTCTATTGCTCCTTCACATATTCTGCAAAAATTAGTTTCTAAACTGGCCAACAGTGAAATATGATATTTGATAGTAAACTTGTATGGTTATTTTTCACAGGATTTTTGTATATGGAAAAAGGGCTGAGCCCCCAGTTTACCGAGGGTGCCGGTTTATTCATTATTCATAATATATACATAGGATACATTGGAGCACATAGCTCAAGTATAATATGGCCGTAAATGGGCGATATTCCACGGCCTCTTCGTCTCCTCTTCTAATGTCCGTGAATCCTTGTGTTCTCGAATGTCCACCAAGTAATATGATCCGTTATGTAGATTCTTGCTGACCAAAAAGGGCCCTTCCCATGGTGGGGATAGCTTGTGCATATCTGTTTGATCTTGGATGAGCCGGAGTACCAAGTCACCCTCCTGGAATGTCCTGGTTCTAATCCGGCGGATATGATATCTGCGCAGATCTTGCTGATAAATCGCCGACCGTGCCGCAGCTATATCACGCTCTTCATCCAACCGGTCTAAACCGTCTTGTCTTGACTCCTCATTGACTGCTTCCACATAGGCCATTACCCTTGGTGAGTCATGGCGTATGTCACTTGGAAGAACTGCTTCGGCGCCATAAACCATGAAGAAAGGCGTGTAGCCTGTAGACCGGTTCGGTGTAGTATTAATGCTCCAAAGAACAGAAGGCAACTCTTCAACCCAACAGCCTGGGGTTCTCTGCAAAGGTGTCATAAGCCGGGGTTTGATGCCTCGCAAAATCTCCTGATTTGCCCTTTCAGCCTGGCCATTGGTCTGAGGATGAGCCACAGAAGATACATCTAAACGAATATGTTCTCTTTGACAGAATTCTTTCATTTCACCCTTAGACAGATTAGTTCCATTGTCTGTGATGATGTTATGTGGAAAGCCAAACCGGAATATCACTTTTTAGATGAATTTAACCGCTGTTGCTGCATCACACTTGCTTATAGGCTCCGCTTCAACCCATTTTGTGAACTTGTCTACTGCCACTAGGAGGTGAGTTTTCTGATCTTGGGATCGCTTGAAAGGCCCAACCATGACAAGCCCCCAAGTTGCGAAAGGCCAAGTTATTGGTATCATCCGGAGTTCCTGTGCCGGAACAAGAGCACGTCTTGAGAACTTCTGACAAGCATCACACTTTCGGACCAGATCTGCTGCATCTGCATGCGCGGTTAACCAATTGAAACCATGTCGGAATGCTTTAGCCACCAATGATTTTGAACCGGCGTGATGACCACAATCCCCTTCATGAATCTCCCTTAGAATCTCACAACCTTCCTCCGCTGAAACACATCGTTGAAATACTCCAGAAGTGCTACGATGGTGCAGCTCTCCGTTTGCAATTGTCATGGACTTAGAACGCCGGATTATCTGCCGTGCTTCCTCTTCGTCCTCCGGTAACTCCCCTCAGCTTAGGTACGCCAAATAGGGTAACGTCCAATCCGGAATAATATGGAGTGCTGCAACTAACTGTGCCTCTGGGTCCGGAACAGCTAAGTCTTCTTCCGAAGGTATTTGAACCGAAGGACCGTGTAATTCATCCAAAAAGGTGTTTGGTGGCACCGGTTTACGCTGCGATCCTAGCCGGCTTAGAGCATCAGCCGCTTCATTCCTCCGCCGGTCTATATGATCCACCTGATACCCCTTGAAGTACCCTGCGACCGCTTCAACCTCTCGCCGATAAGCTGCCATGAGGGGATCTCTTGAATCCCACTTGCCAGAAACTTGCTGTGCCACTAGATCTGAATCGCCCAGGCACTTAACCCGGCTCAAATTCATCTCCTTTGCCAGTCGCAAACCATGAAGTAATGCTTCATATTCCGCTGCATTATTAGTACAAGGAAATAATAAGCGGAGGACATAGCAAAATTTATCACCTCTAGGGAAGTTAAGACAACTCCAGCCCCCGAGCCCTCCAACTGTTTTGAACCGTCAAAGTGAATCGTCCAATAAGTAAGATCCGGCTTCTCCTCAGGAGTCTGCAACTCTGTCCAGTCATTGATGAAGTCTACCAATGCCTGAGATTTTATAGCAGTACGTGGTACATACTTCAACTCATGCGGGCTGAGCTCAATGGCCCACTTGGCTACCCTGCCTGTAGCTTCCCTGTTCTGGATTATATCCCCCAATGGAGCTGAACTAACCACAGTTATCGGATGTCCTTGGATATAATGCTTCAGCTTCCGGTTTGCCATGAACACCCCATATACTAATTTCTGCCAGTGAGGATATCTCTGCTTGGACTCGATGAGCACTTCGCTTATATAATAAACCGGACACTGAACCGGATGCTCCTTCCCTGCTTCCTTTCGTTCAACCACAATAGCAACGCTGACCGCTCGCATGTTTGCAGCAACGTATAACAGCAAAGGTTCCCTGTCAATGGGCGCAGCCAAAACTGGTGGGTTTGCTAATTGCCGTTTCAGATCCTCAAACGCTGTATTTGCTTCGTCGCTCCAGATAAACCGGTCTGTTTTCCTCAACATCTGATAAAGCGGGATTGCCTTCTCTCCCAAGCGACTGATGAACCGGCTTAGCGTCGTGATCCGGCCAGCTATGCGCTGAACATCATTGATGCAAACCGGTTTTGTCAAAGATGTGATGGCCTTGATCTTCTCTGGGTTGGCTTCTATTCCTCTGTTCGAGACCAAGAATCCCAGAAGCTTACCAGCCGGAACACCAAAAGCACACTTTTCCGGATTAAGCATCATCCTGTAAGCTCGAAGATTATCAAAGGTTTCTTTGAGATCCTCTATCATTGTTCTTTCTTCCTTTAATTTGACCACAATGTCATCCACATAAGCATGCACGTTCCTCCCTATCTGCCCCTTCAAACAATTCTGAACGCAACGTTGATAAGTTGCCTGTGCGCACTTAAGTCCAAAAGGCATAGACACATAGCAAAAAGCACCAAAAGGAGTTATGAAGGCTGTCTTCTCTTGGTCTTCCACTGCCATTTTGATCTGGTGATACCCTGAATATGCATCCAGAAAACTCAGCCGCTCACACCCTGCCGTGGCATCGATGATCTGATCGATGCGCGGTAAAGCAAACGGATCAGTTGGGCAAGCTTTATTGAGGTCCGTGTAGTCTACACACATCCTCCACTTCCCATTCTTCTTTAAGACCAGCACCGGATTAGCCAACAACTCCGGATGAAAAACTTCCACGATAAACCCTGCAGCCAAAAGCCTGGCCACCTCTTCTCCTATAGCTTTGCGCCTCTCTTCATTGAAGCGGCGCAGATACTGCTTAACCGGTTTAAACTTCGGATCAATGTTTAACTTGTGCTCAGCGAGTTCCCTCGGTATACCTGGCATGTCAGAAGGTTTCCATGCAAAGATATCCCGGTTCTCACGGATGAACTCGATGAGCGCGCTTTCCTATTTGGGATCAAGGTTGGCGCTGATAGTGAATTGTTTGGACGAGTCCCCCGGTACAAAATCAACCTGCTTGGTCTCTTCAGCTGACTTAAACTTCAACGCCGGATCATGCTCGGTGGTTGGCTTCTTCAGCGGAGTCATATCTGCCGGATCAACATTATCTCTATAAAATTTTAGCTCCTCGGTGGCACATACCGCTTCTGCATAAGCTGCATCACCTTCCTCACATTCCAGTGCTATCTTGCGACTGCCATGAACCGTGATCGTGCCCTTATGACCCGGCATCTTAAGCTGTAAATAAACATAACATGGCCTAGCCATAAACTTAGCATAAACCGTCCTTCCAAACAGAGCATGATACGGACTTTTAATTTTGACAACTTCGAAAGTGATCATCTCTGATCTGGAATCATACTCATTTCCAAAGGTAACTTCTAAATCAATCTTACCAACCGGATAAGCCGACTTACCTGGGACGACTCCATGAAAGACTGTGTTTGATGATCTCAACTGTTTATCTGTCAAACCCATACGACGGAAGGTCTCATAGTATAAGATATTGATACTGCTACCATCATCCATGAGAACTTTAGTAAATTTATAACCCCCCACTTGAGGCGCTACTACCAAGGCTAAATGGCCCGGATTATCCACCCGCATTGGGTGGTCTTCTCTACTCCATACAATAGGCTGCTCCGACCATCGAAGAAACTGCGGTGTCGCTGGTTCGACTGCATTAACAGCCCGCTTTAACACCTTCTGGTCTCGTTTACACAGACTTGTGGTGAAGACATGATACTGCCCACTACTTAACTCCTTCGGATTACTTTGATATCCGGATTGCGGCTGCTGCTGCTGACGCTACTACTGCTGACTTCCCTGATTGTTATAACTTCCTTGGCCCTGCTGCTGATTGTTCTGATTATTGTAACCACCTTGATGATGTGATTGATTTCCCTGACCATTATAATTTCCTTCATTATTTTGGCCGCTTGCCCGGGGTTGGTAACCACCGCTATTGCCCCTATAACCTGATCTAGAACTGCTCCCCTGGTGACCCGAACCGTAAAATCCAGGCCCTGAACCGCCATGCGGGGGTCGATTAGGAGGATTAAAACGGCCTGCTACTGCCTTCATAAGGGGTATGCACTCCCTCATGGTATGCTTCGCTATCTTTCCTTTTCCGCTATGTTTCGGACAAGGTCGATCCAACTCCTGCTCCCAGCCCGGAGCTCCTCCGCCGGTTTGGAAAGCAGTATCCGCCGGATTACCCTGAAAACCACCTTGAACTTGAGTGTTAGCCACGAAGTCTGAACCGCCCTCTGCCTTCCGTTTGCCCAAAAAGCCTGAAGTAACCGGATTGATCGGCGCCGGTTTACCAGATTTGCTGGCCTTCCCAGCTTTATCTCCTTCTGCTTCCGGATACTTGGTGTTATCAGAGTCTCCGTATTTCACCAGGGCACTCATTAAAGTTCCCATGTCATTGCAGTCCCTTTTAAGCTGCCCGAGTTTTAACTTTAAAGATTCAAACCGGCAATTGTTCTCCAATGTCACTATTGCCGTACTCGGATTAATACCATTCAAAGAGTGCAAAATCTCTGCCACCCTTCGTACCCAGGCCGCTGTAGACTCCTGCTCTCCTTGCACACAGGCTGCTAGGTCTATCACCGACATCGGTTGTTTGCAGGTGTCCTTGAAGTTTTTGATGAAATGGCTGCGCAGTTCCCCCCATGACCCAATAGAATTCGGGGGTAGAGCTTTTAACCAGGTCCGGGCCGTGCCCTCGAGCATCATAGTAAAATATTTGGCACAAGCCGATTCGTCCACGTCCAACATCTCCATGGCCATCTCATAACTTTCAACCCAAGCTTCTCGCGGTAAATCGGCTGTGTAGTTAGGTACCTTGCGGGGCCCTTTGAAATCCTTGGGCAGCTTAACACTCCGCAGAGCGGGGACAAGACATTGTACCCCGAAGGAACTCGCCGTAGCTCCTGTTCCCGCAGTGGCTGTGTGAACTGGCGTAGATTGACGAATTTCCTCCCTAGCCTCTGATCTGGTCCGGTTTAGGTCTGGGGCTGGCATCTCCGCCCTTGCCGGATTATCCTGCCTGCGCTGATGTCTCCTGCGCTCGCTGCTAGATACTTCTGGCTCCTCCCAATGCCTAGAATAACTTCGGTTGGGACGCGGTGTTGAATGTAACCTTTCCCTGCTATGAGAATACGCTTGCTGCTGCATCAATGCCGTATTAAGTAGCTTCTGGACCCTGCGTGCCTCTATCGCCACCAGAGATGTTTCTTCCGTAGGTAAAGCGGCCAATCGTGCCGCCGCTGCAGCAATGTTATCCAAAGGGTTTGAATAGTGCCCTGGAGGGATAGGAACATAAGGTGCCGACGTAATCCGGCGCTCCTGCTCTGCGGCGGGCTGCTGAACCGGCTCCTCCCGGGCCGGGGGCGTTCTCCGGTTTACAGCCGGATGATTACTAGCCCCAGCCCCAGGTGTCCTGAACAGATTCGTTGATTTGTAAACCGGCGGTATGCGAGACCGATACTTTCGCCCTCTTACACCTTCCATAGAAGCTTGCTCCATCCTCAGATAAAAGGCTTGATCATCCAATTCCACTTGCCTCGTTGCTATCATCTCTCTTTCTGCCTTTAGGTCTTCCTTTAACTGATCGATCCGGCCTTTCAACTGAAGGAGCTCTGCATCATGATGCGCCTTGTCTGCTGGAGCTACGTCTTCCACTGCTTTAGCTGTGAACTCCTCGATCAAGGTGGATAGAACTTCAGTAAGGGAGGGATTTGAACCGCTTCCCCCTGCACCAGCTTCCGCTGTCGTTCCGTTCATCGGGGGCTGTGAACCGGCCATGAAGACCGCCACCCGGTTTGGCGGGTCAAAGGGGCCCGGAATACTGTTTCCATCGGACTCGCCCTCGGACCGGCCGTCCCGCAACTGATACAGAGATTCAGTTTCCCCGGATGAAGACTCGTCATCTGAATAGACGATTGTTGCACCATCAGATTCCGATCCGTTCTCGGCTCGACCTCCGTGGATTGCTCCAACGAACACGTGCTTCATGGCGGGCTGAATCCGGGCCGATCTCGCACGCTGAGCCGGCTCGACGATGTTGGGGAAGATGTCCGGCTCAGGTCCCGGTTCACCAATTTTGCCGATGAAGACTTGGATGCTGCCGAAGGGGACCCGGTATCCATATTCGATCGAATCGGCCTCCGGTCCCCAACCTGCGTCGTCGATGTAGATCCGGCCGCGGCGACTCTTGGTCATCCGGCCGACTGCGTAACCCTTTAGCCCTTCGAAGCCGCCTTTCAAGAACTCGAAACCATCGTGCGCAGGCCCCACGGTGGGCGCCAACTGTCGTGGAATTAACACGGCAGATGTCCGGTTTAACGGACTTGATGATGGAACCATCGCACGGGTTAGCTTGAAAGGGTTCATAGCACACAAAGGACACAGAGGATTTATACTAGTTCGGCCCCTTCGGAGAAGGTAAAAGCCTACGTCTAGTTGGTTTGGTATTGCTTGGGCGTCGGATTACAGGGAGCGGATTCGCTTGCCTGTATCTCGACGGGTTGATTGTTGCTTGTCCCTGAACCGTCCAGGTCGTCCCTTTATATAGAGGTAACGCCAGGTCCGGTTTACAGAGTCCCGAGGCCGGCTTATACTTGTGTCCGCCTCGGTCTCTGTCTTTTCTTTCTTATCTTTCAAGTTACATCTCTTGGCGGTCTACAAACCACACTTCTATACATGGGCCTTGAAATCGCATGGGCCGTAATTTCTACAAAAATATTACAACCAAGTATAATATAACTAAGCCGGTTTACAATAGCCGGTTTATACCTGCTAGTCATATCCCTGACAAGGAGCAAAAGAAATCCTTGTAACGACCCGAATCTGATAAGATTCGACGTCTCTGTGCTTACCGTGCTAGTCCCTCGATCGACTCGCTAGCACACACAGTACATGGGAATATCAAAGTAACAAGTGCATCATTTAATATAACGTACGATCCAGAATATACAAAGTATTACAAACTGAGTAGTACAAAGCTAACTTTAATCAATAACAGCAGCGGAAAGGTAGCATAAGTAAAAGATGAGTCCATCAATGCCCACTGGAGAACATGTTGAGTGAAGACTCGCGACCCTACTGTATCTCACTGATCATCTGAAAATCCTACAACATGATAAGTTGCAGCCACGAAGGGTCAATACATTGAATGTATTGGCAAATTACACAATATGATATAGCAAACCTACATCCACAAGCATAGTATGATAGCAGAACACTCAAGTTTGATTTCGCGTAAAACTACCTTCACCTACCTCCACGACATAGGCAATGTACACACAAACCCGGATGATAAAGATCTCCAAGATGTCTCAAGTGCGCTCAGCCCTGGCGCATTCTCTAGGGACGATAGAGCGCTTAGCCAGTGACGCATTCACGTGAGAAAAGCCCCGACAACTCAAGTGCGCTCAGTCATGACGCATTCTCTAGGGACAGTAGAGCGCTCAGCCATTGACGCATTCACCTGAGGAAAAGCCCCGAGCCTACAGCTATAAAGACTCACCACTTCCACGAATCACGCGACACATGCCAACGTCTACCATAGCAAGTTGATCACAACAACACATGATACAATCAATATCAGAATATGACAACAAAGAACAAACACATCAAGCCAGGCATATATCATAGCATCAAAACCACACTTGCATAGCAGAATATAGGATGAGCAAAATCAAAAGTGCAAACTTGCCTGGAACGGTGTTGAAGTACTCTAACGCTTAATTCCGGTTCGCTTGACACTCCGGACAATCTATACGATAACGAAGGCACCGATAATTAAACCGTACTCACATGGCTCACAATAAAGTAAACAACAAAGAATTCAAATAAAAATCAACTAACAAAACATATCAGTAGGTAAATAATATCTACATGATACTAGGATCACAATGCAAAAAGAATCAACTGATTTGGATCTACGGTTTAAAAGATATGGCCTTCGGAAGTTTGAATTCAAATTTCAAAAAATTCAAATTTGAACTGTTCAAACATGTGAAATTGTGGTTCTACAATATTCTCCTGGTCTCTACGAGTACACAGGAAAAAGAATCGGTGAATTTGGAGTTACAGGCTAAAAGATATACTTAAACAAAATTTTGATATAGAATCTGTCAGAAATAAATTATGCCAAAACTGCGTTCGTGGAAGAACTGCTGCGGCTGTGGACGTGCCACGTGTCGCATGATGATTGGCTAGAGGTGTTTGCTGTGGTGGCTAAAGAGCGGACGGCCACAACTTAAAAGATAACGGTTCATGAATAAAAGAAGATCTAATCCCAGCCATACACGGCAGATCGGACGGCAGGGAGACGTGCTCACCGGAATAACAAAGGCAGGAGGCTGGGCGGCGCCGGACTTGGGGAAGAGGTGCGCGACGCGGCTCGGGCTTGGAGCGTACGCTCGCTGGAGGGGTCCCCCGGGCTCGGTGACGATGGGACAATGATCGGAGGGAGGCTACTAACTCGAAAACGACCTCGAGGATGACTGTGGATTCCTCCCGCGACGGCGGTGACCGGCTGGAGCGGCCGCGGTGACTTCTGCTTCGGGCGGAGGTCCGTGTAGTCGCTACGGTGCTTCCCTGCAAGAACCAGTAGGTGAGGGAGATAGAGGAGGTCAAGGGGAATAAAACTGAGGGGAAGGGAGGCGCTGGAACCCTTCTTTGGCGACGAATATGGCCGGCGGAGGAAGCTTCAAGTGGCTGTACTCCGGCGAGATCGGGACGACATTCTAGGGATTATGAGGTTTCCAATTCGAGAAAAATCGGACGAGGAGGGGTTGATGATCTAATATAGGGTGTCCCCTGTGGCCTGGGATCGTTAACTGATCGAATCCATCGATTTGGATTCGGCTCGGTCTAGGAGATACAGTGTTCGGGAAGAACACGTCCGCGTGAGGGAGATGACAGGTAGGCCAGGGCCGTCAGTGGAACAGATAAGGGGAAGGAAAAAAAAAAAAAGGAGCGCTCGGGTGTGGGCTGCGGCTGCGTTTGAGATGGGCCGGCCTGCCCAGCTGCTGCTAAGTGGGCTGCGCGCGCGGCGAGGGGGACTGCTGGCTGGGCCGTGGTTGGCGCACTGCGGCTGTGCGCTGCACTGCGTTCCTTTTTTTTATTAAAAACAAACAACAGAAAAACAATACTAAAATAAGAACAACACAATTAAATCTAAACAAAAATATGTATACATACAGTAAAATCAATACTACTAATATAAAATATAGGAACACTAGTTCCACCTATAATGCAATTTTATAAAATCATATGTATGCACTAGGCCACTCAAACAGCAAAATAACACACAAATAAAATATTTTGAAATTTTTGAAAACTACAAGAACATATCAAATGAGCTATAAACATTATTCTGGACATATGAACATTTTTAAGACTCACACACACAAAAAAAGTATTTTATGCAATGCAAGCATACAAAGAGCATTATAACAACTAAAAACTTTTGAGTTTCAACAACTCCAAAATACTATCAATATTCAGAAATTTCAAAATAAGAATAGAAAACATGATGTAAAAGAATGATCCTATTAACATTCCAAATTCGAGAAATTTGGGATGTTACAAATCTACCCCCCTTAGAATGAATCTCGCCCTCGAGATTCGAGTTGGCTAGCAGGGTTAAAGATGGGAACTTGACATAATCCATATTCCAAAATATCGAGGCTGAATCATTGCATATTTTCAAATCTCTCTTGACATGACTAAATATGATGCACCAATACCGAAAGAACGGTCACAATACTTGATCTTCATTAAGAATCTTACCAAAGACTCATGCATTATCTGGTCTTCCTATCCTCGTGTGATCCACATGTCCACTCTCGAAGTGATCATTCTCCTTCTCTCCAGAATCCCCATTGTCATAATTCACGTTCTTCAACAGAGGACATTTGTTTGAATAATGCCCTAGCTCCCTGCACCTGTAACAAAGTAACTGACTGATATCCTTCTTGGTGGGCGTTGAAACGTCGTGGTTGTTGTTGACATCCCTCTGGCCATTGTGGTTGTGTCCATCGTTGTTGTGATGATTATGCCCATCATGGTTATGACCATTATAAGTGTCCACTTCATAATCATAGTACTCAGAAGATGCAGACGAATTATGGTGCTTCTGTTGTTCTCCATAATGGAACTCCGTGTCCCTTGCCTTCCTCTTACGGTTCTCCACCTGTTGAAACTTTCCTTCAAGTACCATAGCCTTATCAATAAGCTCTTGACAGTTGTTGAATGCCGCCACTGTCAACTGAATACTCAACTCATCGTCCAGTCCTTCAAGAAACTTCTCCTGTCTAGCTGCATCTGTATTAACATCATTAGGGGCATAGCGTGCAAGATTATTGAATTCCTCCACATATGCATTCACAGTGCGACCTCCCTGACGCAAGCTGCGGAACTCCTTCTTCTTCAGACTCATGGCACCAGCAGACACATGTGCGGCGCGAAAACCTGCCTGAAATTGTGCCCAAGTGATACTAGCAATAGGATAAGTGACCAAGTAATTGTCCCACCATGCTGCGGCTGGTCCTTCTAACAAATGCGAGGCAAACCGCACTCTCTCTGCATCAGTGCAACCAACTGTCTCCAAATTCCTATTAACTGAGCGGAGCCAATCATCAGCCACAATAGGTTCAGGGGTACTAGAAAACCTCTGAGGATTCAACTTCAAGAAATGAGTAAGGGCATCAACTGGGGGTGGTGGTGGATTATTGTTGTTGTTGTTCTGGTTCTGAACAAGTAACTGGATCAACTGAGTCTGTCCCTGAAGTAACTGCTGCATATACGGCGGTATGTCATTGTTGTTGTTGTCTCCTGAACCACTGCCTCTAGAGTTACGCCTCGGCGGCATCTGATGGGTAAGCAGGGGTGAGATATAGACAGAAATAGGTCTAAGGGAAATACTACCCATATGCTCATGCTAGCAATAAAAACCAAACACAAAATTCACACAATTCACCCAAGCTATCCTAAAGTAATCACATCAAAAGAGCACATAAGATAAATCAAAGCACCCAATTGCATAATACAAACAATCCACGAATAATGACAACACGAAAAGCAATGACCAACCAAACATATATAAACATATCACACAACACAAGCAAAACCTACAGGTAAGGTCATATCCACAAGAGATATGATCTCATCATGCTACCGCAAAACGTTTATCGAACACAACATACTAATGGTGGTCTGCTAACTAAACTTCTTAAATAACACTAATAATTTCAGGAGTCATCTATATTTGAAAAGAAAAGATATGAGTAACACGGTATGAACTAACAAGTAGACAACAAGTTGTAAAGTAAGTTTTTCACTTCTATGGCTTTTCCAATCCATTTTCTAGGGTCACGACCTACAGTCAACACACTGCTCTGATACCATCTGTAACGACCCGAATCTGATAAGATTCGATGTCTCTGTGCTTACCGTGCTAGTCCCTCGATCGACTCGCTAGCACACACAGTACATGGGAATATCAAAGTAACAAGTGCATCATTTAATATAACGTATGATCCAGAATATACAAAGTATTACAAACTGAGTAGTACAAAGCTAACTTTAATCAATAACAGCAGCGGAAAGGTAGCATAAGCAAAAGATGAGTCCATCAATGCCCACTGGAGAACATGTTGAGTGAAGACTCGCGACCCTACTGTATCTCACTAGTCATCTGAAAATCCTGCAACATGATAAGTTGCAGCCACGAAGGGTCAATACATTGAATGTATTGGCAAATTACACAATATGATATAGCAAACCTACATCCACAAGCATAGTATGAAAGCAGAACACTCAAGTTTGATTTCGCGTAAAACTACCTTCACCTACCTCCACGACATAGGCAAGGTACACACAAACCCGGATGATAAAGATCTCCAAGATGTCTCAAGTGCGCTCAGCCCTGGCGCATTCTCTAGGGACGATAGAGCGCTCAGCCAGTGACGCATTCACGTGAGAAAAGCCCCGACAACTCAAGTGCGCTCAGTCATGACGCATTCTCTAGGGACAGTAGAGCGCTCAGCCATTGACGCATTCACCTGAGGAAAAGCCCCGAGCCTACAGCTATAAAGACTCACCACTTCCACGAATCACGCGACACATGCCAACGTCTACCATAGCAAGTTGATCACACCAACACATGATACAATCAATATCAGAATATGACAACAAAGAACAAACACATCAAGCCAGGCATATATCATAGCATCAAAACCACACTTGCATAGCAGAATATAGGATGAGCAAAATCAAAAGTGCAAACTTGCCTGGAACGGTGTTGAAGTACTCTAACGCTTAATTCCGGTTCGCTTGACACTCCGGACAATCTATACGATAACGAAGGCACCGATAATTAAACCGTACTCACATGGCTCACAATAAAGTAAACAACAAATAATTCAAATAAAACTCAACTAACAAAACATATCAGTAGGTAAATAATATCTACATGATACTAGGATCACAATGCAAAAAGAATCAACTGTTTTGGATCTACGGTTTAAAAGATATGGCCTTCGGAAGTTTGAATTCAAATTTCAACAAATTCAAATTTGAACTGTTCAAACATGTGAAATTGTGGTTCTACAATATTCTCCTGGTCTCTACGAGTACACAGGAAAAAGAATCGGTGAATTTGGAGTTACAGGCTAAAAGATATACTTAAACGAAATTTTGATATAGAATCTGTCAGAAATAAATTATGCCAAAACTGCGTTCGTGGAAGAACTGCTGCGGCTGTGGACGTGCCACGTGTCGCATGATGATTGGCTAGAGGTGTTTGCTGTGGTGGCTAAAGAGCGGACGGCCACAACTTAAAAGATAACGGTTCGTGAATAAAAGAAGATCTAATCCCAGCCATACACGGCAGATCGGACGACAGGGAGACGTGCTCACTGGAATAACAAAGGCAGGAGGCTGGGCGGCGCCGGACTTGGGGAAGAGGCGCGCGACGCGGCTCGGGCTTGGAGCGTACGCTCGCTAGAGGGGTCCCCCGGGCTCGGTGACGATGGGACGATGATCGGAGGGAGGCTACTAACTCGAAAATGACCTCGAGGATGACTGGGGATTCCTCCCGCGACGGCGGTGACCGGCTGGAGCGGCCGCGGTGACTTCTGCTTCGGGCGGAGGTCCGTGCAGTCACTACGGTGCTTACCTACAAGAACCAGTAGGTGAGGGAGATAGAGGAGGTCAAGGGGAATAAAACTGAGGGGAAGGGAGGCGCTGGAACCCTTCTGTGGCGACGAATATGGCCGGCGGAGGAAGCTTCAAGTGGCTGTACTCCGGTGCGATCGGGACGACATTCTAGGGATTATGAGGCAATTCGAGAAAAATCAGACGAGGAGGGGTTGATGATCTAATATAGGGTGTCCCCTGTGGCCTGGGATCGTTAACTGATCGAATCCATCGATTTGGATTCGGCTCGGTCTAGGAGATACAGTGTTCGGGAAGAACACGTCCGCGTGAGGGAGATGACAGGTAGGCCAGGGCCGTCAGTGGAACAGAGAAGGGGAAGGAAAAAAAACAAAAGGAGCGCTCGGGTGTGGGCTGCGGCTGCGTTTGAGATGGGCCGGCCTGCCCAGCTGCTGCTAAGTGGGCTACGCGCGCGGCGAGGGGAACTGCTGGCTGGGCCGTGGTTGGCGCACTGCGGCTGTGCGCTGCACTGCGTCCCTTTTTTTTATTAAAAACAAACAGCAGAAAAACAAAACTAAAATAAGAACAACACAATTAAATCTAAACAAAAATATGTATACATACAGTAAAATCAATACTACTAATATAAAATATAGGAACACTAGTTCCACCTATAATGCAATTTTATAAAATCATATGTATGCACTAGGCCACTCAAACAGCAAAATAACACACAAATAAAATATTTTGAAATTTTTGAAAACTACAAGAACATATCAAATGAGCTATAAACATTATTCTGGACATATGAACATTTTTAAGACTCACATACACAAAAAAAGTATTTTATGCAATGCAAGCATACAAAGAGCATTATAACAACTAAAAACTTTTGAGTTTCAACAACTCCAAAATACTATCAATATTCAGAAATTTCAAAATAAGAATAGAAAACATGATGTAAAAGAATGATCCTATTAACATTCCAAATTCGAGAAATTTGGGGTGTTACAATCCTACTCTCCGATATATATATAGGACTCAAAACATTTTCAGTGTGTGCCTAGACTCAACCGTCAACGATTCGATCAATCAGTGGGGGCTTCTAGGTCGGAGAAGGCTCTGATACCAACTTGTAATGCCCAGGATGGGACTATACCTCCTACGTGTCGAGGCACGACTTAAAGGTATAAGCCCATCCTAGAATGATCTCAAGTTTGGTATCTTTGCACGACTCATGTAAAAGAGGGATTAAAATGCAAAAGGCGATAGTTGGCTTACACTCGCCACTTCACAAAGTACATTACATAAGCAAAACATCATTCAAAACATCACAACCCGACTACGGGCGAAGATCCAAAAGAAAGATACCAAAACAACATAAAGCCACAGGTCCGAATCGAATCCTAGTAGAAACCACTACTGATCGTCGAAAACGTAACAAGCATACAGCCAAACTCTTCATCGAACTCGCAGAGAAGTACTGAACTAGCTTCTGCATCAAACTCGGCTGAACCTGCAACTGGTGTTGTAGTATCTGTGAGCCACGAGGACACAGCAATCCCATAACCATGGGTATCAAGACTAGCAAAGCTTTGTGGGTAGGAAGAGGTAAAGTGGTGAGGTTGCAGCAGCGGCTAAGCATAATATGGTGGCTAGCTTACGAGTACCAGAATAAGATGAGCATCTACACAAACGGTCGCAAAAGTAGTGATCGCTAAAGATCCTGAACTACATACGAGTCAAACATAACCCCATCGTGTTCTCTTCTCAAAGTGAAAAGAGACGGTCACGGTAACTCACACAGTTGTGTGTTTTACTTAGGATCATCTGTCAAGTTTTCTACAACCGGACATTAACAAATTCCAATCTGCCACATAACCGCGGGCACGGCTTTCGAAAGATCATAAACCTGCAGGGGTGTCCCAACTTAGCCCATCACAAGCTCTCACGATTAGCTGAAGTGATAAAAATATAATATCATCACCCCTTATCTTAGGGAAATCCGATCAGGCTCGGCATCCCGGTAGCACAAGACATTTCGACAATGGTAAAACAAGTCCAGCAAGACCTCCCGGTGTGTCGACACCCTGATAGTAGCCGCGCGTATCTCATCTCAGGCCACGACCGGATGGGCGATTCTACAGGTTATACCAGATACCTCGAGTTTCCCCAAGGCGGCCCCGCAGAACCCCCGTTTGGGACCAACACCATCAGCACTGGCCCCCCTGCTATGTAGAAAGAATCCTCGGGTAGCGCTAACTCCCTATGCAATTTAATTAATTAATTAAGTTGTTATTATGAGCAAATTAAAACCAAAGTTGGGCCTTGCTGGAGGAGTTTTATTCAAAGTCGAACTGTCAAGGGGTCCCCATCCACCCATCGTGTAAGGAACGCAAAATCAAGGACCATAATGCCGGTTTATCGGCGCCTAAGGTGGCATGAGTGGAACAAAACACCGAGCAAAAGGCCAAGCCTTCCACCCATGCCCAGTATATAGGTGTGTTAATAATAATAATAGATATTGTGATATAACAACAACAAGTTCCCTCCCGGAACGAACTTCATCTTCACCTGCAACTAACAACGCTATAAGAGGGGCTGAGCAAGCGAGTAACATAGCCAAACAATGGTTTTGCTAGGAAGGTGTCAAAGGTTAGAGGTTTCATGGCAACAAGGAGAGGCTGACATAAAAGATGGGTAGCGCGACATGTAACGATAGCATCGAGACAACTAAGCATGGCAATGGTAGTAAAGGTATCCAAGGGTATGATCATCTTGCCTGGAATTCCGCAAGGGAGAAGAACGGATCCATGAAGTAGACGGAGCAACAGTCGAGCGAATCCTCACAACTCCGGAACGAAAGCGAAGCTAACAAGAGAAGCAACCGGAAAGAAACAAGCAACACGGTAAACACACAAGCATAAACATGGCATACGATGCACATCCAAGTATGATGCATGTCCGATTTAAGTATGCATGGCATGGCAAAGTGCACAAACAAGACTACAAGTTAAGTGGAGTTCAATATGCAACGAGTTGCATATTGATGAAACACCACATTTATTTATTTAGTTGACTCTCATTTATTTACAAGACAAGATTAAATGTTTGTTAACATAGCAAGAGGTGAAGCATAATAAAACTACACTATTTAGGCATTTTAAATGAGGCCGGAAAATAACAACAACATATCCGGAAAATCCCCATGAGCATGTTTAGTAATTTTAAACAAACAACAATTAAACATATTAATGTAGTTATCATGATGCGGATGACATGATCAAGTTTATGCAATTTTATTAAAAGTTGACATGAAGAAGATATGAAGTATATGTCACCGTGGTGGAAGGAAAAGGTGCCACGGCAACGATCCGAAAATGATGCAACGGCATCATCTCGGTTCCGGTAACTCGTTGTGAGTCCGGAGCAAAAGCAAGATGGCGTGAGTGAGTGGAACAAGATGAAAGGTGGAATGATCCCGTCACCGGGTTCCCACGAGTCGGCGACGAGGCAACCGAGGAGCATGACAAAAGATGATACGGGCACAACGGGCACGGTGCAAACAAGGGATGCATCTCATACAACCACATCACATGCATTCCACGAGTCATCGTCTCGGGTTATACCTTCGGAACAAAACGTTCACGGGGCGGTTCAAGGTCGTAGAGTAAGAAGTCGTTCTCGCGAGTCGTGGTACACGTCCGTAGAGGGAAGTAGTCGTTCTCGCGGTTCGGGGTACCCGGCGACGGTAGTCGAATTTGAAGGTCATCGGCGTCGTGGTACTTGGGGTCCTGGTTCTCGCGACGGTAGTTGTGCACGTTGGAGTTTCCGTTTCCGAAGAGGTACTTGAGGGTCTCGGCGACGGTAGTCGTTCGGGCGTCGAGTTCGTAGATGTACTTGGCACATCCATTATTTCCGGGGCGACGGTAGTGGTACTTGTTCACGAAGTCGTTCACGGGTCTCGGTCTCGCGTCGATCTTGCCGGTCTTGTTAAACGAAGGGGTACTTGGCGTCGGTCTCGTACACGGGTCTCATGTCAATTCAACAGTACAAGGCAACACAACACAAAACACAGGAGCAAACAAAAGGGGCAGCACGGGGAGGCGCTGTTGAGGACATCGGGCGTGGAAGGCGCTGGAGGTGAGCTGCGGTGGCCTGGAGACGGAGGGGCACAGCGGCGCTGGGGCACTGGACGGGATGGCACTCGGGCCTGGCGAGGCTGGGAGCCTGGAGGCTGGCGCTGCCCAGGAGAGCAAGCGAGGGGCGAGGCCCACGCGGGACGGCAGAGGAACGAGGCGGCTGGCGACCCAGGAGGCCAGCGGGCGACGCTGCAGATGCTCTGCCTCCCGAGCAGAGGCATCCATGGCGGCTGGCGGCGGCTAGCTCGACGGAGGGAGGAGAATCGGCGGGGGCGCAGGGTGCTGAGGCTCGCGGAGCTCGTGGGTCGGCGACGAACGGCGGCGACCCCTGGCCGCTGGGCCAGAGAGGCGACAAGGAGGAGACAGAGGCGCGGTCGGCCTGGGCGCCGCGGCCTTGGCTCGCCGGCTCCGGAGGCTGGGAGCTCCTGGCGCTGGAGAGTGCGGGCGCGGCATGTGCAGGGGATCGAGCGAGAGGAAGCCTGGCGAGAGGATGCGGCGCGAGGGAGGATCGTGGGAGATAGCGAGAGAAAAATGCCTGGCGGCGAGGGCTCGGGAGGAAACGAGAGGAGCGGGTGATGCGGGATGCGCACGCTAGGGTTCGGGCGGCTGGGCCAAGGCTGCTGGGAGGCCACTGGGCTGCTAGGAGAGGTCCGAGCAGGCCTACTGGCCCAAGAGGCTGCTGTTCTGCTAGATCTTTTAAGTAAAAACGAAGCAGAAACAATTAAAAGAAGAGGAAAGAAAAGAAAGGTTAGGGGAAGATTTAGCACAAGGGACTAATTTTCTCGGGCATCATAAAATGAGCACGGTCCGAGAAAAATAGAAAAGGCATGATCGAGATATATAATTCAAACACATTTGAGTTTAATCAAATGGGTTCGAACTAAGACTTGATTTGTGAAGTGTCCAAAAATGTTGAGGATTTTTGGAGGAACCTCGAAACAACGGAAAAGAATTATTGGCAAGGTTTTTGAAGGAGAAACTTGAAGAAGGAAAGGCATGGGGAATATATGCAAGTGTGTTCGGGTTAATTCCAAAGAATGGAATATTTAATATAGCTCCCTAAATAATGGGAGGATATGTTATAAAGAGAAGTCATCCTTCCCTCGATTTAAATGAGCCGAAGGTCCACACAATTTATTTAAGTTGAGATGCAAAAGATTAATGACATGATGGCATGATGACATGATGCAATGCAAAAATAAATAACACAAGCACCAGTGAAACACAAGGGGAAACCCGGAACATCTGGAATCTTCTGGAATCTTCTGGGACGTCGGTCTTCGGGCGTCACACATCCAAGTAGTCAAACCATGAGTAGGGCAGTTCTTGACAAGAGATTTCATGTGTTCCCAAGCTTGGGCAACGTGTTCATTATCCAATTGTTTGAAATTCATTATGTTACTCCTTAGTTGGATAATTTTAGCAGGTGGATAATACTTCCCAATAAAGGCATCCTTGCACTTGTCCCAAGAATCTATGCTATTTCTAGGCAAAGATTGAAACCAAATTTTAGCTCCTCCTCTCAAGGAGAAAGGAAAAAGCTTAAGCTTAACAATATTACCATCTATTTCTTGGTACTTTTGCATATCACAGAGTTCGACAAAATTGTTTAAGTGCAAAGCAGCATCATCTCCAGCACCGGAGAATTGATCTTTCATAACTAGGTTCAGTAAAGCAGGTTTAATTTCATAAGAAGGTGCTGAACTGGCAGGTGTAGTAATGGGCGTGCAGATAAAGTCATCGTTGTTATGACTAGTGAAGTCACACAACTTGGTGTTCTCGGTGGAACCCATAGCAGCAAGCAAGCAAGATAACTATTTTTGTGATTTTTGATAGAAGACACTAAAGCAAAACTGAAAGGTAAACTAACAAGACTAAAAAGCAAAGGTAAAAAATAGCGTGCAACTCCCCTATCTTGAAGAGTGGAGTCCCCGGCAACGGCGCCAGAAAACTTTGCTTGATGGCTTCTCGCCCCTCGTTGGTTACCCCAAGTGAAAGGTTTGAGATGCAGTGTAGCGGTAGTTTTCCCTTGGCAAAGATACCAAGGATCGAATCCCCTGAGACTCCGAGGGTCAACAAGAAGGTGTCAACTGCTAGCGGCGCAACTTAGCGATTGACAGGACCTGCACACAAATACAAATAACTTTGCTCCCAACGAGTACAGAGAGGTTGTCAATTCCTCCGGCCTTGTCGTTTACAAAGGATCAAACGCAAGAGATAATAGTGATAGGTATGACTGCAACTAGTAAGTAAGAACAGAAAGTAAATAGCGGATGTGATCAATGATGGTAATATGGACCAGGGTCCCATGATGTTCACTAGTGATGTCTCTCTCCCAAAAGACGATAAAACAGCTAAGCGAGGTAAATGAATTACAGCTGGGCAATTGACAGGATTATGTGCACAAACCAATGCTAACTATGCTGCAAAGAAAGGTAGAGGCTCAAAAGCATGGGCGGTACGCCAAGGCAAGTAGACCGAAATCCATCTGCATCTACTACTAATCATCCACCTTGAGATATCTATCCAGAACATCTCGCTGGTATTAAGTTGCGAGTCCCACCCATAGTGTAAACTCAAAGCTACAGACAACTGCATTAAAAGAACTTTGCGTAAAGTAAACAATCCTTGCACCCGCAAGTACAAGCATCGTTGTTTTCCCCCTTGTGGCAACAGCACATCCCCTAGACTCATGTTTCTGTCACTCAAACTAGTCATCGAGGGGCATGAACCCACAATCAAGCATAATGTTCCCTCTTGGAGTTACTACCTACTACTTGGCCAAAGCAATAAACAGCAACGGAGAACATGCAAGAATTACTCAAGAACATAAATATAAAAGAGGTGAATCAAATATATTACTCACACACAATCTGAACATAATCTCATAATCCATCGGATCCCAGCAAACTCATCATAGCAACGGCATAAGGATTACATATGTGCCTCGATCATGTAGGGCAGCTCACGAGGTCTAATCGGTGAAGAACAAAGAGGGGAGGAGAACATCACATAGCTACTGGTCATGGACCCGTGGTCCAAGGGAGACTACTCACAACTCATCCGGGAGGCGTCCATGGTGGTGGAGAAGCTCCCGGTGGAGATCCTCCCCTCCGACAGGGTGCCGGGAAGAGTTCTCCTGGTGCTCCTGATCTTGGAAGCGCGGCGGCGGCGGAACAGAGATGAGATCGCGAAAAAGGGTTCCGTCCTCGAGGGTTTCGGGACGCGGTGTAAATATATGCCAAAGGGGGGCGTCAGAAGAGGCAAGGGGGGCCCAGGCGCCCTAGCGGCGCGGCCAGGAGGGGGGCCGCCCCCTCTGGTGGCCTGGAGCCCTGGTGGCCCCCCTTTGGCCCTACTTTGGCCGCAAGGAAGCTTCCATAACACTGATTTTTTATATATTTTTCCCGGAATTTTTCTGGCAATTTACGTAATGGGAAAACCTGAAATACAAAAACAGCAGAAAACAGAAACTGGCACTAGGGTGCACTGAGTTAATAGGTTAGTCCAAATATGATCAAAAGTGTATGGAAGTGCATAAATATCATAGCAATATCACACAAAAGAGGCATGGAGCAAGCAGAAATTATAGATACGTTTTGGACGTATCAGTAATGCTAAAAATTTGGCAACATTTCAGATAAGTTGTCACGTACACAGCTTACAAATCGGACCATCTTCGAGGAAGAAACTAGGTTTCAAGAGGAAACTGGTCAAGTTTGTATGTGCGTCAAACGCTGCTTTGTCGGTCGACCATTAAAAAAATTCTCACTTAAAACACAACATTATATGTATCATGTGAAAATTTGGCATTTTCTTGGGTTCGTTTGTTTGAATAGATGGGCACCATCCTCATCCGCCCGCCCACAAAACAGGAACTTGGTATCGGCAATGGGGATCCCCTTCCTCGTCATGTTGGTACGGAAGGCAAGGGAGTCGTGCTTGAGCCGCCAGGCGAGCATCTGAATGTTGCGTGGTCATGGCAGCTTCCACAAACTTTTCCAAGAATCATCACTAATGCTATCCAGATTACCTGCCTCATGTGAACTACCGCCCACTCCCCCATCCCGCTTCACACGCTCAAGTTGGACCTGGAGCTTATAGGCACTCTTGACAGAGTGGACCCCTTTCTTGTCATACTGCCATGCAATGAATTCCTGTGTCCCATCCCGTAGAGGAATTTGGAGGATATGCTTCACATCATTAGGCCAGAAATTGTCTCTCACGAGCTGCTTGTCCCAAATCCCTGTCGTTGGGTCCATGAGGTCACTCACTCTTTCCAGCAAATTAGGCCCTCAGGGGGTGATCACCCCACGGGACCATGGGCGTGGCAGCCATGGATCCGACCAGATCTTGGCATGCATTCCATCGCCGATTCTCCATATATAGCCCTCGCGGAACAGCTGCAGGCCATGCAACAAACTCCTCCAAGAATAGGAGATGCCTTCTCGTGGTCTCGCATCAAGGAGTTTGCAGTCCGAAAAGTAACGAGCCTGCAAAGTCCGAGCACACAGCGACTCTGGGAACTTGATGAGCCTCCAAAAATCTGCCATGAGAGCATCGCCATGTTGAATCTGTGCATATCCCGGAAGCCTAGCCCTCCTTGTGCCTTGGACAACATCAGCTTTTTCCTACCGACCAGTGTGTGGTGTGTTCTTTGTCCTGCTGACTCCACCAGTAGTCACCAAGGAGTGAGCTCAATTCCTCGTAGAAAGTCTTAGTGAGATAGAAGCATGACATGGCAAACGTAGGAATGGCTTGAGCCGCGGCCGTGACCAGCGTTTCTTTCCCACACTTTGCAATAAGTCTCTCCTTCCACCCGTACACTTTGCCGGCCATAGTCCCCTTCACAAATGCAAAAGCCTTTCTCCTGAACTTTCCCACATGGACTGGTAGACCCAAGTATTTCTCATTCCATGTCTCGCTCTGAATCCGCAGAGCATTCTTAACAGCAGTTTACTCCTCTACTTTAGTGTTTGGTCTAAACATAATGGTTGATTTCTCGAGGTTTATGCATTGGTCGAAACAGTTCTCGTACAGGTCTAAAATCTCCCGCAGAGCATGAGCTTCATTTTGGTTGGCCTTGATCAAAAGCACCGAGTCATTGGCAAACAAGAGATGTGAAACAACACGTGCAGTTCGGCAGATTTTAACGCCCATAATGCGCCCGGTTACCTCAGCCTCATTCAGCAGTGCCGACAGGCCCTCCGCACAAATGACGAACAAATAGGGCGATATTGGATCGCCTTGTCGTAGCCCGCAAGTTGGGGAAAACTGCTCAGTTAGCCCTCCATTCAACTTGACTTGATATCTCACCGTGGTAACACAGTTCATAACCAGATCAATCCACCGCTCCCTAAAGCCAAGCTTGTGCAACATGGCTCGCAATAAGTCCCACTCGACTCTATCATACGCTTTGCTCATATCCGCTTTCATTGCAACTATACCTTCATTGCCCTTCTTCTTGTTCAGCAAGAAATGCGACAACTCATATGCAAGTAGGACGTTATCGGTAATCAGCCTTCCCGACACGAATGCACTCTGGTTGTCAGAAATGATCTCCGGCTGAATCAACTTAAGGCGGTTAGCAATCACTTTGGACACCAGCTTGTAGACCACGTTGCATAAACTGATGGGCCGCAAGTCTTTAATTATGCTAGGGTTCTTTACCTTGGGAATGAGTACAAGCAGTGTATGATTCTAGCCCTCTGGCATGGCACCCCCATTGAGGACCGACATGAGCTCCTCCACCACCTTGTCTCCCATAAAATGCAAGTGCTTCTTGTTGACAATGGATGGCATCCCGTCTGGGCCTGGCGCCCTGAGATCCCCAATATGATCAAGAGCCGCCTTAACCTCCTCTCGGGTGAACTCCGCCTCAAGAATGGCCCTCATGGCCATGGTCACCCGAGGCTGAACTTTGTTGATGAGCTCAGCCAGGCGATCTTCTTGTGTCGAAGTGAAGAGGTCCTGAAAAAACGAGCAACCATAGCTATTGAGCTCCCCCCTTCCTTCACCTCCGAGCCGTCTACCTTGCGTAGCATTCTAACTCCATTCGCTTTCCTCTTTGTGGACGCCACAACCATGAAATACTTTGTGCTCCTTTGCCCTTCTTCAATAAGGTTACATGCGACCGCTGCTTAGCCTTAGTGTTCTTACTCTACTCTAATTTCTCCACCCTACACCGAAGCTGCGCCTCTTCCCTAATCTTCTCCTCACCCACTGGGGCTCGCATGCATCTCTCCAGATCACCACAGGTTTGTTTAAGCCTCTCTTCCAACTCGCCCGCCACCTCCTTACCCCACTTCGTCATGCGCCCCGCCACTGAACGCAGCGCCGTGGCCACATCGCCTCTCCCCTCCAAACACCCCTCTTCCCACGCCCCCTGCACCTCCTCGCTGCATTCCTCCTCCTGCAACCACCATGCCTCAAAACGGAAACCACAATCTCCACTCCACTCCCTTCTATTTCCTCCATGAGTACAGACAATAACGGCCCTGTGATCCAAGTGGTGAGGAGTCCTGTTGAGGACATTAAAGTCTGGAAACCATTCGCACCATTGTGGCATTAGCACTACCTCTATCAAGGCATTCACAGATGTATGTGCTAATCTCCTTGCTATGATTCCGCCAAGTAAACTTATCGCCCTCAAAACCAATGTCACTTACACTACAACAGGACCCCCCCTTATAGCAACGGTTTTTTCCGTATCTAAAAGTCCATATATGCATTGTTAGTGTGTCTACCAACGATTTGTAATGCGTAGCCTTATCTAGTGTTGCTAGCGCATAATGCAACGCTTACACTACCGTTGGTAAAAGAGACCGTTGCAAGACTACAACATATAAACCAGACTTTTACAACACTCTTATCTGTTGGTGTTTAATATGAAGGAATCAAAATCCCATTCCTTGGCAATGAAGAATTTGCAACCCTTCGAAAGTTGGTACATATATAATATGCATAATATTATTATATATATTGCGAACAATTAAATTAATGCTCATGAAATGGTGATAATTATGTATTTCGAGTGAAGAAAAAACAAGAGAATATACTCATGAGGAAGAAATCATATATATTATATAAACTGTTAGATTACAATAGTGGGTATTACAGGAGGAATATCATCCAAATGGGAGGCATAATCTGAAGAAAAGAAAAAATGACATCAAAGTTTAAACTGAAAACATCCAGCTACATCCCTATAACTTAACCAAAACTTAACTGAGAAACATCATCCAACCGGACATCATCCCTACAACTTAACTAAAACTGAAAGCATCCATCATCATCATCGTGAAATGGAACATCATCATCATTGCAGTATACTTGAGACGCACTCATATAATCATCCATTCATCTTTTGAATCTGCAAACAAAATAGGGAGTGCCTAGAACTCATCTAGACGCGATATAATTTGGTCTCATTCACCTGAAAAACAAAAACAAAAACAAAAACAAATACAAATGAGCACCAACCCACGTCAGTGCACACACATCTTATAGCATCACATCCAATGGCTACAAAAGTGAATGAGACATAATTAACTAGAACTCAGCTAGATGAGTTCTAACAAAACCGAACAAAATAAAATAAAATGAATTGTTAACACACAATGCATTGACATGGTGTAAGTAGTGACAGATGCAAGATATTAGTCACGTACAAAGGTTGAAGGCCATGCAATCTTTGTTTTTTCTACATTACCGAGAGTATTGCAGTTTTTGTGATTCCATACCAAATTTTCAGTTTTCACAAGTGCCATATCGACATGAACTTCCCAAAATTCATTTTTAATGTTTAGCACCAGCAAATTGAAATATATGATTGCAACTTACAATTCTAGCAAGAGCTGCTCCCTGTCATGATTTTCCAGGCTCTTCGAGAACACTTAAATTCCTGCATGTTAGATAAAATCAAAGTAACTAGACTGAACAAAGGGATCATATAAAATGAATTCAAGCACTCTTACAGGTGGCACCCAACCAACTCAGCGATCCACTTCCGGAAGGTTCCAAATATATTTCAGCTTCCATTTCTTACGCTTTTCAGATGAATATATAGAACCATGAATTATGTTACGATGATGAATTATCATATATTGTAATCAGCAAGGAATGAGCAACAAACTTACCTTCTTCATTTTCATACGCATCAGCATCATCAAAATCTATGAAGCCTTCATCAGTAGTAGCTATTTCTTGGACATCAGATGATACGGCATTTTTTACCAGAATTATGAAGTTTGAACGGTTCTTCCGTCTTATATTCTTCATGGATTCAACAACGTTAATTCTTGTCTGTGACATATCTGCTGCAACATGACAACGACAAAAAGTTTAAATAAATAATAGGTTGTTTCAGAAACAAAAATATATAGCACACGGAGGTTTGGAAAAATTACAATCAGCCTGAGAGAGTCACCGAACATAAGAATTGATTTTAAACCTGCCATAAATCAAGGCGCCACAAGAAGCTATGTTACGTACAAGTTATAGCCTACGAAGCTAGCAGACAGGCACCTGGATTTATCTACATTAGCACTAGCACACGTATATACACATACACGTGAACCTACCATTGATAGATGAATCGACTCTTAGATCGGTAGAACATAACAAAATTGATTAAAAGCGCAGATCGGTAGAGTAGGGAGCGGGAGATGATGAACTATAGGACAGTAGGTCAACAACTATCCTTGCTTAGCTCATGGTGATGCGTCGCCGGTAGCCGGGCGTGCAATGAGTCCAACAAGAGATGAGAAAGGGAACCGTGTTTTTTCGACGGGATGAGAGATTCTTCGCGGCACTTACATGTGGCTGGGCTGACAGCCCGTTTGGCACAGAAGCAGCCAAGTACGAGATGTTTTCAGCAGAATCGGCGGCGGCAGCGCCATGACCTTCGGGCTTCGGCATCGGCGTTCCTTGGACGACAGTCTCGCTGGCGGCAATTGGTCCCGCTGCAACGTGCATCGGTCCTCGGCTATTAAATCTGAGAATGGTTTCATACTTAAACCATACTTGAATCATACCCGTACATATATCTCTCAAAACCATACTTGAACCATACCAGTTTAATGTCATTTTCAGCCCAACCAAAACTAAACCCTCTACTTTTTTCACCCAAACCAATTTAAACCCAATACATAACTGTGGGTTTAAACCCAATACATAACTACGGGTTTGCTTCAATGTATATATGATTGGACAAATCGACATGATAAGCAAATGACATAGAAAAGGCATAAGCATCTACAACAGTTTGAGAACAAAGTTATCGATGAGATACGATCAACACACAGTAAGAGTCAAAAAGACAAGTGTATTAAAACCAATTGCTTAGCTAAAGCAAAAGCAAACACATTCGATTTGCATGTGTTTCCCCATAATACATAATTACATAGTGCATCGCAGCATGTACGCGGATCAAAAATACTCGTTGTCGATGCATTGTTGCTTATTGCACATAACCAATGCCTAGAAACTGGTTTGAACCCATAGTTTATAACCGTTAATAACCAAACTGTTTAAACCCATAACCAACTATACCCAAATTGGTTTCTTCACATACCCAAACCAAAACCAAACTAAAAAACATTCAGCCCAATAAAACCTGAACCAATCAAAGCCAAAGTAAGAACCGAACCGTTTCACCCAGTTTTTTAATAACCATTCTCAGGTTTACCGGCTATGGGTCTTGGACTTGCGACGGAGCCAGCTCATTGCCCCGCATCAGCCCCCGGCGGCACCTTGGCGTACAGGCAGAGCACGGGGTGTGCCCTCGAACTAGGCACTGCAAGAGCTGTGCAGGCACGAGATTCATGGGGGCACCAACTATGGGAGATAAGTGGCGGCGGGCGAGGAGCTCGGCGGTGACGACGGCGAGTGGATTCGGTCGAGATTGGAGATGAGATATGTAAGGAACCCGTTTTGATATGGGGGAAAGGTTTCCGATATTGTTGGCGCAATTACCTCATCGCGATCTATTGGATGTTAGTCTCCTTCGTATGACAGGTGAGGCCATGGTAATGAAGCGCCCGTATTTTTATTACTTTGACCAGATCATCTTGCCCGTGACAGGCACCTAACGTATATTTTTTGTATCAAACAAAACGTGCTTATTCTAGGTTTATACAAATCAAGATCACTAGTTGTCCATCCAAGATCACAAGCTAGTTCTCATCGACATGAAGGCTAAAGCAACATTTTCCCAAGTTTGCACTCATATGAGGTTTAAGCTCATCGCTAACGCCGACCGTCAAAACGGACACAACATTTGCTTTCATACACAATGATACGAGAGCCAACCATCAAACGCTTTCCCCAAACGTCCACCCATAGTACATACAAATTTGGACATAATTCTCGCAAACTTGACGGAACTCATTCAAACGGATATACATTTAGTATAATTTATATAAACCCAACGGCATTTCATTCGTTCAACTAAAATTCAAAAAAAAAATAAACTAATTTGTAGCCAGGCGCTGATCTTGTACGCCTGGCCGACTGATTGGTAGCACCTCCATCGCCATCCGTGCCGTCATTGCCATTGCCATCGTTGGAGCGGTCCTTCTAGCGATGGAACGGTCGAGGGGTGCGGGAGCTCTGTCGGCCACCGCCAGGCACTCGCGGAGGCGCCGCTTAACTTCCTCCTCTGCCCACGATGAGCCTAGCCAGGGTGCCCTGGTGTTCCCGAGTAGGCGATGGCGGAGGTGTCGCCGAGGGACCTCTCCTCGCCAATCTTGGTGAGCTTCCCGTCGAGCGGCACAACCGCCTCATGGATGACTCCATGGTGGTCACCAATAGGTTGGGAGCCAAGACCTAAGCGAGGTTTGGGTCTGCGAGGACCCAGGTCGGCGTCGCGTCAGACTTCGTGAATGTTGAGTGGCACGCCACATTGCGCCGCTCCCACTGGACCTCTTGACTGGCCACCCTCTCCTCAACCATGACACTGCTCCGCGATTACTAGGAGCCGCAACTAGCACTGAGGTAGTGGAGGAGGCATCCACGCGCCTTCACGATTACCAACTGTACCTTAGATGATGCACCGCGATGACGCCAGCCAGGCGATGTGGGTGTACCGGCTAAGTGGCGGCGACGTTGGATCCTCCTTCATGAGATGCCAGATTTGGACTCTGTGATTGTCTCGGGGAGGCGGCGAAGCCGGCTCTGTCTTGAGGCGGTGAGAAGGCGGCCATTGTCGGCTCCATGTTGACCCCTTTGTGTGGCGATGAAGGCACTGTCAGGCCGTGGTCCATGATCGACCACTCGAGGAGGATCGCCATGTGTCTCTAATACTCCCCGTCGCCTCCGCGAGGAGGCAAGGCTGCGGCTGCTACTGTCAAACCAATTTTGTCACTTTCATGTAACCATCAGACGACAGCCCCTTCGAGAGCTCCTTAGGCATTGATTCATTCTACGTAGACTGATCGAACACAGAAAGCCTTCCACTGGTAGGCGGTCATGTTTTCACTGGATTTCGGCTAGCGTCATGATCTGCCGAATGCGGAAGGAGAACCACGACTTTGAAAATCATGGAGGCTGATGAGCGAAGATGGAGACAAGCTGATTGGAGCAGGGCGGTGAGGAAAGGATGTGAGGTGTGGTGTGGATGGCATCATAACAGTGATTAAGTAGCCCCGACCAAGCGAAGGGGCGGGCAACCGACTTCAGAGAGGCGCACCGGCCTAGTCTTCATGGTCGTCGCGTCGACATTGAAGCTGCATCGCCCGCACGTCCATTTGCGTCGCTCTAACCAGCATCAAAGTGTCCCCTTGTTTGCGGGGTTTTGGACAATCTGACGCGTGCGTAGACCGTTGGGGGTACTGCGTTGGATGACAAACTACACCCGGACATGTCAGTCCGGAATCTTGCTGGCGAAGATGCCCTAAAGTTGTAGTTTATTTCCAATCAAGCAAAGACCATGGATAACTATATTAAGAGATCACTAGTTGGATAGCCATATTGTCTTCAATTTTGGAGCTCTGATTCATCTAAGCATGCGGTAAATAAATGTGAATTGAAATTGAAACTTTTTATGAACATAATTGTCTTTTAATATTTCAGAAAACTAAAAATTAGTACGTTTTGAAAGCTTATTTAATACTTCTATATGGTGTTTAATGATAACCAACAACCCGGATGTAGATACATATGAACATGAGTAAGAAGGTGTAATTATCAATAGCCACTTTATAAACACTGAAACTCATGATATATTGGAAACAGAACAATCAACACCAACGTATTTGTGGTCAAGTATTGACACTTTAGGCCAGCCACACCTACAAATCTTCTTGTTTGAACATTAAAGTACATGGACATAAAAGAAAAAAACAAATAACACTAATGAATTCATCATTTCAACTAGGCTCCACATTTTCAGCTTGGTGACTTTTTCATTATCTATCGAACCTGCATGCAGAAGCAAATATAGTAGTAAGTTTCATGTACAAAATGACATCTGTTGCGGTAATGAACTAATGATACTAAGAATGTAAATAATAGTTCCCTAAAAAAACAATGTAAAAATAGTTCCTTCAAAAAAATGCAAATAACATAAACATATTGGAAGCTGACTTTTATTGAGGTACTGTGTCATCACTTGGCACTTTAGGAGCATCTACAGTTTCTACCACCATATCTCAATACCAGCTGAGTACTGTGTACTTCTCTAGGAAATCGCAATGGTAATTTGGTGGATTCTAAATCCATTGCACACTACATAAGAATAACAAATATTACTGCAGTTGTAAGTTGTAACCATGAAAGAATTGCAAAAGCTTAGCTCGTAAATATATGATTTGCGATTTAAGTTCCTAATCATCATACAACAAAATTTCACAATCATATCATTTTTCGACAATGCAAGGATCATCCTCCCACCCTTTGCAACATACTCAGGCAAACTTTTCTTTAAACATTGTAAAGAAAAGCTAGTACGGTCACTCTACTATGCATATCCAAGTTCATATGCAATTCTGAAGGAAATAAACAGTGTTTTTGTTGAATTAGCCTGACCAAACCCTTAAAGAGTTACTGAGGTGAGTACCAAGCATAAGTGCGTTTATGCTAGTACGTGAAGCCAAGGAACTGCAATGGCATCAGAAATTGGAACAAGCATACATGAATAATTATATGTTTTTATTAATCAACCAATTCTATGTTTCTAACCACAGCAGCATTCTAATTCTTTGTACACAGTCCAAACTGGAAGTACATGACACTTACAGATTCGCTTTTTAATGACCAGGTAATGTGAGTGACCCCAAACTGGAAGCACCATACAATTGCAAGAATCGCAAATCCAGAAAAATACAACAAGGGATCACAAAGTTCCTTTGTAGCTGAAGCACTTCACCTGAAGAACTTCACGCCCTAGAGCTAGCCGACTCCCAGCAGGGGGCACTAGCATATTTTTCTTACACATAGGTTGCAGCCTTCCTACCGTGGCCTGTTTGCTTCTCCCTTCTGCGCTGCCTGCAAGGCCGCCTTTCCCCTTTCCGTCGCCGCCTTCCCGATGCTCCCCTGTCCGCCGGAGTTCCATAGGGCGCTGTTCGCCAGGGTTGCTCCTCCTCGAGATCTAAACGCGGTCACCGCTTCACCTGGGTTGCAAGGGAAACAACGAATAGGAGATGGAAGGGGGGAGATTGGATCTTTTGCCCCACTTTATTTGGGCATTAGATGATTTGCCCCACTTTACATAGAATTAGATCATTTGCCCCATTTTTTATTTTTCTTTTGATGATTTGCCCTTTTCAATTACTGTAATGATTTTTGAATTTCTATTTCCTCTTTCTCCATGCGAAAAGACACAATTGCCCCTGTGGCTAATTTACAATTTGACACTGTACAAAGGGAATGCTTTAGGCATTTAATGGCAAACTTCAAAAAAAAGTTTCATGGTGATGTTTTTGGTCGCATGTGGCCAGCAGCCAAGGCTTATCGTCTAGAAACATTTAACTATCATATGGGCAAGATATTTGAAGCTGAACCTGCAGTGAGTACCTACTTGTGTACCTATCATAACTTAAAGTGGATGAGATGCGACTTCAATACAGAAATAAAGTGTGATTACATTCACAATAATCTAGCCGAGAGCTTCAATAGCTGGATCAAAGGAACAAAGGAGCTGCCCATGGATGAGCTAGCCGATGCAATAAGAGAGAAAATTATGATACTTGTTTATAGAAGGAGAAGGATTGGGGAAATGCTCCGGGGAGAGATATTGCCTGCCATCATTCAACAAATAAATAATAGAACTAGGCAACTTGACCATTTGGTTGTTGGAAGATCAACCGGAGAAAGTTGTGAGGTAAAGGACACTAGCAAGAATAATCTTAGGCATGTTGTGAAGATAGGCAGCCGTGAGTGCACTTGCCTAGAATGGCAACACACTGGAAAGCCCTGTGAGCATACACTTGCATTCCTTATAGAGACGGCAGATGTGAACTTTCAACCATATGTACATGAGTACTACTCCGTGAGTAGGTTCCGGGCTGCCTATGCTGGAGAGATTGAACCAATCACAGACAAGTCTCAATGGCCTCATGTTAATCTAGATTTCGAGATGGTGCCACCGGTTTTAAAGAGCTCTGTTGGGAGACGGAGGAAGCAGAGAATCAAAAGTTGCCTTGAAGAAGGTGGTGGTGGTGGTGGCAGCAAACGGAAGAAAAAAGATGATAATGGCAAAACAAATGACCAGGAAGGAGGTGACAAAGAGAAGGAAAAAGAAAAGAAGAGATTTGGCAGCAGAAATAGGTGCAAAGAATGTGGGATATTGGGGCACAGAAAAGCAACTTGCAAACAAAATGCAGCTAAAGAGAGGTAACCCCTGCACTAGTATCTCGTCTATATTAGTATCAAATTAGTACTATTATACCATTTGTAACAACCGGTGTGATTGAACTTTCTAGTGACGTGTGTGCTCACGAGCTCGCACCAGTTGTTGCTGCGACACCTACCCGCACAACAACAATCACACTACCTCCCAGCCTTCATAACAGCCCTGGGCCTATCACAAGGAGGTAACTATTATACTCCCTCCATTCCTAAATATTTGTCTTTCTAGACATTTCAAATGGACTATAAATACGGATGTATGTAGGCATATTTTAGAGTGTGGATTCACTCATTTTTCTCCGTATGTAGTCACTTGTTGAAATCTCTAGAAAGACAAATATTTAGGAACGGAGGGAGTATATGTCATATGCACATTTGATTCATGCAAAAGAAAAATCCTACTTTTATAACATTGGTGTGCAAACATGCAGGAGGCTTGCTATGGCCATAGCTGGAGATGATGCATCACAGCTAACTGGGACAAGTACTATTAATTCGATAGCATCGCCTACTTCTCACTTCCCTTCAAGCTCTACAGCATGCAAGAAAAAATTGACCCTAAAGAGGAAGAAGCTACAATTTTAGTGCATTGAATTGCTATTTTAAATTTTGAGAAGTGTTGAAATTTGTCAATTTCAAAGATATTGACTCGGAAAAATATTATTTTGCTTGATGTAAACTCGGATTAATTTATCATGTCATTTGAACCTTTTTGTGGCATCAGTTCATGATTTCAGTGTGATATATTCTCTCCATTCAATGTGCTAAGTGAACATATGTTGTCAGTCTATTTTTCTTATCTACGAAGCTGTTATATGCTGCCAATTTCCAACCAAGTGCATATGCCAAGATGCACAGCATATATATTAATATATAGATCTATGACCTGTGACTAAAGGAGATCCAGAAAGAGATGAAGCATATATATTTTCAGTGTGATACAATTGAAGTCTGAAGAATCTGAAGGAGATAATTGAATGATGTATTTTATACAATGTACGAAGCTCCATGATTGAAGCAGTACTAGCAACACTGTCGCCCAGCCATGGCTATTACCGGCAATGCAACGAGTTGACTCACAAAAAACATTGTAAATCCATGAATCAGTTGAAGAAGTTAGTTTTTACCAGCAACGAGCGCGCCATCCGCCGAGCTGCAGCAGGAGCACCGGGACCCGCCGGTCTGTCGAGCTACAGTGGGAGTCGTAGCGGCGGGCGCCGACCTGCAGCAGGAGCCGCCGCCCCGGGCCGAGGAGCTGCAGCGTTGGCCCCGGGACCCGCCGGACCGTCGAGCTGCAGCCGGAGTCACCGCGACGGGTCACCGGCTGCAGCGGGAGCCGCCGCCCCGGGCCGAGGAGCTGCAGCGGGAGTCGCCGCCGCGGAACGCTGACCCGGGCAGAGGAAGCTGCAGCGGGAGTCGCCGCGGGAGCTGCCGCGCCGGCCGACGATCTGCAGCGGGAGCAGCCGCGCCGGGCCGCTACTGATGGGTGCCAAGGTGCCGTCGGCCTCCTCTAGTACGTTCCTCTGCTATGAGTATTGGGGAAAAGACGAACAGAGCAAAGGCGATGAGCTGGGGAATGATGAGCTCGTCGATGCAAACTAGGACCAGTCCAACAACAGAGAAGATTAGAGAGAATTGTAAATTAGCCACAAGGGCAATTGTGTCTTTTCGCATGGAGAAAAAGGAAATAGAAATTCAAAAATCATTACAGTAATTGAAAAGGGCAAATCATCAAAAGAAAAATCAAAAATGGGGCAAATGATCTAATTCTATGTAAAGTGGGGCAAATCATCTAATGCCCAAATAAAGTGGGGCAAAAGATCCAATCTCCCGATGGAAGGGGAGGATTGCCGGGTGGGTCGCCGAACGCCCAAACGGGACGGCCGGACAAGGCACGGCGGCGGGCGGGCAGGGATAGGTTTCACTTTTTCTCGTCAGCCTCAACTGCATTGCGTTCTTTTCTTGATCGATAGTGTAGTATTGGGCTAAGATGTGAGGCCCATCAAGAGGTTAGGAACGGGCCGTGTACCAAGTCTAATGTTTTTTTATGCCGCAGGCTGGGACTTTTTCTTACACCCAGGCCAGCCTGTGGCCCAGCTAAGCTGTTCAATGAGAGGAGATTCCATGATTGATGTGTGTCATAGTTGGAGGGAGAGACCTAGATCGATCTAACCCTCCAAAAAGTCTTACAACTGATATAATTGCAACACACACCGGGCAACGTATATGATTTGTTGCAACTTATGTACTACAATACGGGCATGAGCTGCAACTCTGCAACAGATGTGGTGCAACGCTTATATGCGTATCTACACTAGATTTTGCAACATATAGTCAAATCGTTGTACAATTTGTGTTGCTTTATAGGGGGTATCCTTGTAGTGTTAGATCACATGATTCCAGGGCTTCTCTGAAGTTGTCCAGCAGCCGCTGCGGCCTATCCACACCTCCAACCTTCCCGTCCCACGACAAGATCTCGCTAAAATCGCCCATGCAAAGCTAGGGCCGACCTCCTTGATGTTGCTGGCCAAGTATGTGAAGAGTTCTCCAAGTCTGCCCTTTCTGATCCGTTGCTGATTCACCATAAATCCCCGTGAGGCGCCAAATCCTACCATCATCCTCCTTGACATCTACATCCACATGTCTTCTCCCGTACGATCGTAACGTCACATCCACCTCCCGTCTCCGGAACAAGGCCACTCCTCTGCTTCTCCCTTCTGCACTCCACGCTGTCATATGTGACATCCCCAACATCCACCTAAACATCTCCATCTCCTTCTCTGACAATTTGTTCTCCGCCAAGAATTAAACATCGGGCTCCTCCACCCTCCCCAGCTCGTGGAGTATGGAGAGTAAGTTGGGACCGCAACTACGCAAGGGGAGCGGGAGACAAAAGGAGACATTTTACCACCACGGATGGTAGTTTTGTCTCTGAATCAGATTAGGCTGTTCTTTTTATCGTGACTGTCATATATGCTATAAAAAGGTTTAATTCTATTTTTTGTGCATTATGTGCATCTTATTATGGGAAATTGGTGTATATTTTGTATGGTTATGTTTTCTTGATGCATCAATAAAACACTATCTATCGATTTTTTTTGAGAAAAACGTGAAAGAGGAACAAGATTAAACAATGCCTTTCCGGGAACAGCAGCCCGTGAAGAGATTTCTTTTTCTGGGAGAAAGTAATCTTGAATATGGACCTTCAACAACTTAGAATAAAAATAATACAAAACTTCAATACAAACCAGACTTGCCAGGCACATATTTCTCAATCGACCCGAAATGACGTTATAAGTCATTCACTACATAATATATATAACAGTTCATTAAACAGTAGTCGTAACTTGATACATTTTACACTTGTGGAAAAACATAATTCCATGATGAATATTGAAACTCCTGATTTCTTCATATTTCCGTCCAGCTTTGCGCTGTTTGCTTGCTTGTTGTATCCTACAAGTCTTGTTAAACTAGGCATGCTTCGCTGCCGCGGGAACAACATGCACGGGAAGGTGGCCCCTTTTTTGCAAGCATGTCACCGTCTCGTACAAGCTTTGCTTCAGGGGAGTGAACTCCAGTCCCAGGTCCCTAAGCCTTTTGTTTGAGAACTTGTACGGCTTTGCCATGGGCTTGCCATCATCTTCACACCTGCCATGCATGACAAAAAAATTCACAGTGAGCAAGCAATGCCCAGAGTCGTCGAATCAAATGCATTGAGATTATGATGAGCGAAATCGGTTCAGCAATTCATCATCGTGTTTGTTCACGTCAAGGTTTTTTTTTTTCAATACCGTTTTTTCTCGAACAAACTGGAAAAACAGGTTTTCGAAGGATCTCGATTTTTTATTTTGCTCTTGATGACAGCGAAGTTCCCATAGCAGCTACAACAAATATTTGGGCCCAATGGAAGTGGATACCTCCATGGTGCGCATGCATCTCAACCAACTTACCACGAAGCAATCCATAAATTGTGTCTGTGTTTGCATGTCCACCTTATTTATCACGGTAAGAACGTTCGAATCCAAAATTTCAAAACAATTCAAATGGCAACCATGTTTTCCTGGAGGTAACAGAAAGACCGGCTACCATCTGGTTTGGAAAATACAAAACGAAAAAAAAAATCCTTTGATTTACGTACTTGGCAGTGAGGGGATACTGCAGGAAGAGGTCGCCTAGCAGCTGGAGGAAATGCGCGCGGTGCAGCACGGCGCCGATGCAGAGGTAGCGGCCGCATGCATCGGGGTGCTCGTACACGAGGACGTGGGCACGGGCGACATCACGGACATCGGTGTAGGCAGCGACAGCGTTCGGGTAGGTTGACTTGGCGCCCGTGAGGTAGCGTGCGACGTGGCTGCTGCTGAAATTGAGCACCTGCTGCAGCATGGGGCCCATGGTCATGGACGGCACCACCACCGCCAGCTCCAGCCCCCTCTTGGCCGCCTCCTCGGACGCTGTGATCTCCGCCATCATCTTGGCACAACAGTACAGGTTCTGCAAAGGGCCGGGACATTGTAGTTTCAGTTTAATGGCGAGAAAGAAAGCTCGGGTGTGAATCTGATGAGAACGGAGCTTCTTACGCCGGTGTTTTTACAGAAGTCATAGTCACTCCAGCAAGTCTCGTCGAGCACCGCGTCGGGGCTCCTGTTGGGGTCCATATGCACGGCACCGTAGGAGGAGGTAAACACGACGTGCCGCACGCCCGCGTCCGCCGCTGCGCTGATCACGTTTCTCGTCCCCTCCACGGCAACAGGCACGAGGTCCTACAATGCAAGCAGAACATGTGTGAAATGTAAGTAGGCGTCCCAGAGAATAAGTGGTGAGCAGGCAGAGCACATGGACTTACCGGGTTGTTGGAGACCGGGGAGGCGACGTGAAAAACGCCGTGGCACCCGTGGAAGGCAGCACGGAGGCCGCCGTAGTCTAGGACGTCGGTGCGGCACAGGGTGAGCCTCTCCTCGGCACCGTCCAACGCCAATAAGTGCGCGTTCTTGCGGTCCGCTTCATGAACAAATGAAACCAATTAGCAAAGAGACGGGATGCATGGTAATGCGAGAGGTGGACGGGCGCTCACCGGGGTCCCTAGAGGTAGCCACGGAGGAGGAGCTCCTTCACCACCCATGACCCGATGAATCCTCCTGCCCCCGTCACACAAACCATCTCGCCGTTGGCAATGGGCAGCATGGTGAGTGGTATGTACGTACCAATTTGCTTGATGCTATGGATGAGATTGTTGTGTGCGAATTCTGCATGGTTATACTGCGGCACTATTTATACCGGCAACGCCACAACAAAACTGCTATGTAATATTATTACATGTCCGTAGAAAAAAAAGACGAGCGGGAGCCGAACATGGAAAGGTTCTGGCTGCAGCCTGGCGCAGGAAGCAAAACATAGAGCCGGCGGCTAAGGAGGGCCCAGGCGGCTACTGCACGAATGAGACCAGCAGTTGGATCATCGATCGGCCCTCAGGTTTGTCCACCTAAGCAAAGTTAATTACCTAATTTTTTTATACAAAGTAGGAAAATGGTCAGTGCATTGCAACCGCATAAAAATCCTGTCAAAAGCTTCACGCCCTGGTTCTAGAGAATTGGCTCATGGGCCTTTTAACCCCCATCGCAGCAGCCGGCGGTGCTACAGCGGTCTCGCCGCCCGCAACCACTGCCTCGGTAATTTGCTCGGACCTGGGAGTCTCGATAATTATTGCAGGATGATAATTAGTTTTATGTCAGTTTTATATTCTCGGGAGCAAGCAAACTATAGTTTGTACTCAACATTTTGACCTTTAGCATGTATCTACTACAATTTCAACCACATTTTAATTCGGTGCCTATGTACTATTTTATTTAGCATCGGTTGTTAAAACATCCAGTACCGGTCCAGCTTAATATGCAAAACCTGAGCTTTGTATTTTCAAGGAAGAGAAGGCTCGTGTAGTATGTCTATGCTCAAGTTGCAGGAAAATGTCCGCTAATTCCCACAATGAAGTTATGTTTTCCTGTTTATGTTTCTTAGTCAATAGACTTTTCTCTCGCAAAGCACCAAAATCTTTTATAGCTGCAAGTAAATATTGTCTTCACACATGAACTTGTGTGTGTCTACAGGTGTTGTAGAGGAGAGATAAGGTTGCATGTGGATGGGGGTCGAGATAGCGGTGTGTGGGACCAAGTGGATGCATGTGTAGCTCGCGCAAGGTAGCTGACGCCAGGCTGTTTACAGTCAGCTGGATTAGATCAATTCCCTCTCTAACACCCTTCGAGAGACTTACAAACAGTGCATCCCTCCTAGATCTCACGCACCCGAGCTCCTCCTCGCGCCCTTGTTCACTAAGCAGGCAACCTCCTATGCGCCCCTCTCCCACAACTTTCACATGAGCCCTCGCAAGAGCTGGAACCCGAGTGGGTCGAGCCAGTCATCCTCATCAGAATCTGTAGTAGCAGGAGGAGAAGTAGGAGGAGGAGGAGGAGGAGGAGGAGGAGGAGGACCCGCGCTTCTCCCTGCCCTTCTACCCCCAATCTTCTCTCTCGTCACCCTATCTCTTCTTTCTCGAATAGATAGCAACAGCTCCACCACAACAATGATGCCGCCCCCATGGACCTACGAACTGCTACCGTCACGCCTGACCTGCATGCCCGCATCAGCAAGAGCATCTCCCTCTCTTCGAGCCTCATGGACTCGATCTTCTCCTCCTAGTCCGATGGGGATTGGCAGGTCTACTCTCCTATCACTCATGCAGGAATGGCTACTAGTGGCCGGCGCAAAAAGCCCAGCATTGGTGGGCAGGGTTCTCAACGCCGCCCTCCACTACTAATATGGCATGACTGGCGGGCGCGCCCGCCGGTCATAAAGACCTAGTAGTGGCAAGCTATATTCTAGAGCCGTCCACTAGTAATGCATTAACGACATACACTACCAATGGTGGTAGTGTATTTAAGCATTTTCTCGGATTCCTTTGCTATATTTAAGCATTCAAACGTGTTTTTAGACATTCGAAATAGAGCATATTGCATTTGAAATGACCGCTCCTTCCTCGGTAAGTTTTCAAACTTTTTCACACTCAACATACATTGTTACATGTGACAAGCCAAATTTTGGCATTGTTTCGGGTGAGTCTGCTATATTTAAGCTTTTAAGTGCATTTACCTCTATGTAATAATTAGAATTATATTTAATGTCCTAAAAATAGTCAATTAACATGAAAAAGGGCCAAACTCATGCATGAAACTTTAAATGATGTACCTTTAATGTACATTGTTTTAGTCCATAAAACTAAATCTAAAACACTAAAACCCTTGCAATACAAGAAAAGGAGAAAAAAATACCAGTGGCATGTGGGAAAAAAGCACCCGCCACAGGTAGGAAAAAGTTAGCGGTGGCGGGCAAAAAAAGTCACTAGTGGCGGGCACAAACCCACGCAAGCATAAAAAAACAGAAAATAATAACAATATCGCGGGGTATGTGTGTAGCAGCAGCGCGACCTTAGCAGTAGCGAGTTATAAAAAGCCTCGCTACAACTTTTATCAGTAGTGCAGTAACCTGGAACACGCTACTGATACATGCAGATAGCAGTAGCGTGGGGCTACCAGTGCTATTGCTAAAAGTTAGCTGTAGCGTCGTTCCAGTAGCGCGGGTGCTCACGGTACTGCTCGGGTTTTCTGTAGTAGTGAAGTCGACCGTGAGGCGCACGGCCTTGTCCACCTCCTGGCTGACCTCCTGATACGTCTTCAACATATCTATAATTTTTTATTGTTCCATGCTATTATAGTATCAATCTTGGATGTTTTATATACATTTACTAGCAACTTTATATTATTTTTTGGGACTAACCTATTTATACAGTGGCCAGTGCTAGTTGTTGTTTTGTGCTTGTATTTTTAATTTGCAAAATATCGATAGCAAACATAGTCCAAATGCCATGAAACTTTTTACAGATTTTTTTCTAGACAGAGTCACCCAGGGAGCCAAAGGAGCACACGAGGGGAGGCCCATGGGGCCCACTAGGCACCAGGGTGCGCAAGGGCCCCCAAGCGCACCCTGGTGGGTAGTGGGGCGCACAACCACTCCTTGACCCACCTCTGCCTGTATAAATACTCTAATATCCCAGAAACCCTAGGGGACTCGACGAAATACTTTTTCCGCCGCCGCAATTTCCTGAACAACGAGATCCAATCTAGAGGCCTTTTCCAGTACTCTGCGGGAGGGGTCAACGATCACGGAGGGGCTCTTCGTCATCCTTATCACCCCTTCGATGATGTGTGAGTAGTTTACCATAGACCTACGGATCCGTAGCTAGTAGCTAAATGGTTTCTTTCCTCTTTTTGATCTTCAATACAATGTTCTCCTCGATGTTCTTGGAGATCTATTTGATATAACTCATTTTTCCGGTATGTTTGTTGGGATCCGATGAATTTTGAATTTATGATTAGATCTATCCATACATGACTTTTATAGCCTTGTATTTCTTCTCCGGTTTATTGGTTTGGTTTGGCCAACAAGATTGATTTATCTTACCATGGTAAGAGGTGCTTTGTGATGGGTTCGATCTTGCGGTGCTCAATCTCAGTGGCAGAAGGAGACATGACACACATGTATTGTTGCTATTAAGGATAACAAGATGGGGCTTGTTCATACGCGAGTTTGGCTTGTCTGCATCATGTCATCGTTCTTATTGCATTACTCCATTTTTTCATGAACTTAATACACTAGATGCATGCTGGATAGCGGTTGATGTGTGGAGTAATAGTAGTGTATGCAGAATCATTTCGGTCTACTAATCTTGGAGGTGATGCAAATATACATGATCATTGTCTTGGATATCGTCATAATTATTTGCTTTTCTATCAATTGCCCAACAGTAAAAAAAATACCCACCGTATACTATTTTCTTGAGAGATGCCTCTAATGAAATATACGTCCCCAGGTCTATTTCCTATCATATTATTTTCAGATCTATAAATAAAAACCAAAAAATACTTTACTGTGTTTTATTTGCATCTATCAATCTTCCATTTATCAAATCTCAATATCATTGACGGATTGACAACCCCTCTACGCGTTGGGTTGCAATTATTTGTTGTCTGTGTGCAGGTGTTGTCTACATAATATTGCTTGGTTCTCCTACTGTATTGATAATCTTGGTTTCATAACTGAGGGAAATACTTACCTTTCTTATGCTGCATCATCCCCTCCTCCTCGGCGAAATACCAACTCAGATCACAAGTAGTAGGAAGGATTTCTGGCGCAGTTGCCGGGGAGACATCATCAACATTTATCAAGTACCTACGCATAAACTCTCATCTCCTTATTTTATTTGCCATTAGCCTCTCGTTTTGTTTTGTCCCACTTCTAAAACATTTTTACAAAAATACAAAATACACTAGTGCAGAACCGGGCTATAGCACCGGTTCGGAAGGCCTTTTAGTGCCGGTTCTGTAACCGGCACTAAAGGGTGGGGACTAAAGGTTCCCCCCCCCCTTAGTACCGGTGCTGCACGAACCGTCACTAAAGTGCCACCACGTGGCACGAGCCAGCGTCGGGGGCCGGGATCCCTTTAGTACCGGTTGGTGTACTAAAAGGTTTAGGTGGTTTTGGGTTTATGATTTATTTTTCCTATAATAGCTTTATACACGATGATTTATGGATGTCATGTGGACGATGCTAGGATCTCATGTTCCTTATTTCTGGAGGAATTGCATCTAATGGTGATTAGCTACTGTCGTGCACACATCGACCGGAAAAACGTCGTCTGCGTATCACTGCTCTTCTGGCTAAGATGACCATATGTACTATCACTACTCTTTTGGCTAAGATGACCATATGTACGACGAGGCATAGACACATGTATAACTTGAGCGATTAGAGATGCTGGGCTTTGAGAATAACGATCAATCCTTTTTTGTGCGAGAATAAAGATCAATATTCATGGCTTTATACATTTACCTGGTGATGTTACTCTCTTGATTCCTTGTGCTAATTCGAAGCACGTGAACTGTTGTAGTGGTATGAAAACAAATTACTTTGGCTTGTCACCCGTATGTTGGAAATAGAACCTCATTAAACAACATACCCCTCAGAAACTCGTGTCACTTATCCCTCTTTCTCGTAAATGTAAATGAAATGAATGTGTGCCTAGGGATGCCCAACAAACAGCGAGGGAGGGCCTTGCTTGCGCCACCTCACCGATCCACAGCACGGCATGGTCTTCCCTTTGTCCATGGACCAAGCGGTTGCACTCCGTCCTTGTTCCTTCCATCGTTGATGCCATCTCTCTCTATATATAGTAGAAGTAGTCGTCCATCTGCGTGCGGGTGCGTGTGCAGACTTGGACTTGGGGCTTGGGCGACGGGGGCGGGGGCGGCGAGAGGAGACGACGCTTTCCTTGTGACCGAGAGCCCTCTGTACCCATGGAGCCACTCCGCCAGCTGCCATGGAGGACCGGCCCCGACGTCCGCAGCCGAGGAGCCACCCGCCGTTCATCATCTTCCTTCTGCGGCGCAAAGAGAAGATCAGTGATCTCGTCCTCGACTACATCCTCCTCGCGGACTGCGAGAGGTCGTTCCGCATCACAGGGGTGGATCTGTCCTTCCTACAGGACCTCTTCTACTCTTCGCCGGCGGCCTCATGGTCCCACTCCGGAGCCTGCTGCTGTTGCTAGCCATGGCCGCCGCGATGGGGCACATCGCGTATTCCAGCCGATACATACCGGAGCAGTGTCGGCGGACAATGCGTACTGAGGCTTCTTCAGTTTGAACCCCCGTTCTGTTTCTCCATACACCAAGTAGGTGTAGTCTTTCATCGGGCTGGATATAGGTTCTTTTTCTTAAGAATGGCTGGAATTTGGGAGTCGGATCCCACTTGCGAGCTTTACTGATGCAGTATAGATTTTTTGTTGTTGTATTTGTTGGGTGTTTGATACTTTGATGTAATTGTGTCATACTAATCCATCTCATATGTCATTCTCAGGCCCATACATGGGTGGACGGAATGAGTGCGCTGGAGCCGGATGAACTGTTCAAGGAGTAGACTACGATGAGACTTTCTCACCCGTAGCGATCCTTAAGTCTGTCTGAATCATGTTAGCAATTGCCACATTTTATGATTATGAAATTTGACAAATGGATGTCAAAACTACATTCCTTAATAGAATTCTAAAGGAAGAGTTGTATATGATGCAAACAGAAGGTTTTGTCGATCCTAAAGGTGCTAACAAAGTGTGCAAGCTCCAGTGATCCATCTATAGACTGGTGCAAACATCTCGGAGTTGGAATATACGCTTTGATGAGGTGATCAAAGCATATGGTTTTATACAGACTTACGGTGAAGCCTGTATTTACAAGAAAGTGAGTGGGAACTCTATAGCATTTCTGATATTATATGTGGATGACATATTATTGATTGGAAATGATGTAGAATTTCTGGATAGCATAAATGAATACTTGAATAAGAATTTTTCAAAGAAAGTCCTCGGTGAAGCTGGTTACATATTGGGCATCAAGATCTATAGAGATAGATCAAGACGCTTAACTGAACTTTCACAAAGTACATACCTTGCCAAAGTTTTGGAGAAGCTCAAAATGGATCAGTCAAAGAAAGGGCTCTTGCCTTTGTTAGAAGGTGTGAAATTGAGTCAGACTCAATGCTCGACCACTGCATAAGATATAGAGAAAACAAAGTCGTTCCCTATGCCTCAGCCTTAGGTTCTATCATATATGCAATGATGTGTACCAGATCTGATGTGTGCCTTGCCATAAGTTTGGCAGGGAGGTACCAAAGTAATCCACGGGTGGATCACTGGACAATGGTCAAGAACATCCCGAAGTACCTGAAAAGGACAGAGGACATGTTTATCGTTTATGGAGGTGACGAAGTGCTCATCATAAAGGGTTACGTCGATGCTAGCTTCGACACAGATCCAGATGACTCTAAGTCATAGATCGGATACATATTTTTATTGAATGGTGGAGGTGTCAGTTGGTGCAGTTCCAAGTAGAGTGTCGTGTCGGGATCTATGTGTGGAGCGGAACAGATAGCTACTTCGGAAGCAGCACATGAAGGAGTCTGGATGAAGGAGTTCATATCCGATCTAGGTGTAATACCTAGTGCATCGGGTACAATGACAATCTTCTGTGATAACACTGGTGCAATTGCTTTGGTGAAGGAATCCAAGTTCCACAAGAGAACAAAACACATCAAGAGACGCTTCAACTCCATTTGTGAATTGGTCAAGGATGGAGACATAGAAATTTGGAAAGTACATACGGATCTGAATGTTGCAGACCCGTTGACTAAGCCTCTTCCACGGGCAAAACATGATCAACACCAAGACTCTATGGGTGTTAGATTCATTACAATGTAATCTAGATTATTGACTCTAGTGCAAGTGGGAGACTGATGGAAATATGCCCTAGAGGCAATAATAAAGTTGTCATGATTTTATATTTCCTTATTCCTGATAAAGGGTTTATTATTCATGCTAGAATTGTATTGACCGGAAACCTAAATACATGTGTGAATACTTAAACAAATACTATGTCCCTAGTAAGCCTCTAGTTGACTTGCTCGTTAATCAAAGATGGTTAAGGTTTCATAATCATGGACATGAGTTGTCATTTTGTAACGGGATCACATCATTATGAGAATGATGTGATGGACAAGATGATTAAGGTTTCATACAGTTTATTGCTATTGTTGTCATGTATGTCAAATACATATTCCATTGACTATGAGATCATGCAACTCCCGGATACCGGAGGAATACCTTGTGTGGTATCAAACGTCAAAACGTAACTGTGTGATTATAAAGATGCTCTACATGTGTCTCTGAAGGTGTTTTGTTGGGTTGCCGTGAATCGAGATTAAGATTTGTCACTCCGAGTATCGGAGAGGTATTTGATACGTACATTTTGCATCATGCTTTTATATTGATATGTATTGCATTATGGGATGTTATTACACATTATATCTCAATACATATGGCTTTTCTCTCTTATTTACAAGGTTTACACAAAGAGGGAGAATGCCGGCAGCTGGAATTCTAGACTAGAAAGGAGCAAATCTGATATACCTATTCTGCACAACTCCAAAAGTCCTGAAACTTCACGGAGAATATTTTTGGAATATATAAATAATATTGGGCGAAAGAAGCACCAAAGGGGGTCACCACCCAGCCACAAGGGTGGGGGGCGCGCCCTACCCCTGGGGGCGCCCCCTACCTTGTGGGCCACCTGGTAGGCCTCTGACTCCCATCTTCTGTTATATCAGCGTGTTTTGACCTGGAAAAAAATCATAAGGAGGTTTCCGGGATGCAGCGCCGCCGTCTCGAGGCGGAACCTGGGCGAAACCAATCTAGAGCTCCGACAGGGCTGTTCTGCCGGAGATACTTCCCTGCGAGGGGGGGGGGGAATCGAATCCATCGTCATCACCAACAATCCTCTCATCGAGAGGGGGTCAATCTTCATCAACATCTTCACCAGCACCATCTATTTTCAAACCCTAGTTCATCTCTTGTATCTGATCTTTGTCTCAAAACCTCAGATTGGTAACTGTGGGTTGCTAGTGGTGTTGATTACTCCTTGTAGTTGAGGCTAGTTGGTTTATTTGGTGGAAGATCATATGTTCAGATCCTTAATGCTATTCAATACACCTCTGATCATGGAGATGAACATGCTTTGTGAGTAGTTACTTTTGTTGCTAAGGACATGGGAGAAGTCTTGTTAGAAGTAATCATGTGAATTTGGTATTCGTTCGATATTTTGATAAGATATATGTTGTCTTTCCTCTAGTGGTGTTATGTGAACGTCGACTACATGAAACTTCACCGTTATTTGGGCCTAGGGGAAGGCATTGGGAAGTAATAAGTAGATGATGGGTTGCTAGAGTGACATAAGCTTAAACCCTAGTTTATGCGTTGCTTTGTAACGGGCTGATTTTTATCCCTATGTTTTATGCTATGGTTAGATTTATCTTAATACTTATTTCGTAGTTGCGGATGCTTGCGAGAGTGGTTAATCATAAGTGGGAGGCTTGTCCAAGGAAGGACATCACCCAAGCACCGGTCCACCCACATATCATATTATCAAAGTACCGAACGTGAATCATATGAGCATGATGAAAACTAGATTGACAATAATTCCCATGTGTCCTCGGGAGCACTTTGCTTTATATAAAAGAAAGTCCAGGCTTGTCCTTTTCTAAAAAAGGATTGGGCCACCTTGATGCACATTGTTTAGTTTTGTTACTTGATACTCGTTACGAATTATACTATCACACAACTATCTGTTACCGATAATTCCAGCGCTTCCACAAAAAACCTTGTTGAAAACCGCTTGTCATTTCCTTCTGCTTCTCGTTGGGTTCGACACTCTTACTTATTGAAAGGACTATGATAGAGCCCCTACACTTGTGGGTCATCAGTATCTCTGGGCCCTCTCGGTAATGCACATCATAATAAGGCTTGCAAGTAAATGACTAATGAGTTAGTCACGGGATGATGTATTACGGAACGAGTAAAGAGACTTGTCAGTAACGAGATTGAACTAGGTATAGAGATACCAATGATCCAATAGAGTTTATACTTTATACTTCAACTGTGATGGGCTGATCGGACTGTCCCTGAGATAAGGGGTGATAATATTATTATTACTTCTGCTGATCGTGAGAGCTTGTGATGGGCTAAGTTGGGACACCCCTGCAGGGTTATGATCTTTCGAAAGCCATGCCCGCGGTTATGTGGCAGATTTGAATTTGTTAATGTCCGGTTGTAGAAAACTTGACAGAGGATCCGAAGTAAAACACACAACTGTGTGAGTAACCATGGCTGTCTCTTTTCACTTTGAGAAGAGAACACGGCGGGGTTATGTTTGACTCGTAGGTAGTTAACGATCTTTAGCGATCATTACTAGTTTGCGACCGTTTGCGTAGATGCTCATCTTATTCTTGTACTCGTAAGTTAGCCAACATATTTATGCTTAGCGCTGCTGCAACCTCACCACTTTACCTCTTCCTACCCATTAAGCTTTGATAGTCTTGTTACCCATGGTTATGGGATTGCTGAGTCCTCGTGGCTCACAGATACTACAACAATAGTTGCAGGTGTAGGTTACCGATGACTTGACGCGAGAGCGATGTTCTTTTGTTGGAGTTCTTTCTTCTTCTCCTTCTTCAGTCTTGGGTTAGGTTTCGGGTCGGCAGCCTGGGATAGCAGATGGACGTCTTTGTGATTTTCATGTTTGCATCCGTAGTCGGATGTCTTGTATTAATAATGTTGTATTCATGTGACTTGTATGTATTGGTGTATCCCCTGTGTATGTATGTAATGGTACGATGTAATGATATCCATCTTGCTAAGCGCCCGAAATGCGGTTGTGCCCCAATCACGTAAGTGTCACGTGATCGGGATAGAATCGCAACTTGGGCCTGACAAGAAGAGAAGAGCAGAGATGAGATTATAGCACGTCTAGTGTTTGTGGCAGTAGTTCAAATGATTGACGTGTGCTGCATTTTGCATATCATAGTGATCTGTTAAATTCTGCATTTTGAAAGATGTTCTTGAAGAGTTGATTCTTTCATTCTCGAAATAAGAAGTTTGTGGATTTGATATCACCAATGGTTGATACTGTCAACTTCAGCATTTCATTACTTATTTGCAGCTAGTACTTCCTGATAGTAGTCAACAAAATCCTAAGAGAAAGCATGTCCCTTACTGGTATTGCGGGCGGCCAACAGGGGCCGCCCCCGATTCCCAGCTTCACGTCCAGCAACTCGCAAAACGCGCACGCGGAGCCATTGGTGTCTCCGGCGGAGGTGGCATTGGAGTCTCCGAGCCGGCACGGGCATTGGACCTTAATGCAGCCGGGTGTACGCCGGCCGGCACCTCTGCACAAGCGGCCCCTCCGTCAATTGCACGCTCGTCGTTGGCGGTGCCTCGACATTAGCCGAGCTCAACGCCATCATCACGGTAACTAATTAAGCCTCTCGGCCGAGGACTTCATCTCCTTGCCTTTGACTGGGCATCCCTGACGCCCTACATGTTTTCGCAGGGCGTTGCCGACGTTTCGTGCACTCTCGTGCACTTTGTGAACGACAAGTTGGTCGATGTCGCCAAGGGCAGAATCGTTCAACCGGGCAACCCCATGTTCCACGGTAATCCGATGCCACCCACCGTGTATAGGGTTCAACTGGTTCGGGGACGCCGCTTTATGGAGCCCGACGAGGTCTACCACGTCGATGCGGTACACACGCCGTTCCATGGCCGCGGCCAGGAGGGGATTGATCATGGTCTCCGGCGTGAACCTCGCGAACTCGGCGTCCAGCGCCGAGCTGTACCGCGGCGGCGACCGCAGGACGAGCAGGGACGACCGGTCGAGCAGCGGCCCGCGGGAGAGTCCTCCGCCGGTGCGGACCATCTCCGCGAGGCTATTGAGCAGCACGATGAGCGCCCGACCGTCGGCGAGGAGGTGGTTGGTGCCGACGGTCAACGAGTACCCCCCGCACGTGAACCGGACCACCTGCAGCGACAACGCGAGCCCCGCGTCGAACGGGATCTGGATCATCCCGAGCGAGCCATCGAAGCGCGCGAAGTCGACGGCGGCGAGGGGGAGCCCGGCAGCGTTGGCGACGATGAGTTCGGCGCCGGCGTTGGAGTAGGCGACCTCGGGTACGTTGGTGTCCGGGTGGCGCACGACGCGGCCGGCGAAGGGGAAGAAGCGGGAGAGATAGGCCGGGAGCGCGGTGCGGACGGCGGCGAGCACGGGGCCCAGGGCGCACGATGGAGGAGGGTAGATGCTGTCGAGGTAGATCGGCACGGGGCCGAGGATGAGGTCGAGATTGGAGACGGCGTGGACGGCCGGGAAGCCCGGGGGAGGGTTGGAGGCCCGGACCAGCTCCTGCGACGCGATCTGCAGGCCGAAGCGCTCCAGCGTCATCATGACGAGGCGGCAGGTGCGGCGATCTTTCTTTCTATCGTCGGAGCTCGGAGTAGGAGTACTCCCTCCGTCTAGGTGAGTAAGTCATCTTACGAAAACCAAATAATCCCAAAACACTTAGGTGCGATACATTAACTCTCACCTCGTTTTTTGTTTCTTAGCATAAACAAAGGAATCAACCAATAAGAGATATGAGGTGTGTCTGCTTTTAATGACTTGAGGCTATCAAACACGACATGCAATGGTCAGTTCATTGCATCCAATGCTATTAATTAGCAAATGAACATTAACTTCTCTTGTTTTTCACTCTGCCTTGGTCATGGTGCACAATCTAAGATGACTTACTCACCTAGACGGAGGGAGTACTTTGTATCCGCGTCAACCATGACTCCACTCTGCAGTCTGCACACGCTTGGTTCGGGTTTATTGGCCCCTAATAGTTTAGTCAAGGTTTGACCATCTATACAGGACTAACGAAAACGGGCTCTTTTTTTGAAAAAACTTCTGTCTCTTTATTAGATCGAATAACCGTTACATCATCCACCAGCCACCTTACAATAGTTGCCGGTGATTTCTCAACCCACAAAACGGGTGGATTAAAAACCGCCAGCCTAGCTAGCTCATGAGAGACACAGTTTGCCTCTCTAGGGCAGTGAATGAAAGACACCGAAGTATAATCTACTGATAAAACGTTGCAGTTTGCGTAAATTGCCGCCGCTCCTGTCGCAGTGAAGCCACCCGAGTTCATCGTACTGATCACCTCCAAACAATCCGCCTCCACCACCAGCTTGTTTACTCCCATTTGTTGCGCTAGAAGGAGACCATGCCTCAATGCATATGCTTCTGCTGATGCTGCATCCGACACATGCTCCAGTTTCTCATTGGGGGCTGCTAGGAACCCCCCCCCTTTGTCGTCCCTGAGCACTGCCTCAACTGCTCCATTCAGATTTTGTGCATGAAATTTTGCATCAACATTGAGCTTAATGTATCCCTCCCTTGGCTTGATCCATCCTCCCTTCTTCGCCCCCTTCTCCTTCTTTCTTGCATTCGTGGAGTTGGCAGCGAGAGCAGAAATCGACAACGCCGATCGAGTTGGCGTTTGTACTTCCTTCCCAGAAACCTTTTGCCTTCTCTCCCACCACACATACCACACTCCCACAAGGACAGTTCCTGGGCATAGCTATATGACGATTTGCAAGGACTCCAAAGCATGGTAAGAACCCATGCAGCACTTTCCACGCATGTATCTTGACTTTACCCGGCAGTGAGGATTCCCACAGTTTTGCCCATACTGGATATTGTTGTGACGGTTGGCCTTCCGTCTGCTCAAACCAGCGTCCGAACTGATGACCCCACTCAGCGTGATGCGCCGATCTGACCGTGAATTTGTTATTCTTTGTGAACCTCCACGCCACAAAATCATCCATCATTCCTGACAGCGCCAGCGGAATAACAAGGATTCTTTCCGCATCCACCTGCCAGAACGTATCCATAACAAGTTCGTGATCCCACACTCCTGTCGCCGGATCAATGAGGTCAGATACCTTCGACAACAGGTTTGCTCCTCTCGGGATGACTACACGTCCATCCGCACTCTCGGCTATCCATGGGTCAGACCAAATATTAACTTGTGAACCATCTCCTATCCTCCAAATGGCCCATCTTTTGAAGGTATTAATACGAGCACATATACTCTGCCATGTGAACGAAAATGTCCTCTTTGTATCAATAGAATAAGTAATTTATTATGTTATACTCCCTCCCTTCCAAAATAGATGACTTAATTTTGTACTAATTTTGTACTAAAATTAGTACAAAGTTGAGTCATCTATTTTGGAACGAAGGGAGAGTATGTACTAGTATGTGGTAATAGTGGTAAATTCGCAGAGTAATTAATTTCTCGCATTCAAACACTTAGACCGTCGAGATCAGGGAACCAACATGGTGGTTGTTGGCATTTTAGTTCAGAAAAATACAACCGACGCCCGAAAATCATGAAACTTGGCTTGTTGTAATGATATGACCCATAGAGGTTACTGTAAAAATTTGACAACGTTTCACACGAGTTGTCATGTACACTACTTGCAAACCGGACCATCTCCGAAGAAGAAACTAGGTTTCGAAAGGAAACATGTCAAGTTTGTATATGCATCAAACGCTGCTTTGTTGGTTGACCTTTAAAAAAAATTGCACTTCTTAAACACAACATTATATGTACTATGTGAAAATTTGGCATTTCCTCGGATTCATTTGCTATACTTAAGCCATTAAACGCATTTTTAGACATTTGAAATAGAGCAGATTGCATTCGAAATGACCGCTCCTTCCTCAGTAAGTGTTCAAACTTTTTTCACACTCAACACACACTGTTACATGTGGCAAGACAAATTTTGGCATTGTTTCGGGTGAGTCTGCTATATTGAAGGTAAATGTTTGCGTTCAGTACGCCGGCCAAACTTTCGGCCGGCTCGCACGCCACGCTGGCCCAGCGTGCAAGATGAGCATATGATGTGGCCCCGTGCGACCGCTTCCTTCCCTACGCTCCTCCATCCCCTGTCTCCAGACGTATTATTGTTCACGTGCGCATCCCTTCTCATCCCCCGTGCTGCGACCGGGCCACCACGAGCTCCATCGCCGGCGCCGGCCGCTCCATTGACGGCGGATGGTCGCTCCCATGGTGGTCACCACACGCTGCGCCATGGCGCCCAGGATGCGCTTGATGACGGGATCGAAGGTGACCACGTGGGGCGGCTACAAACATGTTGGGAGAATTTTGGAACCAACAAGGAGATGCCATGGCTGCCTGCTACCTGGCTGGATCCATGCGCGTATACAAGTGTTGCAACCGTCACCTAGAACAACTTCAATAGCTGTTGGAAAAACCTTCAACCACAGATACAGAAAAGCTTCAATGGCACTCCACAACAAGGGGAAGCTGCAACCGTAGTTGGATTTTGCTACTATCGGCAAAGTTTTTTGCTACATCCATCAAGGCGGAGCTGCGACCTCGCGACAGCGGCGACGCGGATTTGCTGCAACCATAGTAGGATTTTGCTACTACCGCCGAAGGTTTTTGGCTACGTCCATCTAGGCGGAGCTGCGACCTCGGGACGGCAGCAAGAAGATTTTTCTGCAACCGTAGTTGAATTTTGCTACTACTGGTGAAGTTTTCTGCTACATCCATTCAAACGACGTTGATTGACTAGCGGCGTCATTGGACGCAATTCCTTACAGCGAGCATCAACGGCGAGGAGCAGTGGCGGAGCTACAAATGAGAGCAACAACCGTCGCCATTGAGAGCTACAACTGCAGGTGCAGCTGTTGCATGGGCCGAGGCGATGACGAGGACGACCGGTGAGGATGAGGACCGACAACGAGGACGGCTGACGAGGTTGGGGACCGGCGATGAGGAAGACTGACAAGGGTGGGGACCGGGGACGAGGGCGGCCACCGAAGGGGCCAGGAGGCGCGATGTCGCGCTGCTCGAGCGGGACATGTGGATCCAGCCCGACTGCCCGAGGAAAAATAAGCTTGGGCGATTCATTTTTTTGCCCGGATCGAACGGCCCCGCGGCTCACATCCAACGGCCTGGGCTAGACTGGCCGAAACATCCGGCCGGCGTCTATCAGCGCCCTATATTTAAGCCTTTAAATGCATTCACCTCTATTTAATAATTAGAAATATATTTAATGTCCTAAAAATAGTCAATTAACATGAAAAAGGGCCAAACTCATGCATGAAACTTTAAATGATGTACCTTTAATGTAGGAATTCTTGTTAGCCCATTAGACTAAATCTAAAACACTAAAACTCTTGCACTACAAAAAAAGGAGAAAAAAAATAGCGGTGGCAGGCGGAAAAAAGCACCTGCCAGTGTTAGGAAAAGGTTAGTAGCGGCGGGAAAAAAAAAGTCACTAGTTGCGGTGTTGGGGCATATTTCTTCCTTATTTTTGGTGATTGATAACAATACTTTTGCGGACTAATTATGTGCATTGAGCATTTCATAGAATCTATCATATGGCACAAGACGACTCATGCCCCTTGGAGCTATTGCGAAGACGGTGTTTTTTTTGCGTTTCTTTTCCGGTGGATTTGAGTCATAGGATACCGTACTATTAAGCGGGGGTCTGCTTCGGAAAGGTTTGGGTGGAATAAACACGTACACAGTACTTTTGCTCCCTCTTTCCTTCCCGACTTTGGAGCTTGTCCTCCCTTGTTCATGGCCCTTCCGGAGGCACATAAGCGGGAGTACCGCTCTGCTGCATGTTAGTACCGCTCTAGCGGTACTGCCGCAGTTCAGTGCTACTGAGACTTCCGCCTATTTTTAGTGCTCTGTAAATGAGCGGTAGTAGGGCGGTAGTTCAGCGCGGTAGTACTGCTTCAGCGGTATTGCGGCCCTGACTACCACCTCACTACCGCAGATTTACTGGGCATCTATTAGCTAAGCGGAAGTACCGCTCCTGCAGAGGGGTAGTACTGCCCCGGTGGAACTACTGTTGTTCCACTATCGCAGGGAGTGCCGCTTGTTTTTGTCTTTTGGACTGCTCTGTCTTTCGAGCGGTAGTAGAGCAGCAGTAGTAGTACCGCTTCATGTGGCACTATCACGTTGCTATCATGCATCTTCTACCGTTGTTTCCAGTAGTTGCTCAACACTAAGCGGTAGTACCGTCGCTGGGAGCCTCCCCAACTTGCTCAGTTGGATCTTCTGTGCCAGTGGAAGTACCGCTTGTGCACGGGCTGAAGGGGCATAACAGTTGGATTATGTCCCCCACTATATAAGTGAGTCTTCTTCGCTAAGTGGACTTACCTCTTCCTCCCCAAAGCTCCATTGTTGCTCAAAAGCTTATTTTTGCCCGTTCTCTCTCCCAAGCTAATCAAACTTGTTGATTTCCTAGGGATTGGTTGAGAAGGTCTATATCTATATTTCCACCAAGAGAAGTTTGACCCCCACTAATTCCTTGTGGATCTTGTTACTCTTGGGTGTTTGAGCACCCTAGACGGTTGAGGTCACCTCAGAGCCACATTCCATTATGGTGAAACTTCGTTGTGGTGTTGGGAGCCTCCAGTTCGGTTGTGGGGATTCCCCCAATCTTGTTTGTAAAGGTTCAGTTGCCGGCTTCAAGGGCACCACTAGTGGAATCACATCATTGCATTGTGCAAGAGCATGAGGAGAATACGGTGGCCCTAGTGTCTTCTTGGGGAGTATTGTGTCTCCACACCGCTTCAACGGAGATGTACTTCCCCTCAAAGGGAAGGAACTTCGGTAACACATCTTCATCTCCACCGGCTCCACTCATGGTTACTTCTTACATTTACTTTGTGCAAACTATATTTGTGATGTATCCTTTGCTTGCTTTAGTTGTTGTTGTTGTTGTTGCTAGGATCATATAGGTTGCTCAACTAGTTGCACATTAAGACAACCTATTTGTTGCTAAACCTAATTTGCTAAGAAAAGCTAAAAATTGGTAGTTGCCTATTCATCCCCCTCTAGTCAACCATATCGATCCTTTCAGGCGGGCACAAAACCACGCCCGTCACTGTGACTTGAGTTACCAGTGACGGGCATGTATTGCGGCTCACCAACAACTTTTGGCAGCCTCGACGGCTCCTTGCGCACTCTCTACAACAGGTTTGCCGCTCCTAGTGGCTGCCCTCGCAGGATCGGGAGATCCTTCAGCGCTCTTGGCGTATTGTAGAGCCTTTCTGTGTGTCTGCTAGGGTCCTCTCCGCATAGGTGATCACGAACACGGAGTACCCAACCAGCCTCGAGACGGAGTCTAGGGTTGTAGGAGTCGTAACGAGGCCTCTCGGCTCCTCCATCTAAGTCCCAAAAGTTGTCAGTTAGATAAACCACATTTGTACAAAAGCAACTATATATGAATATAACTAAAACTGTGTACGGCAACCCTCGATGTCTTTCTCCGAGTGGGAAGTTCTCACTCTTAAGTGGTTGTGCTGGGCACTCCATGACTGGTACTTCAACTGTCGATGATGGTCATTCTTCAGCTTTTCGTCCTCCTTTACCAACGTATCGAAGGAGGAGGAGGCCAGAACGACCCTCTACGACAACAGTCGGTTCATCTCCCATGTGGTTGTATATAAAATGTACACTCAATGTTTTTTCCACCGTTGGTGAAGGTCGCCCTTCACCTTCTCCTCCTCCTTTACCAAGTTCTCAGAGGAGGAGAAGAGGAGGGACGACCCCTATGACAACAGTCGGTATCCTCCTATGAAAACAACAACTCTCATCTCAGTATGTGCATTTAGAGTTATAATTGCCCACCGAACAAAAAAATGTAGCTAACAGTATCAATAGACTAATTAAGTATTACCTGGCTACATGACTCAGTTTCAACAGCATTACCTTATAATGTGGGCATGAACTCTGCTTTAAAATGGACATATTAAGTGCTAGAAATTTGGAGAAATGGAAATAAATCAACATATCACCAAAACATTAGCTCTTATTATGAATCCCTATAAAGAAAGTTCATATAATCTACAGTCTATGATCTACGAATACGAACAAGAAAGTTCCTATAATCTACTGTCTATGATCTACGAATATGAATAAGAAAGTTCCTATAATCTACGAACAAAGAATGTATCTAACAATATCAACATTACAACATTAAAATTTGGGCATGAACTCTGGTTTGAAACGGTAGTGTCGGTGTGAAAACCGGCAGACCTCGGGTAGGAGTGTGAACTTGCCGGAGCGGCCGGGGGTGAACGTGCGGGGCAGCGCGTAGCCGCTGGAGCCCCTAACGACGCGGCCGGGCCGTCGGCCGTCCCGAACAAAGACGCTGAACTCCTTCCAGATGAGTGCGACCACTTTGCTCTCCTTGAATCTTGAGCCAGAGGCAGAGGGCCTCGGGAGGGAGGGGGACGGGGACGGGTAGGCGCAACTGGTGGCGGAGGTTGAGGCGAGCGAGAGGTGGATGCAGGAGGAGCCTGCGGACGATGTGCTCGGCGACCTCCGACGGCTGCAGGAGATGAGCTCCTCACTTGAAGACCGATAGAAGCACCCCCGGGCTGGCGACTGGCAGAAGCAGCTCCGGTAGAACCAGCTCCGTAGACCCCGCCGCAGCAGATCAGAGAGCTGGAGGGAAAAAATCGAGCCTTGTTCTCGCTGTGGTTCACCATGGTGAAAGAGGAGGGGAACAGGGAGAGGGAAGCTGCGGGGGAGGCGTGTGGCGAGCGGGGGAGCTGAGCAGGGGAGCTCCGGTGCGGGGGAGCCGAGCAGGGGACCTCCGGCGCGGAAGAGGAGCAGGGGACTACGGGGTTTGTTAGGAATTCGTTTGGGCTGATTTTTGAAAAATTACTACGAGGACAAGCTTTCCTGAACGGAGGGAGTAACAACTATCTTGTAATTCATTTTGACTGGCGGTTTCCCATAAGAAAAAACTCCCTATATGTGTGTTACTTGCTCCAGCGGCCGGAGTATGGAGAATTAGTTGGGACGGCAAGTACACAAGGGGAGCGGGCGATGAAAGGAGATATTATACCACCACAGATGGTAGTTTCGTCACGAATCAGATTAGGCTGTTCTTTTTATTGTTACTCTCATATATGCTATCAAAAAGGTTTAATTCTATTTTTGTGCGTTATGTGCATCTTATTATGGGAAATTGGTGTATATTTTGTATGGTTATGTTTTCTTGATGTGTCAATAAAACACTATCTATCGAAAAAATGACAATGCCTTTCCGCGAACAACAACCCGTGAAGAGATTTTTGCTTTTCTGGGAGAAAGTAATCTTGAATATGGACCTTCAACAACTTAGAATAAAAAAGAATACGGAACTTCAATACAAACCAGACTCGCCAGGCACATATTTCTCAATCGACCCGAAATGACGTTATAACTCATTCATTACACAACATTTATCACAGTTCATTAAACAAGAGTCATTACTTGATACATTTTACACTTGTGGAAAAACGTAATTCCATGATGAATATAGAAACTCCCGATTTCCTCATATTTCCGTCCAGCTTTGCGCTGTTTGCTTGCTTGTTGTATCCGACATGTCTTGTTAAACTAGGCATGCTTCGCTGCCGCGGGAACAACGTGCACAGGAAGGTGGCCCCTTTTTTGCAAGCATGTCACCGTCTCGTACAAGCTTTGCTTCAGGGGAGTGAACTCCAGTCCCAGGTTCCTAAGCCTTTTGTTTGAGAACTTGTACGGCTTCACCATGGGCTTGCCATCATCTTCACACCTGCCATGCATGACAAAATAATTCACAGTGAGCAAGCAATGCCCAGAGTCGTCCAATCAAACACATTGAGATTATGATGAGAGAAATCGGTTCGGCAATTCATCATCGTGTGTGTTCACGTCAAGGTTTTTTTTTCGATACTGTTTTTTCTGGGGACAGACTGGAAAAACAGGTTTTCGAAGGATCTCATTTTTTTTATTTTGCTCTTGTTGACAGCGAAGTTCCCATAGCAGCGACAACAAATATTGGGGCCGAATGGAAGTGGGTACCTCCATGGTGCGCACGAAGCAAGGCATAAATTGTGTCTGTGTTTGCATGTCCACCTTATTTATCACGGTAAGAACGTTCAAATCCAAAATTTCAAAACAATTCAAATGGTAACCATGTTTCCGTGGAGGTAACAAAAAGACCGGCTACCATCTGGTTTGGAAAATACAAAATGAAAAAAAAAATCATTTGGTTTACGTACTTGGCAGTGAGGGGATACTGCAGGAAGAGGTCGCCTAGCAGCTGGAGGAAGTGCGAGCGGTGTAGCACGGCGCCGATGCAGAGGTAGCGGCCGCATGCATCGGGGTGCTCGTACACGAGGACGTGGGCACGGGCGACATCACGGACATCGGTGTAGGCAGCGACAGCGTTCGGGTAGGTTGACTTGGCGCCCGTGAGGTAGCGTGTGACGTGGCTGCTGCTGAAATTGAGCACCTGCTGCAGCATGGGGCCCATGGTCATGGACGGCACCACCACCGCCAGCTCCAGCCCCCTCTTGGTCGCCTCCTCGGACGCTGTGATCTCCGCCATCATCTTGGCACAACAGTACAGGTTCTGCAAAGGGCCGGGACGTTGTAGTTTCAGTTTAATGGCGAGAAAGAAAGCTCGGGTGTGAATCTGATGAGAACGGAGCTTCTTACGCCGGTGTTTTTACAGAAGTCATAGTCACTCCAGCAAGTCTCGTCGAGCACCGCGTCGGGGCTCCTGTTGGGGTCCATATGCACGGCACCGTATGAGGAGGTAAACACGACGCGCTGCACGCCCGCGTCTGCCGCTGCGCTGATCACGTTTCTCGTCCCCTCCACGGCAACAGGCACGAGGTCCTACAATGCAAGCAGAACATGTGTGAAATGTAAGTAGGCGTCCCAGAGAATAAGTGGTGAGCAGGCAGAGCACATGGACTTACCGGGTTGTTGGAGACCGGGGAGGCGACGTGAAAAACGCCGTGGCACCCGTGGAAGGCGGCACGGAGGCCGCCATAGTCCAGGACGTCGGTGCGGCACAGGGTGAGCCTCTCCTCGGCACCGTCCAACGCCAATAAGTGCGCGTTCTTGCGGTCCGCTTCATGAACAAATGAAACCAATTAGCGAAGAGACGGGATGCATGGTAATGCGAGAGGTGGACGGGCGCTCACCGGGGTCCCTGGCGGTTCCCCTTACGTGGTAGCCACGGAGGAGGAGCTCCTTCACCACCCATGACCCGATGAATCCTCCTGCCCCCGTCACACAAACCATCTCGCCGTTGGCAATGGGCAGCATGGTGAGTGGTATGTACGTACCAATTTGCTTGATGCTATGGATGAGATTGTTGTGTGCGTATTCTGCATGGTTATACTGCGGCACTATTTATGCCGGCAACGCCACAACAAAACTGCTATGTAATATTATTACATGTCCGTAGAAAAAAAAGACGAGCGGGAGCCGAACATGGAAAGGTTCTGGCTGCAGCCTGGCGCAGGAAGCAAAACATAGAGCCGGCGGCTAAGGAGGGCCCAGGCGGCTACTGCACGAATGAGACCAGCAGTTGGATCATCGATCGGCCCTCAGGTTTGTCCACCTAAGCAAAGTTAATTACCTATTTTTTTTATACAAAGTAGGAAAATGGTCAGTGCATTGCAACCGCATAAAAATCCTGTCAAAAGCTTCACGCCCTGGTTCTAGAGAATTGGCTCATGGGCCTTTTAACCCCCGTCGCAGCAGCCGGCGGTGCTACAGCGGTCTCGCCGCCCGCAACCACTGCCTCGGTAATTTGCTCGGATCTGGGAGTCTCGATAATTATTGCAGGATGATAATTAGTTTTATGTCAGTTTTATATTCTCGGGAGCAAGCAAACTATAGTTTGTACTCAACATTTTGACCTTTAGCATGTATCTACTACAATTTCAACCACATTTTAATTCGGTGCCTATGTACTATTTTATTTAGCATCGGTTGTTAAAACATCCAGTACCGGTCCAGCTTAATATGCAAAACCTGAGCTTTGTATTTTCAAGGAAGAGAAGGCTCGTGTAGTATGTCTATGCTCAAGTTGCAGGAAAATGTCCGCTAATTCCCACAATGAAGTTATGTTTTCCTATTTATGTTTCTTAGTCAATAGACTTTTCTCTCGCAAAGCACCAAAATCTTTTATAGCTGCAAGTAAATATTGTCTTCACACATGAACTTGTGTGTGTCTACAGGTGTTGTAGAGGAGAGATAAGGTTGCATGTGGATGGGGGTCGAGATAGCGGTGTGTGGGACCAAGTGGATGCATGTGTAGCTCGCGCAAGGTAGCTGACGCCAGGCTGTTTACAGTCAGCTGGATTAGATCAATTCCCTCTCTAACACCCTTCGAGAGACTTACAAACAGTGCATCCCTCCTAGATCTCACGCACCCGAGCTCCTCCTCGCGCCTTTGTCCACTAAGGAGGCAACCTCCTATGCGCCCCTCTCCCACAACTTTCACATGAGCCCTCGCAAGAGCTGGAACCCGAGTGGGTCGAGCCAGTCATCCTCATCAGAATCTGTAGTAGCAGGAGGAGGAGGAGGACCTGCCGGTGCACCAGCTCCTCCCGCGCTTCTCCCTGCCCTTCTACCCCCAATCTTCTCTCTCGTCACCCTATCTCTTCTTTCTCGAATAGGAAGCAACAGCTCCACCACAACAATGATGCCGCCCCCATGGACCTACGAACTGCTACCGTCACGCCTGACCTGCATGCCCGCATCAGCAAGAGCATCTCCCTCTCTTCGAGCCTCATGGACTCGATCTTCTCCTCCTCGTCCGATGGGGATTGGCAGGTCTACTCTCCTATCACTCATGCAGGAATGGCTACTAGTGGCCGGCGCAAAAAGCCCAGCATTGGTGGGCAGGGTTCTCAACGCTGCCCTCCACTACTAATATGGCATGACTGGCGGGCGCGCCGCCGGTCATAAAGACCTAGTAGTGGCAAGCTATATTCTAGAGCCGTCCACTAGTAATGCATTAACGACATACACTACCAATGGTGGGGTCACTATTCACACACCACTAGTAGGTAAATTTACTTGTGGTGGTCCTCATTTCCCACCAGCCACTTGTATGATTTTAAAAAATGGATCCTCCCGGCAACGTAGTAGTTGCACTCAATGGCATGAACACACGCACGCAGTTGTAGGCTCACAACATTGCCACACACGCTGGATCTGCCACCCCATGCACGCATGATCTACCATCGCCTGCCCGTCGGCTGGATCCTTCGCCGCGTGCCCAGTCGCAGGATCTGCCGTCGTGAGCCCGCTCGCTAGACACATCATCGCGGGCCCGCTGGATCCACTGTCGAGCGCCCCCACTGTATCCACTGCCGCGCATACGCGCTCTAGATCCATCGCTGCTTGCACATCCACTAGATCTGCTCATGCGAGCCTGCTTGATCCGCTGCTACGCTCGCTGGATCTGTCGCTACGTGCAATGGTTTTGCCATTGGAGCATCAAAGTCCGCAAAGACCAGCGCCCGCCATGCCCGCGCCGACACGGGCCGCCGCCGCAGCTGAAGGCACAAAGAAAGAATTTAGGTGAGATAGAGGGAGTTTGGCAAAGAGATAGAGAGAGAGAGATAGAGATGGGGGTTGGGAGAGAATGAGGGTCTCGAGACAGAGAGAAACGAGTTAGATAGGCACATGGATAGGAGGAGGACAAATAGATGGTCGGGATGGACGGCTGAGATGGCGATTCGTGGGAGAGCCGCCTTGTCCATTCAGAACACGCCATTTTGACCATGTCGGATTGCCCAAGTATCAGTGGTGGGCGCTCGAGTGTGCCTGCCATTGGTAAGACGCCATTTTGTCACTTTTATCACTTTATCATATTTATCACATAACACAAGAAATTACTTCGTCTGTTTCTTTCTCATGATTGCCACGTAGCACTTAATACAAGAAATAGTAATTAATTTCTTGTGTTGTGGTACCTGGCAATCGTGGGAAAGTCACAAAGTAAGCAATTTCTTGTGTTATGTGCTAAGTGACACTCGTGGTGAGTCATAGAGTAAGTAATTTCTTGTCTTATAAACTAAGTGATAAAATAGCGGTAAAGTCGTAGAGTAAGTAATTTCTTGTGTTATATGCTACGTAGTAATAATGAGAAACTCAGAGAGTAAGTAATTTATTGCGTTATGTGCTACGTGAAAATCGTGGGAAATACATAGAAAGTATGTTTTTTATGCTATGTGCTAGGTGGTAATAGTGGTAGTCGCAGAGTAATTAATTTCTTACGTTCCAACACTAGGCCATCGAAATTAGTGAATCAACATGATGGTTGTTGGAATTTTCATTCAAAAAAATACAACTGACGCCCGAAAATCATGAAACTTGGCATGTTATTATGATATACCCATAGAGGTAATGGTAAAAATTTGACAACGTTTCTGAAAAGTTGTCACGTACATAGCTTACAAACCGGTCCATCTTCGAGGAAGAAACTAGGTTTGGAGGGGAAATGGGTCAAGTTTGTATGTGCATCAAACACTGCTTTGTTGGTTGACCATTAAAAAAAATTCACTTAAAACACAACATTATATCTATCATGTGATAATTTTCCATTTTCTCGGATTCCTTTGCTATATTTAAGCATTTAAACGTGTCTTTAGACATTTGAAATAGAGCATATTGCATTTGAAATGACCGCTCCTTCCTCGGTAAGTTTTCAAACTTTTTCACACTCAACATACATTGTTACATGTGACAAGCCAAATTTTGGCATTGTTTCGGGTGAGTCTGCTATATTTAAGCTTTTAAGTGCATTTACCTCTATGTAATAATTAGGATTATATTTAATGTCCTAAAAATAGTCAATTAACATGAAAAAGGGCCAAACTCATGCATGAAACTTTAAATGATGTACCTTTAATGTACATTTTTTCAGTCCGTAAGACTAAATCTTAAACACTAAAACCCTTGCATTACAAGAAAAGGAGAAAAAATACCAATGGCATGTGGGAAAAAAGCACCCGCCACAGGTAGTAAAAAGTTAGCGGTGGCGGGCAAAAAAAGTCACTAGTGGCGGGCACAAACCCACGCAAGCATAAAAAAACAGAAAATAATAACAATATCGCGGGGTATGTGTGTAGCAGCAGCGCGACCTTAGCAGTGGCGACTTATAAAAAGCCTCGCTACAACTTTTATCATAGTGTAGTAACCTGGAACACGCTACTGATACATGCAGATAGCAGTAGCGTGGGGCTACCAGCGCTATTGCTAAAAGTTAGTTGTAGCGTCGTTCCAGTAGCGCGGCTGCTCACGGTACTGCTCGGGTTTTCTGTAGTAGTGAAGTCGACCGTGAGGCGCACGGCCTTGTCCACCTCCTGGCTGACCTCCTGATACGTCTCCAACATATCTATAATTTTTTATTGTTCCATGCTATTATAGTATCAATCTTGGATGTTTTATATACATTTACTAGCAACTTTATATTATTTTTTGGGACTAACCTATTTATATAGTGGCCAGTGCTAGTTGTTGTTTTCTGCTTGTATTTTTAATTTGCAAAATATCGATAGCAAACATAGTCCAAATGCCACGAAACTTTTTACAGATTTTTTTTCTGGACAGAGTCACCCAGGGAGCCAAAGGAGCATACGAGAGGAGGCCCATGGGGCCCACTAGGCACCAGGGCACGCAAGGGCCCCCAAGCGCACCCTGGTGGGTAGTGGGGTGCACAGGCACTCCTTGACCCACCTCTGCCTGTATAAATACTCTAATATCCCAGAAACCCTAGGGGACTCGACGAAATACTTTTTCCGCTGCCGCAAGTTCCTGAACAACGATATCCAATCTAGAGGCCTTTTCCAGTACTCTGCCGGAGGGGTCAACGATCACAGAGGGGCTCTTCGTCATCCTTATCACCCCTCCGATGATGTGTGAGTAGTTTACCATAGACCTACGGATCCGTAGCTAGTAGCTAAATGGTTTCTTCCCTCTTTTTGATCTTCAATACAATGTTCTCCTCGATGTTCTTGGAGATCTATTTGATATAACTCATTTTTCCGGTATGTTTGTTGGGATCTGATGAATTGTGAATTTATGATTAGATCTATCCATACATGACTTTTATAGCCTTGTATTTCTTCTCCGGTTTATTGGTTTGGTTTGGCCAACAAGATTGATTTATCTTGCCATGGTAAGAGGTGCTTTGTGATGGGTTCGATCTTGCGGTGCTCAATCTCAGTGGCAGAAGGAGACATGACACGCATGTATTGTTGCTATTAAGGATAACAAGATGGGGCTTGTTCATACGCGAGTTTGGCTTGTCTGCATCATGTCATCGTTCTTATTGCATTACTCCATTTTTTCATGAACTCAATACACTAGATGCATGCTGGATAGCGGTTGATGTGTGGAGTAATAGTAGTGTATGCAGAATCATTTCGGTCTACTAATCTTGGACGTGATGCAAATATACATGATCATTGTCTTGAATATCGTCATAATTATTTGCTTTTCTATCAATTGCCCAACAGTAAAAAAATTACCCACCGTATACTATTTTCTTGAGAGATGCCTCTAATGAAATATACGTCCCCAGGTCTATTTCCTATCATATTATTTTCAGATCTATAAATAAAAACCAAACAATACTTTATTGTGTTTTATTTGCATCTATCAATCTTCCATTTATCAAATCTCAATATCACTGACGGATTGACAACCCCTCTACGCGTTGGGTTGCAATTATTTGTTGTCTGTGTGCAGGTGTTGTCTACATAATATTGCTTGGTTCTCCTACTGTATTGATAACCTTGGTTTCATAACTGAGGGAAATACTTACCTTTCTTATGCTGCATCATCCCCTCCTCCTCGGCGAAATACCAACTCGGATCACAAGTAGTAGGAATGATTTCTGGCGCAGTTGCCGGGGAGACATCATCAACATTTATCAAGTACCTACGCATAAACTCTCATCTCCTTACTTTATTTGCCATTAGCCTCTCGTTTTGTTTTGTCCCACTTCTAAAACATTTTTACAAAAATACAAAATACACTAGTGCAGAACCGGGCTATAGCACCGGTTCGGAAGGCCTTTTAGTGCCGGTTCTGTAACCGGCACTAAAGGGTGGGGACTAAAGGTCCCCCCCCCCCTTTAGTACCGGTGCTGCACGAACCGTCACTAAAGGGCCACCACGTGGCACGAGCCAGCGTCGGGGGCCGGGATCCCTTTAGTACCGGTTGGTGTACTAAAAGGTTTAGGTGGTTTTGGGTTTATGATTTATTTTTCCTATAATTTTTTTTTCCATTTAATTCTTTTTCATTTGCTGGTATTTGACGATACTACATATTGTACACGTAAGCATATATATAAATAGAATTTCTGGCAGAACCGATCATATATATATACACACATCATCGAATGTCTCACACCATTCACATATATGCATGCACACATGCATGTATATCCTACAATTTGATATATATATACAATTTCTCCTACATGGAGGCATTACTGAGGTAGCGGGTAATGGTATTCTCCATCGGGCTTATGACCTGGTCGAGCAAAAATCCAGCTATTTCCTCTTGAATTGCTCGTACCCGATCCTCCTGCACGAGCTTATCCCGCATCTCATTGAACTTCAAATGAAGGAGATCAATATGCATGTATTAGTTGTGTGATTAGATATCGATAATGATGTAAAAATTGTGAGTAGTGTTCTGGCAAACATACCCATAGCTGTGTATCATCCGGTTTCCTTTCGGACGCCATCATGTGAATGTTCTCGCAAACGTAGTATGCACATAAATTATTCCCCGGCGCCTGCTTCATGGCCTTTACGAGAATATAATTCAATCAGATAATAATTAGTCAAGCATGATAATTAATGGTATTGAAAGTAGAATTAAAGGGATGGTAGCTAGCTAGCTAGTACTACTTAGTTTATTACCTTGGGTCGATACCAATACAATTCTTGTTTCCATGGCGGGCCTGGAACCACTTTGATGAACTTTTTCCAAGCCCTGCCCGTCGGCAAAGAAAATGAATAAAAGAGTTATTATAATTAGTTGATATCAGGAAATGACGAACTAAAGAGGCCGACATATAGGGCAATAATGATTAAAATTACCTGTTGACTATCTCCTTCATGATTGAGTAGTCTTTAGGATCTTTAAGTAGTGAGTCCAATAGTATAACATGTCCTTCTTCAACTTGAATGTCTAACAAGATCCTGTGGAAACTGCATGCGCACACGTTCGCATGTATAAATTAAGCGGGCATGTGCATAACACTCATCAACTACCCTAGACCATATACACTTATTAACATCTAGCTAGTAAGCAAAAACAGAATTCGTAGTATACAAGACAGTATGACTCACGTGAAGTTGTAAGGAAGTAGTATATCTCCATTGGTATTGAGGCGCTTCAAGAACTCTAGCATCTTTTCCTCTACGTCCTCTCAATACCATGCATGTGTCCATGTCTCTTCATTCACGGTATTTGGGTCAATGAACCCAATGCCATAGCGTCCAACTTTTTTCATTTCATATATCTTCATCTTGCATAATTAACACCATAGAAAAGAATATAGTGAGGATAATTACATGCAATGATCAACGAGCACTAAGCTAGCTTGAGACTTAAATTACAGAAAGAAATCATTTACAGACAATAGCAACTGACGATAGATTTGTCGAGTGCGTCTTGATTGAATAACTGAAACAATTCTGAATACTCAACGGACAAAGCTGACTCATGGAAGTAATACTCTGCCTTGACTTTCACCATGAGGGATTCTCGATTGTGAGTCTTGCAAATTTTCATGTACCAATCATGCAATTCATACATTCTGGTTGGGAGCTTCTTGACCTCCTCAGGCTCTAGCATAGGTTGGCCGCGAACATATTGCCGTTTTCCTCTGTAAAGTTTCCATGGGCTCGAGCCCTAGGAGTTGTTCTACAGTGCATCCGTTCTCTGTAGCCTACCTTATATGATCGTCGGTTATTATCACATCATCATCGGCGTCGGTACTCACATGTAGGGGGATCTTCGCCGGTACAACAATCGGGGGGATCGATTGCGTCGCCTGTTCTCCCAGCTAGGGAACGGTTTTCCCGCATTTTTTGCCAGCTGCTTGGCTCGAGCTCAAGCTAGACTCCTGCTGTAGACGTGCTGGATGTGCCTTCCTGATTTGGCGCTCATAGTATGAGTCAACAGGCTTGGGAGCTGGTTTTCTTGCCATATGAATAAAGTGGTCAACGACTTTCTCAAGCACTTTCTCCTTTGGCAGCGGTGCCGGTTTCGGTCCAAAATGGGCGTCCACTTGAGCCTTCACTCGGTCATGTCATGGCCTCTTAGGAAGAGGAGTGGGGCTTGGACCATATTGATATCGCTTGCCTCCGCCTGTACCTCCTGTACTACCTCGACTTGTTGTACCGCTACGCACCATAGCTGCGGTGGCTCTCTTCTGCGATTGCTGAGGCATCGGAGACGGCTGAGGTGGCTGAGTTAGAGCAGGAGGAGTGTCCTGACGCTGTGCCGGACTTGAAGGAGCGGGAGTCTGCTGACGCGGTGGCGGACTTCGAGGAGGAGTCGGCTGACGCTGTGCCGGACTTAGAGGAGGAGTCAGCTGACATGGTGGCGGACTTGGAGGAGCGGGAGTCTGCTGACGCGGTGGCGGACTTCAAGGAGCATCGGCTGACGTGGTGTCGGTGGCCTTCGAAAGATGGTGCAATCCTTTATCCATAGGATGATACGATGTATGGCCTCTCCCAGTGTGTGCTCCTCGTCACCTCCAGGAATGTCAAGCTCTAACCCCGAATATTGGTCCACCACCTCATCAACCACGACACGAGCATAGCCGGCTGGAATCGGGTTGCAATGGAAGGTTGCTTCACAGGGATTTGTATAAGCAATGGCGTCTGCCACCTTCATGGATATGTCCTTCATTTTGAAGTGAGCTCACAGTTAGTGTTCTCCATGATGTCATCCATAGGGTATCTATCCAGCAGTGTGTCGTCCGGGGCGGAACCCATGCTGCTTCTCGGCATGGATGGGACGGTGCTATCCAATGCTGGATCATCCGCTAGTTGATGCCGCTGCTGAGACCCCCTTTCCTGGCTAAGTGAGTCGATCTGCTGTGCTGCTGTAATTTGAGTGCCAAGGCCGTGTGCGCTGATTCTAGGCCTTGAAGGTGTTCTGCTTCCTTCTTCTTGTGCTCCTCCTCCAGCTTCTTCCTTCTCACACGGCTTCTGTAGTTGGCATTCTAGTCCAAAAATCCCTCATACCACGGAACAACGCCCTTGCCTCGTGTTCTTCCCGGGTGTTCAGGATTTCCCAGGGCGTGCGTAAGCTCATCGTTCTCTCTGTTGGGCGTGAACACCCCCTTTCGAGCAGCGTCTATTTCATCAAGTAACTTATCTTCGGCTCCTTTAAGACATGCCTTCTTCGAATCGTCGCATGTCTTCGGGTCGAATGGCCCCCCATGTGCATAGAACTAAGTCCTGCACCTGGGGGGCCAGATCAATGTAACTGGAGTGACCCATGCATCTATCATCTCTTGCTCAGAGATATCCCACTTAGTCATTTCCACCACGTAGCCACCTGGCCCCAGCCTATGGAACTGCTCCTTTTTTGCGGCATTGGCCTTGTTTTTTCTCGACCGTTCCTTAGATAATTCTAATTCCTTGAATTTCACGAAAGCGCGCCAGTGTTCTCTTTGCTTCTCCAGTGTTCCCTTGAATTCTGGAGTCTTCTTTCCTCCTTTGACGTAATTGGCCCATACAGTTTACTTGTGGTTGTTGAATGCAATTGCCATCTTCTTAAGAGCAACGTCCTTGACTTTCTTCTTATCATCATCTGCGAAATGATCTGTAGGGTGAAATGTTCCACGAGTTTTTCCCAAAGCAGAGATTTTGCTTTGTCGTCGACAAAAGTAAGATCTGGATGTTTCTTTGCTGGCTCTTTCCATTTTTGAATGTAGATCGGGCATTGGTCCTTCACAATAACTCCGCACTGACAAACGAACTTGTTCGCAATTTTCTTAGGCGCTAGTGGTTCGCCATCAGCTTTGATGGCATCGATGTTGTACTTTACGCCCTCCTTCAATTTTTTGGGCGGGCCTCACACTGTCCTACTGCCTGTAGAAGATTTGCTAGATTCGAAGGGCTGAAAGAAGAAATATATCTATTCGTTAATATATCTTCAAATCATTAAAAACATGTGATGATCACCAGATGCCTGCTTATATAAATATAACTCGCCGGTCTCTGTTATTTCAAGATCAACATTTTCGGTGTCATCATAATCATAGTTCGACTTCATAAATTCGGCCGTCGCGATCGAATATCATATCACCCTCCCCGGTATTGTTCAGATATTGGGAGCCGTCATCTTCTTCATTCTGATCATCTGGCCTGCGAGGGGAGCGTATGATCTCGAACAGGGCCTCTTCTCCCTCTCTGCCTGTATTGTCCGCCATAGCTTTTATTTAACTAATCCAGAAGAAATAGAAAACAATTTAGTATTCAAATTACAATGCATGCATGCAATCAATAAGGAAAAACTGAATCACAGTACATAATATGCATCGTCTTGAATAATATATAATCTCGAATACATCGTCTCGAATAATATATAATCTCGGATACATTGTGTCGAATAATATATATAATCTCGAATACATCGTCTCAAATAATATATATAATCTCCAATACATCGTCTCGAATATTATATATCGAATACATCACTAGCTAGCGAGCTAATAAAGACCAAAAACTATAGAATAATCTAGTTAACTCGCGGTTCCTGAGGTGCGGGAGGTGGACACCCAAAGAGAAGGAACCATCACAGGATCATAGCTCCGGTCATCTCCCCAAAGAACCTGCCAGGTATTGAAGAACCTGACGTCCATAGCGGCCATGTAGCGACGGACGTGCTCGTCCTCCTCCCTGACACGGTGACGCACGACCTCCGGCGGGGCCGGCTCCCTCCGCACCGAAAGTGGCCCACGCGAACGCCACCAAAGGAGCTCAGGGTCGACGACGGGACTTCCTCGCCAAGCGGTGAGCCCCTGAAGGTAGCACCTCCCAGTGCCAGCCCAGCAGAGCCCAGTCCCGGACATGGGGTCCTCTGAAGCAGGACGTCGTCGCGAACGGGTCGACGGCGAGAATGCGGGCGGGCATCGTCGAGAACAAGTACTATATGCAAACGTAACATTCTAAATTTCTATAACTAAAATTATAAGAAACTAAAAAATAATCGATCATCGTCTAACAATTTGAAATTAATCTAATTCATCTAGCTAAAACTAACATTTCTAAAATTTCTATATAACTAACATTTCTATATACTATTTGACATTATATTATAACTAACATTTCTATATACTACTCCCTCCGTCCCAAAATAAGTGTCTCAACTTTGTACTAGCTCTAGTACAAATTTGTAGTAAGCTCAAGACACTTATTTTGGGATGGAGGGAGTATTTGACGTTAATCTAATCTAATTAATTAATTCATCTAAAAATATGTATAAAAATAGAAAAAACTAAAAACTAAAAATAGAAAAATTGTGTGTGTGTGTGTATCTGTGCGTGTGTGTGAGCGCGCGTGTAGTGTGTGTGTGTGTGAGGGGCCGGGGGAGAGGGGCCCACCGTGCGGGCGAGGTTGAGGCGACGGCGACGGCGAGGCGAGGTCTTAAGGCGACGACGACGGCGAGGCGAGGGAACGGCGACGGGCCGGTGTGGCGACGGGGACGGGCCGACGACGGGGGCGGTGCAGAGTCGACGGGAACGACGCGATGAGGATGGGGGCGGCGCGGAGTCGACGAGGACGGGGGCGGCGCGGAGTCGACGGGGACGGCGCGAGGGGGGCGGCGATGGCGCGGGATAGCAGAGAGAAGTGGGAGATGAGAAACTGATTTTTTAAAGTGTTTCATATACAGGGGCACCTCTAGTACCGGTTGGAGCCATCAAACGTTACTAAAGGCCTGTTTGGCCAGGCCAAGCGGTGGGAACGGCAGGCCTTTAGTACCGGGTGATGGCTCCAACCGGTACTAAAGACCCCCCCCCCCCTTAGTACCGATTCCAGCCACGACCCGGTACTAAAGGTTGTGCGCTGCTAGGCGAGGGGCGCAGAAGTTTAGTCCCACCTCGCTAGCCGAGGGGCGCTCGCACCTGCTTATAAGCCCCGCCGCCGCTGCTGTTTGGAGCTCCTCTCTAAAGCAGGCCTTCTGGGCCTACCTCTGATGCAATGCCCTGTTGGGCCTTCTGGACTAGCGGGCCTGCATCCTGGCCCAACTAGATGTTGGGTTTCTAGTCGTATGCAGACCGTTGTGGCAGTAGGCGGGCTTTTTTTCCATTTTCTTTTTTTTTCTTTTCTGCTTTATTTTTTCTTTTATTTATTTTTGAGTTGTTTTTTGCTGTATTTAGAGTTTCTTTGTGAATATTTTTGCTTCAGGTACAAAAAATTACAAACTTTCTGTTAGTGCCGGTAGTTTTCAAATTTGAATAGTTTAAATTTGAATTATTTCAAATTTGTGTGAATCACTAGTTTGTGAATAACTTAACTTTAAAAATAGAATTTTTAGTGATTGTTTAATATTACTGTGTTTTACCATTATATTCAATTTGGCAAAACTTAGCTTATTTCTTATGTTATGTGCTAAGTGGTACTCGTGGTAAGTCACAGAGTAAGTAATTTCTTGTGTTATGTGCTAAGTGAAAATCGTGGGAAATACATAGAGAGTATTATTTTTTATGTTGTGTACTACGTGGTAATAGTGGTAGTCGCAGAGTAATTAATTTCTTGCATTCAAACACTAGGCCATCGAGATCAGGGAATCAACGTGATGGTTGTTGGCATTTTCATTCAGAAAAATACAACCTACGCCGAAAATCATGAAACTTGGCATGTTATCATAATATGACCCATAGAGGTAATTGTCAGGGATATTACTAGCAGGTGTAAACCGGCTAGGGTAAACCGGATTATGATGATATAGTTGTATAATTGTAAAGTTCAGTAGAGGTTACGGCCATGAAGGCTTAGGGCCCATGTGTAGAGTTATGATTTGTAAACCGTCTTATCATGTAACTTGAGACACAAGGAAGGAAAAGCAGAGACCGAGGCGGACACAAATATGAGCCGGCCTCGGGACTCTATAAACCGGACCGGGCGTCCCCTCTATATAAAGAGACGGCCCGGCGACGATTCAGAGACAAGAAACAACCCGTCGAGACACAGGCAAGCAATCCGCTCCCTGTTCATCGACGCCCAAGCAATACCAAACCAAACTAGATGTAGGCTTTTACCTTCATCGAAGGGGCCGAACTAGTATAAACCCTCTGTGTCCTTTGTGTGCTTTTAACCCCTTCAAGCTAACCCGTGCGATGGTTCCATCACTAAGTCCGTTAAGCCGGACATCTACCGTGCTAATTCCACGACAGTTGGCGTCCACCGTGGGGCCTCCGCACGATGGTTTCGAGTTCTTGAAGGGCAGCTTTGAAGGACTCAAGGGCTACGCGGTCGGCCGGATGACCAAGAGTCGTCGCGGCCGGATCTATATCGACAACGCAGGCTGGGGACCGGAGGCCAATTCAATCGAATACGGGTACCGGGTTCCCTTCGGTGGCATCCACGTCTTCATCGGCAAGATTGGCGAGCCGGGTTCTGAGACGGACATCTTCTCCGACATCATCGAGCCGGCTCAGCGTGCGAGATCGGCCCAGATTCAGCCTGCCATGAAGCGCGTTTTCGTTGGAGCAATACATGGAGTCCAAGCCGAGGACGGATCGGATTCTGGTGGCGAGACAGTTGTCTATTCCGATGATGGATCCTCATCCGGAGAGACTGAATCCTTGTATCTGTTGCGGGACGGCCGATCTGAGGGTGTGTCCGACGGAGACAGTATTCCGGACCCCTTTGATCTGCCAAACCGGGTGGCTGTCTTTATGGCCGAATCACAGCCTACATCACAGCCCACGGTGACCGGGGCGTTCACAGCCGGAGCAGGGGGGAGCGGGCAAGCCCCCTCGGCCGCTGACGCTTTCTCAACCTTGGTAGAGGAGTTGACAGCACGGGCAGTAGCAGTGGTGGCTCCCGCAGACAAGGCGCAGTACGATGCAGAAATCCAATAGCTGAGGGGCCGGATCGAGCAAGCAAGGGAGGATCTAAAGGCAGAGAAAGCTATGATGGCAACAAGACAGGCAGAGCTGGATTCTCAGGCTTTCCAGTTAAGGATGGATCAGGCCTCTGCGCATGGAGTAAGGGATAGAAGGCACCAGTCTCGTTTACCGCCGGTCTATGAGGCGATGAATCTCTTCGGGACGCCAGGAGCGGGAGCTAGCAATGCTCCGGAGGCAAACCAGAGGACGGCTCCGATGAGGGGTGAACCGGTGCGACAACCCACTGCGGAGCAAGATCGCCGGATTACGTCCACACCTCACATTCCCACTCCACCGGGTCATTACTCAAACCCTTTGGATAACATTGTTGTTGCCGCTTCATGCCTGGCCGCTTTACCCATTGAGGGGACATCCCCCGTGGCTATGGAGGCGTGCGCACGCCGGGTTAAGGATCTGCTTAACACGGCGTTGACGCAGCAGCAAGCATATTCTTATAGCAGGGAGAGGCTTCATTCGACACCCCGCCACAGCCGAAGTTATACTAGGCATTGAGAGGAACCGGAGGTGTCCAGTAGTGAACGGAGGTGACACCGTCACAGACAGGACAATCCGGCGGGCGCAGAGGCGCAAACTCAAGAGGCAGAAAACCGGGTTAGATCTGCGGCCCGCGAGGAGGTCCGCCAAACGACGCCGGTTCACACAACCACAACAGAGACAGGAGTCACGACGAGTTCCTTTGGGGTGCAGTGTCTTGTTCCCGCTTTACGAAGCGTAAAGTTACCCAAAGATTTCAAGAGTCCGCGCAAAGTACCAAACTACACAGCAGATTTGGCTCCAGAAGCTTGGATTGAGAGCTATGAGATGGCTATGGAGATGCTGGACGTGGATGAAGCGGCTTGCGCAAAGTACTTTACCATGATGCTCGAGGGTATAGCCTGGACCTGGTTAAAGGGTTTACCACCTAACTCCATCGGATCATGGGGTGAATTACGCCGTCAATTTATCAAAAAATTTAAAGACACGTGCAAGCAGCCAATGTCAGTGGTGGATCTAGGAGCATGTATACAAGGAGAACAGGAGCCTACAGGGGAATGGGTACGGCGAGTATCAAAAATCTTGCACTCTTCGAACGGTATCAGCCCCAGTACGGCGATAGTAACACTAGAAAACAATTGCCGGTTTGAGTCTCTGAAGTTAAAGTTGGGACGGCTCAAACGGGATTGTAATGACATGGGAACTCTCATGAGCGCTCTGGTGAAGTACGGGGACTCCGACAACACTAAATATCCAGAAGCGGATGGAGATAAATCTGGAAAGGCAAATAAGTCTGGTAAACCGGCGCAGGCTAATCCGGTCGGAACAAGCTTCTTAGGCAAACGAAAGGCAGAGGGTGGCTCTGATTTCGTGGCCAATACCCAAATTCAAGGAAATTTTCAGCAAAACAAGGATAGGCCGCCCCCGCAAAACAGCGGAGTGGTCATTAATTGGGAGCAGCAATTGAACGAGCCTTGCCCAAAACACGGAACGAAGCGAAATCCGGCTAAACATACCTGGGGAGAATGTCGGATACTCACGGAAGCCGTGAACCGGGCCAAGTTTAACAATGGACCATCGGGCGATGGTTCAGGCCCCGGGTTCTGCGGGCCGGGTCACCAGGGGAACGGCTCCGGATCAGGATATCGTGGCAACAACAATGGTTATAACAATCAAGGCAACCATCAATATGGTCAGGGCGGTTACAACAACCAAGGCAACCATCAGTATGGACAGGGCGGTTACAATAGTCAGAACAACCAACGGCAAGGCCGAGGTAATAGCAATAATCAAGGCAATCAGCAGTATCAACAGCAGCAGCAATCCGGATATCAGAGTAATCCGAAGGAGCTGAGTAGTGGGCAATATCATGTGTTCACTACGAGTTTGTGCAAGCGAGATCAAAAAGTTGTAAAGAGAGCGGTCCACGCGGTTGAACCGGCAACACCACAATTCATGCGCTGGTCAGAGCAACCTATTGTGTGGAGCAGGGAGGATCATCCGCCGCGAGTTGATAATCCGGGCCAATTGGCCTTTGTGGTAGCACCACAGGTGGGTGGCTACAAATTCACCAAAGTCCTCATGGACGGCGGCAACAGCATCAATATCTTATATTATGAGATTTTCCGTTGCATGGGGCTGATGGATAAGAAGCTAAGACAGTCAAACACGGTGTTTCATGGAGTGGTGCCAGGTAAATCAGCTTACCCAGTTGGGAAAATTGACCTAGAAGTTACCTTTGGAGATGAACAGGATTCCAGGTCAGAGATGATAACCATTGAAGTGGTCAAGATCCGGAGCCCATATCATGCCTTGTTCGGACGACCGGTTTATGCCAAATTTATGGCTAGGCCGTGCTATGTTTATAGCAGCTCAAGATGCCGGGTCACAAGGGGACCATCACGGTTCATGGGAGTCGCAAGATTTCATTGGAGTGCGAAGAAGGAGACGCTGCCTATGCAGAGGCAGTATGTGCTACAGAGGAATTGAAGTTTTACAAAGACAATGTTGATCCGGCAGATATGTCCCCGTTGAAGAAGCCAACTACAGAGCATGATCCGGCGTTGAAGTTCAAGTCTGCAGAGGAGACCAAGCAAGTTGACTTTGTGCCAGGTGATTCATCTAAGCAGTTCACTATCAGTGCTAACCTTGATCCTAAATAGGAAAGCGCGCTCATCGAGTTCATCCGTGAGAACCGGGATATCTTTGCATGGAAACCTTCTGACATGCCAGGTATACCGAGGGAACTCGCTGAGCACAGTCTTAATATTGATCCGAAGTTTAAACCGGTCAAGCAGTATCTGCGCCGCTTTAACGAAGAGAGGCGCAAGGCTATAGGAGAAGAAGTGGCCAGGCTTTTGGCCGCAGGGTTCATAGTTGAATTTTTTCACCCGGAGTGGTTGGCTAATCCAGTGCTGGTATTAAAGAAAAATGGCAAGTGGAGAATGTGTGTGGATTACACAGACCTAAACAAAGCTTGTCCGACCGATCCTTTTTCTCTCCCTCGTATTGATCAGATCATTGATGCTATGGCGGGATGTGAGCGGCTAAGTTTTTTGGATGCATATTCAGGGTATCACCAGATCAAGATGGCAGTTAAAGATCAGGAGAAGACGGCCTTCATAACCCCTTTTGGTGCTTTTTGCTATGTGTCTATGCCTTTTGGGCTCAAGAGTGCCCAAGCAACTTATCAGCATTGCATACAGAATTGTCTTAAGGAGCAGATAGGGAGCAATGTTCATGCTTATGTGGACGATATTGTGGTGAAATCAAGGAAGGAGGAGACGCTGATAGAGGACCTCAAGGAGACCTTTGACAATCTTCGAGCCTATAAAATGATGCTTAATCCGGAGAAGTGTGCTTTCGGTGTACCGGCGGGCAAGCTCCTTGGATTCTTAGTGTCAAATAGAGGAATAGAAGCCAATCCTGAGAAGATCAAGGCAATCACATCCTTGACTAAACCGGCTTGCATCAATGATGTTCAATGTATCGCTGGCCGGATCACGGCGTTGAGCCGGTTCATCAGCCGTCTGGGAGAGAAGGCGATTCTGCTTTATCAGATGCTGAAGAAGACGGACCGGTTTATATGGAGTGATGAGGCGAAAGCTGCGTTTGAGGATTTAAAGCGGCAGATGGCAGAGCCGCCGGTCCTTGCTACCCCCGTTGATAATGAGCCATTGCTGTTATACGTTGCCGCCAATGCACGGGCAGTCAGCGTGGCAATCGTGGTCGAGCGCAAGGAAGCAGGAAAGGAATATCCGGTTCAACATCCAGTCTATTATGTCAGTGAAGTTCTCATTGAATCCAAACAACGGTATCCGCATTGGCAGAAGCTGGTATACGGCGTGTTTATGGCAAACCGAAAGTTGAAGCATTATTTTCAAGGCCACCCCATAACTGTTGTCAGTTCAACGCCATTGGGGGATATAATCCAGAACAGGGAAGCTACTGGCAGAGTAGCGAAGTGGGCCATCGAGCTTAGCCCACACGGATTGAAGTATGTGCCACGCACCGCTATCAAATCCCAAGCATTAGTGGATTTCATCAACGATTGGACAGAACTACAAGCACCAGAGGAGAAGCCGGATCTTACATATTGGACGATTCACTTTGACGGTTCAAGGCAGCTAGAAGGCTCGGGGGCTGGAGTTGTTTTAACTTCCCCGCGAGGGGACAAGTTCTGTTATATCCTCCGTTTACTGTTTCCTTGTACTAACAATGCAGCAGAATATGAGGCATTGCTTCATGGCCTACGGATGGCTAAGGAGATGAACTTGAGCCGGGTCAAGTGTTTTGGTGATTCAGATTTAGTGATATCCGTCATGATTCGCCACGGGTGACGGCTTATGTTGAAACGGCCAATGAGCAGGCAAGACAGGACAGTTTGGACCGGCTGGATGAAGAGCGTGACATAGCAGCAGCACGATCCGCGATTTATCAACAGGACTTGCGCAGATATCACAGCCGCCGGATCAAAACCAGGATGTTCCAGGAGGGAGATTTGGTACTCCGGCTCATCCAAGATCAAACAGACATGCACAAACTATCCCCGCCTTGGGAAGGGCCCTTTGTGGTCAGCAAGAATCTACACAACGGTTCATATTACCTGGTGGACGTTCGAGAGCACAAAGACTCACGGACATCAGAAGAAGAGACAAAAAGGTCGTGCAACATCGCTCTGCTGCGGCCCTACTATACTTGAGCCATGAGCTCTGCTGTATCCTATGTATATATTATGATTAATGAATAAACCGGCGCCCTCGATAAACCGGGGGGTCAGCTCTTTTTTCCAATATAAGTGTCTTATGGTGATATCCATCTACAGTTTATATCATTTTCATTAAGAAAATAAGATGCTTTGATCAGTTTATCTAGCTATGCAGAACAATTTTATAAGGGACCACAGAAGGTTTGCCGCACAGTGCAACTCCAATATAGGCACGCTGCTTCTACAGTCACCAAAGGGCTTCCTATTCAAACATAGGTTGTATTCGAACCAAAGAGAACATAGCCATTTCTGTTCAAACATAGGTCGTATTCGAACCAAAGAGAACATAGCCGAATTCACAAGGGGGCTACACGGTCGTATTCGAATCCTAGCTCAACCCCTTGTGATCGGGTTACATGGTCGTATTCAAACCATCGGCCCTCTGGATCGTATTCGAATCCAGTGATTGGCTCAAATCTCCACGGTCACAAGGGGGCTACATGGTCGTATTCGAATCCTAGATCAACCCCTTGTGGTCCGGTCTACATGGTCGTATTCGAACCATCGGCCCTCTGGATCGTATTCGAATCCAGTGATTGGCTCAAATCTCCACGGTCACAGGGGGGCTACATGGTCGTATTCGAATCCTAGCTCAACCCCTTGTGGTCCGGTCTACATGGTCGTATTCGTACCATCGGCCCTCTGGATCGTATTCGAATCCATTGATTGGCTCAAAATATTAAAACCACTGGGAGCCACAAGATCGTATTCGAATCTTAGCTACACCCCTTTGGTCCGTTTTTACTGATCGTATTCGAATCAGATGCTTTGATATGGAGCCTGGCAGCTCGCAAAAAGCCTCGACTACATGGTCTTATTTGCAAACCTGTGTTTTTTGTATTTCTGTTCTCGTGTGTTTCTATGGTTCTTTGATCCGGAGTGGGACGACTTCAAGGTTGACCACATATTTTCAAAAGTCTGGACACAGAGCTCCAGCCTTATTTAAACCGGTAGTTCCTGTAAACCCGGAATAATTGGGTACGCCTCAACGGATCCAAGAGCTTCCTCGGAAATAACAATGACCGCCGGATTAAGAATATCAAGCATACTTAATCACATGTATAAAGTTATTTCTGGTATAAACAGACACTTGTTTGATATATTTTGTGAGCAATTTAATCGGTCCGACGATAAACCTCTAGGATATCTTTTAAGTGTTATCTATGCAGAAACAGATAGTACACAAGATAAACCATATCAGACAAGATTCAAATTGGCAAACGTCAAAGGTAAAGTTGGGACATCCGGATCAAGACGGACAATGTTTTAAGCTATTCAATTACAAGGCACAGCAAGCCTGAACGGATTAAAGTTTTCCAGAAAAATGAGACTACAACTATAAAGATAAGTTGTGTGGCCTATGCTTCCTCTTGCTGCGACGGCTGAGGATCGACCTGTTCTGGAGCTTCTTCGTCTTCTTGAAGCGGCTGAAAGTCAGGGACGCACCAATCGATTTTTGTTAAAGCACGGAAGTACATATCTTCCGTAATAAGATTAGACGGATCAACATATGGGGCGAAAGTGTGGGGGCGCACTGGTGGGATTAGATTCACGGTATCATAAATCGGTCGATCCACCCGCTCATTCTGTAAATCGTAGGCCGGATGATACCTGGTCAAATCTGATTCAACAGCAAGTTTGCTGGCAAGAGGACGCATCTCCTTCGTCAAAGCATGAAGGTCTTTACCAGTGAAGGCCGATCCATCTTCTTTGGTGCTGGGATACCCATTCAGAGCTTCTTCCGGATCAAAGTCTGGAACCCACGCTTTGGCTCTGGTGAGCGCTACGAGAGAACCAGCTCGGGCAGCAGACTTCTTCACCTCTTCCAAGCGTGCAGGCAAGATAGACAACTTCTCCAGAGTGCCTTGGATGGTGGTAGGGGCCGGTTTATTGAAAGACATTGCGCTTATAATCCTTTGAGCGCCGGAATACAGCTGCTCAACCAGAGTATAAGACGCCTTGAGTTTCTTCCGGAAATCAGCCCCAAGATGGGTGACGCGGCGCCCTATATATGATTATCACAAATTAAACCGGAGCGGATTAAAGGTTGCAGAAATGAAAGCATGTGCAGGTTAAGTATTTACCGAAGACGGCAGAAGTCATAAGTTCTACTTGCCGCTTTAAACCGGTCAACTCTTCTGTCACCGGATTAAAAGCTTCCTCAGCGTCCTTTGCTCTCTTTTCAAGAGCATTTTCTGCACTTCCCAGGTTGCCCGTTCCGATTCAAAATATTTCTTCAGTTGTTCAGCAGTGGTTAAGCTCAGCGCCAGATCTTTTTTGGCCTTGGCAACAGCAAATTCAGTTTCAGCAAGTCTATTCCGGAGTTTGGTTATTTCTTCAGCTCTCCGTGTCAAGTCAGCCTGCAAAGGAAGTTAAGAGGAGTAAATGTCAAAGTTCAGACAAGTCTCAAGCACATAACCAAGTTATACACTTGACACTTCGGGGCTAATGAGCAATTGAAGTATCAAAGAGTGACAATTAAAGACAAGTCTCAAGCACACAAACAAGTTGTCTACTTGACACTTGGGGGCTAATGGGCAGTTCAAACATCGAAAAGAAGATTCAGACAAGTCCCAGGCACATAAACCGAATTATGCCCCTGGCACTTGGGGGCTAATGTAAGATCATTTGCTCATAGCTAGAAGTACCGGTTCACCTTCTAAACATAGCTAAACCGGAACTTGGGGGCTACCATGATATAGACAGAAATACAACCAAGGCAAAAGCAAAAGACAAGTGAGATACCTCGTATTTGTCCTTCATCATGTTGACTAAGCCCGCTTCATAGTCCCGACTGGTATGCAGCCGGTTTAAATATCCGGAATAAAGCTCCTGGGCACTTAGCTCAGCATAACTAGACAAGTCTGTACTCCACTTGCCCTTCTCTTGCTGGAGTTTCTCCGCTTTAGCAGTATGTTTAGCCAGAACAACAGGCTCAGCAGGAGCGGTGTAAGCTATACCGGTTATTTGAACATCCGGAGAAGGAGCAGCTGCCGGTTGTGGAGTAGCAGTATGAACCGGACTAGCAGGAGCCGGGCTAGTCCGAGGAGGGTTGGCCCAGGTAGAACTCGCCGGTTCATGGACATTTTCAGTGTTGGGATTCTCAGGAGCAGTGGCATAAGTGTGATCCATGGGAGCGGGATCTTCAAGCTGAACTGTAGGCTCATTTTCTGGAGGGATGGTTGTATCCGGATCAGCTGCCGGATCATCAGTGGCAGTCTCAGCAGCCGTTTTGTTAGCCTTTGCCCTTTTGCTAGGCTTAGGCTTACTGAGAGGAGTTAGAAAAGAAATCAGAGTCACAAAAGCAAATGCAAAGATAAACCGGATGAAACAAAGGACTTACCCAGGGACAGTCTTCAGAGCTGGGACCTGTGTGGCAGTGGATTCGCCAGAAGAGGATAAAGGAGTCTCCTGATAATTAGGGTCAGACGGTTTAAGTGGTTTGCGTATAAGTCCAGCCTTGGGATGAAGAAGAGTTGGAGAAAGTAAAACCTTAGAGCGGCGCCTCCGAGCCGGAGTAAGAGATATTCCGGAAGACTCGACTACAAGGCTACTATGGCGTGTAGCCCGGCGAGCTTCGTGTTGCTGTTTCTTCAAAAGAAAATTGGGGTCCAGTTGAGCATAAGGATGAGAAAACTGATATTTCCGGACTACCCGACGAATTTTTGGTGGAGGCGGTTCTGAATCTGAAGAAAGAGTGATTACCTCAGTTTCTGCCGCTTTATCTCCTTCAGCCAAATCCTGTGAAAAGACACCGTTAACACAAGTCTGCATAAAAGTGAACAAATCATAGCCGGATTAACTCATACCTCAGAATCCGGATCATCTTCTTCAGCATGTGAACCGGAGCCAGCAGCCGCCTTTTTCTTTTTAACAACGAAGGTTTTCCGGCGCGGCTGTTTGCCTGACTTATCCTGAGGTTTCCTTTTCCAGAAAGGATCGTCGGCCTGTGCAAAAGATGAGAGATAAATGAAAGATAATTTAAGTGAACAGATTAGAAACAAACAGAAGAGATTAAGGCTTACCGCAGGCAGTTTGTTCTTCTTATAGTATGGAGCCAATCCGGTTTGGCTACATTCTTCCAAGGAGATGTTGAGCATTTTCTTGGCAGATTCAATAACTTCCGTTTCAAAAAGTGTTACATCAGAAAACCGTTGAGGATCATCCGGCTTTCCGGAATACTTACACATCAAACTGTAGCGCCGGCTCAGAGGGAGGATACTCCAGGCAAGCCAGCAACGCATAAAATCAACTCCAGTTAATCCGTTGGCCATAAAGGCCTTGAGCTTGGCGAGTTGAGAAGCGAACCGGGGCCGTTCTCAGGAGCTAAGACGCTGCGACAGAGGGTGGTCTTTAGGAAGACGGTGTTCGCGATATCCCGACAGTGGGTTCTCTCCTTCAGGTGAAGTGTCGTGGCAATAGAACCAAGACTTGTTCCAATCCTTGGGGTGTGTATGGAGAGCGGCATGAGGAAAGACCGCATCTCTTCTCTTCTGAATGCTAACCCCGCCCAGTTCTTGATGAGGTCCGCTGGTAAACTCAGTTCACCGGTTCAAATGGAAAAAATCCCGGAACAAGTCAACCGATGGCTCCTCTTGAAGATACACCTCGGAGAAAACTTGGAAATCACAGATGTTTGAGATGGAATTTGGACCTATATCCTGAGGATGAAGTTGAAAAGCGGCAAGCACGTCCCGGAAGAACTTCGAACCGGGAGGACTAAAACCTCGGGCCATATGGTCAAAGAAGACAATAACTTCCCCTTCTTTGGGAGCAGGGGGGCATTCATTTCCTGGGGCCCGCCATTTTAGAACCGCTTGAGGGCCCAGAGTGCCGATTGCAGCGGCATTAACTAAGTCTTCTTCCGTAATAACAGAAGGAACCCAGTCACAGGAAACGAATTGCTTGGCAGACATACTAGCAGAAGGAAAGTGCTGAAAAGGTAAAAGTATAAAATCCGGATTATTCAAGTACAGAGGTATAGACCGGATCACATATGCAAAATCACCACGACGGTTTAGACAAGGGACTAATGGCGTTGACATCCCGGAAGCCAGTGAGAAACGAGCTGCTACCGGTTTATAACAACAAAAAAGAGAGAAGCTAAACCGTCGGGTTCATGGTTGATGCGTCGCAGAAACAATGCATGACTGAATAAACCGGGGAGTACTTGACAGATCTATAAGGATGAAGAAACAGGTTTCTACAGAAAGCTAAGATAAAAAAGATCTAAGCAGTAAGGAAAATAGGAAATTTATGCAGGTTTATTGCAGAAGAGCTGCAGGAGTCTTCTACAGATCAAATGAATCTAAAGGTGAACTGAGAAGTACAGATCTAAGCATAAAGGTTACGGAGCAGGAGCAAGTTTCGAAGATAAATCCAATGTTAAAACTACTACGGGCATGGCGAATAGGATGAACAGCCGAAGTTCTTGAGGTATAATGGCAGAGGCATGGAAGAACCCTAAGTTACAGATCTACGGCGAGGGAAAGAGGAGTACCTGAGACAGAAGGAAAAGACAAGCGGCGAGTTATCTGGTCACGTCTAGGTTGATGCAGCGGCCGGACTTGTTGGCGACGGCGAGCTCGACGGGCGACGGCGGAAGCTCGGGTGCGGAGACGGAGGAAGAAGAAGCAGAAGGAGAAAGAGATGTGTCTCGAGCGGTATTTATAGGCCGAGCAGAGACGAAACGGTAAGTGCGGGATTTGAGGAAGAAAGAGATTGGATAAAGATTCCCTGTCACCTCGATTCTCGGGATGACCTTTAAAACAAAGGTAGTGAACAGCTGTGCGCGATAAATGTGGAAGTGATATCACGGTCGAATCAAACGATTTTCAAGGATGACGTCACAGCCGGTTTACAAAAACTGAGAAGATACAAGAAAGAAGATTATGCAAGACTGAGAAGACTGATATGAACAAGTTCAAATCATTCAGGGGCCTAATGTCAGGGATATTACTAACAGGTGTAAACCGGCTAGGGTAAACCGGATTATGATGATATAGTTGTATAATTGTAAAGTTCAGTAGAGGTTACGGCCCATGAAGGCTTAGGGCCCATGTGTAGAGTTACGATTTGTAAACCGTCTTATCATGTAACCTGAGACACAAGGAAGGAAAAGCAGAGACCGAGGCGGACACAAATATGAGCCGGCCTCGGGACTCTGTAAACCGGACCGGGCGTCCCCTCTATATAAAGAGACGGCCCGGCGACGGTTCAGAGACAAGAAACAACCCGTCGAGACACAGGCAAGCAATCCGCTCCCTGTTCATCGACACCCAAGCAATACCAAACCAGACTAGACGTAGGCTTTTACCTTCATCGAAGGGGCCGAACTAGTATAAACCCTCTGTGTCCTTTGTGTGCTTTTAACCCCTTCAAGCTAAGTCGTGCGATGGTTCCATCACTAAGTCCGTTAAACCGGACATCTGCCGTGCTAATTCCATGACAGTAATGCTAAAAATTTGACAACGTTTCAGATAAGTTGTCACGTACATAGCTTACAAACCGGACCATCTTCGAGGAAGAAACTAGGTTTTAAGAGGAAACGGGTCAAGTTTGTATGTGCGTCAAACGCTGCTTTGTCGGTCGACCATTAAAAAAATTCTCACTTAAAACACAACATTATATGTATCATGTGAAAATTTGGCATTTTCTTGGGTTCGTTTGCTTGAATAGATGGGCACCATCCTCATCCGCCCGCCCACAAAACAGGAACTTGGTATCGGCAATGGGGATCCCCTTCCTCGTCACGTTGGTACGGAAGGAAAGGGAGTCATGCTTGAGCCGCCAGGCGAGCATCTGAATGTTGCGTGGGCATGGCAGCTTCCACAATCTTTTCCAAGAATCATCATTGATGATATCCAGATTACCTGCCTGATGTGAACTACCGCCCACTCCCCCATCCCGCTTCACACGCTCAAGTTGGACCTGGAGCTTATAGGCACTCTTGACAGAGTGGACCCCTTTCTTGTCATACTGCCATGCAATGAATTCCTGTGTCCCATCCCGTAGAGGAATTTGGAGGATATGCTTCACATCATCAGGCCAGAAATTGTCTCTCACGACCCGCTCGTCCCAAATCCCTGTCGTCGGGTCCATGAGGTCACTCACTCTTTCCAGCAAATTAGGCTCTCGGGGGGTGATCACCCCACGGGACCATGGGCGTGGCAGCCATGGATCCGACCAGATCTTGGCATGCATTCCATCGCCGATTCTCCATATATAGCCCTCGCGGAACAGCTGCAGGCCATGCAACAAACTCCTCCAAGAATAGGAGATGCCTTCTCGTGGTCTCGCATCAAGGAGTTTGCCGTCGGAAAAGTAACGAGCCTGCAAAGTCCGAGCACACAGCAACTCTGGGAACTTGATGAGCCTCCAAATCTGCCTTGAGAGCATCACCATGTTGAATCTATGCATATCCCGGAAGCCTAGCCCTCCTTGTGCCTTGGGCAACATCAGCTTTTTCCAACTGATCCAGTGTGTGGTGCGTTCTTTGTCCTACTGAGTCCACCTGTAGTCACCAAGGAGTGAGCTCAATTCCTCGCAGAAAGTCTTAGTGAGATAGAGGCATGACATGGCAAACGTAGGAATGGCTTGAGCCGCGGCCGTGACCAGCATTTCTTTCCCACACTTTGCAATAAGTCTCTCCTTCCACCCGTACACTCTGCCAGCCATAGCCCCCTTCACAAATGCAAAAGCCTTTCTCCCGAACTTTCCCACATGGACTGGTAGACCCAAGTATTTCTCATTCCATGTCTCGCTCCGAATCTGCAGAGCATTCTTAACTGCAGTTTACTCCTCTACTTTAGTGTTTGGGCTAAACATAATGGTTGATTTCTCGAGGTTTATGCATTGGTCGAAGCAGTTCTCATACAGGTCTAAAATCTCCCGCAGAGCATGAGCTTCATTTTGGTTGGCCTTGATCAAAAGCACCGAGTCATCGGCAAACAAGAGATGTGAAACACCAGGTGCAGTCCGGCAGATTTTAACGCCCATAATGCGCCCGGTTACCTCAGCCTCATTCAGCGGTGCCGACAGGCCCTCCGCACAAATGACGAACAAATAGGGCGATATTGGATCGCCTTGTCGTAGCCCGCAAGTTGGGGAAAACTGCTCAGTTAGCCCTCCATTCAACTTGATTTGATATCTCACCGTGGTAACACAGTTCATAACCAGATCAATCCACCGCTCCCTAAAGCCAAGCTTGTGCAACATGGCTCGCAATAAGTCCCACTCGACTCTATCATACGCTTTGCTCATATCCGCTTTCATTGCAACTATACCTTCATTGCCCTTCTTCTTGTTCAGCAAGAAATGCGACAACTCATATGCAAGTAGGACGTTATCGGTAATCAGCCTTCCCGACACGAATGCACTCTGGTTGTCAGAAATAATCTCCGGCAGAATCAACTTAAGGCGGTTAGCAATCACTTTGGACCACTGTTCAAGAAATCTTCCGATTCAGCGATTTATCGTCCGATTTATCGCTACTCTTAGGGTGACCGATAAGATTATGCCTTATCTTCATCATTAATTGTTTGGGCCGATTTATCGGGAATCTACCGATAAATCGAGCCTATTCATAGCACTATGTTTGCAGGAACTATGTTTATTTGTGTTTTGTGGACCTTGTTATGCAATATGTAATGTGTTTCTACTTTATTTGTCCTTATATCAAGATTCAAAGGATAGGATTCAAGGTAACACTTCTGTCCAATATTATTTTAGTGTTGAATATAGCATATTTTAGTGTTGGGAATCTAGGATTTGAGAAAAAATGGTCGATTAATAGTCGACCGATAAAATCGATTAATCGGCCGATTTCCGATTAATCTCTAATCCCTAGCTGAGCGAGACGATAACGATAAGCGATATCCTCAACATTGCTTTGGACACCAGCTTGTAGACCACGTTACATAAACTGATGGGCCGCAAGTCTTTAATTATGCTAGGGTTCTTTACCTTTGGAATGAGTACAAGCAGTGTGTCATTCTATCCCTCTAGCGCATGGCGCCCCCATTGAGGACCGACATGAGCTCCTCCACCACCTTGTCTCCCATAAAATGCAAGTGCTTCTTGTTCACGATGGATGGCATCCCGTCTGGGCCTGGCACCCTGAGATCCCCAATATGATCAAGAGCCGCCTTAACCTCCTCTCCCGTGAACTCCGCCTCAAGAATGGCCCTCATGGCCATGGTCACCCGAGGCTGAACTTTGTTGATGAGCTCAGCCAGGCGATCTTCTTGTGTCGAAGTGAAGAGGTCCTGAAAAAACGAGCAAACATAGTTATTGAGCTCCCCCCTTCCTTCACCTCCGAGTCGTCTACCTTGCGTAGCATTCTAACTCCATTCGCTTTCCTCTTTGTGGACGCCACATCCATGAAATACTTTGTGCTCCTTTGCCCTTCTTCAATAAGGTTACATGCGACCGCTGCTTAGCCTTAGTGTTCTTCCTCTCCTCTAATTTCTCCACCCTACACCGAAGCTGCGCCTCTTCCCTAATCTTCTCCTCGCCCACTGGGGCTCGCATGCATCTCTCCAGATCACCACAGGTTTGTTTCAGCCTCTCTTCCAACTCGCCCGCCACCTCCTTACCCCATTTCTTCATGCGCCCCGCCACTGAACGCAGCGTCGTGGCCACATCGCCTCTCCCCTCCAAACACCCCTCTTCCCACGCCCCCTGCACCTCCTCGCTGCATTCCTCCTCCTGCAACCACCATGCCTCAAAACGGAAACCACAATCTCCACTCCACTCCCTTCTATTTCCTCCATGAGTACAGACAATAACGGCCCTGTGATCCAAGTGGTGAGGAGTCCTGTTGAGGACATTAATGTCTGGAAACCATTCGCACCATTGTGGCATTAGCACTAGCTCTATCAAGGCATTCACAGATGTATGTGCTAATCTCCTTGCTATGATTCCGCCAAGTAAACTTATCGCCCTCAAAACCAATGTCACTTAGATCACATGATTCCAGGGCTTCTCTGAAGTTGTCCAGCAGCTGTTGCGGCCTATCCGCACCTCCAACCTTCCCGTCCCACGACAAGATCTCGCTAAAATCGCCCATGCAAAGCTAGGGCCGACCTCCTTGGTGTTGCTGGCCAAGTATGTGCAGATTTCTCCAAGTCTGCCCTTTCTAATCCGCTGCTGATTCACTATAAATTCCCGTGAGGCGCCAAATCCTACCATCATCCTCCTTGACATCTACATCCACATGTCTTCTCCCGTACGATCGTAACGTAACATCCACCTCCCGTCTCCGGAACAAGGCCACTCCTCAGCTTCTCCCTTCTGCACTCCACGCTGTCATATGTGACATCCCCAACATCCACCTAAACATCTCCATCTCCTTCTCTGACAATTTGTTCTCCGCCAAGAATTAAACATCGGGCTCCTCCACCCTCCCCAGCTCGTGGAGTATGGAGAGTTAGTTGGGACCGCAACTACGCAAGGGGAGCGGGAGACAAAAGGAGACATTTTACCACCACGGATGGTAGTTTTGTCTCTGAATCAGATTAGGCTATTCTTTTTATCGTGACTGTCATATATGCTATAAAAAAGGTTTAATTCCATTTTTTGTGCGTTATGTGCATCTTATTATGGGAAATTGGTGTATATTTTGTATGGTTATGTTTTCTTGATGCATCAATAAAACACTATCTATCGATTTTTTTTTTGAGAAAAACGTGAAAGAGGAACAAGATCAAACAATGCCTTTCCGCGAACAGCAGCCCGTGAAGAGATTTCTTTTTCTGGGAGAAAGTAATCTTGAATATGGACCTTCAACAACTTAGAATAAAAATAATACAAAACTTCAATACAAACCAGACTTGCCAGGCACATATTTCTCAATCGACCCGAAATGACGTTATAAGTCATTCATTACATAATATATATAACAGTTCATTTAACAATAGTCGTTACTTGATACATTTTACACTTGTGGAAAAACATAATTCCATGATGAATATTGAAACTCCTGATTTCTTCATATTTCCGTCCAGCTTTGCGCTGTTTGCTTGCTTGCTGTATCCTACAAGTCTTGTTAAACTAGGCATGCTTCGCTGCCGCGGGAACAACATGCACGGGAAGGTGGCCCCTTTTTTGCAAGCATGTCACCGTCTCGTACAAGCTTTGCTTCAGGGGAGTGAACTCCAATCCCAGGTCCCTAAGCCTTTTGTTTGAGAACTTGTACGGCTTTGCCATGGGCTTGCCATCATCTTCACACCTGCCATGCATGACAAAAAAATTCACAGTGAGCAAGCAATGCCCAGAGTCCTCGAATCAAATGCATTGAGATTATGATGAGGGAAATCGGTTCAGCAATTCATCAACGTGTTTGTTCACGTCAAGGTTTTTTTTTTCAATACCGATTTTTCTCGTACAAACTGGAAAAACAGGTATTCGAAGGATCTCGATTTTTTATTTTGCTCTTGATGACAGCGAAGTTCCCATAGCAGCTACAACAAATATTTGGGCCGAATGGAAGTGGATACCTCCATGGTGCGCATGCATCTCAACCAACTTACCACGAAGCAACCCATAAATTGTGTCTGTGTTTGCATGTCCACCTTATTTATCACGGTAAGAACGTTCGAATCCAAAATTTCAAAACAATTCAAATGGCAACCATGTTTTCGTGGAGGTAACAGAAAGACCGGCTACCATCTGGTTTGGAAAATACAAAACGGAAAAAAATAATCCTTTGATTTACGTACTTGGCAGTGAGGGGATACTGCAGGAAGAGGTCGCCTAGCAGCTGGAGGAAGTGCGCGCGGTGCAGCACGGCGCCGATGCAGAGGTAGCGGCCGCATGCATCGGGGTGCTCGTAGACAAGGACGTGGGCACGGGCGACATCACGGACATCGGTGTAGGCAGCGACAGCGTTCGGGTAGGTTGACTTGGCGCCCGTGAGGTAGCGTGCGACGTGGCTGCTGCTGAAATTGAGCACCTGCTGCAGCATGGGGCCCATGGTCATGGACGGCACCACCACCGCCAGCTCCAGCCCCCTCCTGGCCGCCTCCTCGGACGCTGTGATCTCCGCCATCATCTTGGCACAACAGTACAGGTTCTACACAGGGCCGGGATGCTGTAGTTTCAGTTCACTGGCGAGAAAGAAAGTTTGGGCGTGAATCTGATGAGGACTGAGCTTCTTACGCCGGTGTTTTTGCAGAAGTCATAGTCACTCCAGCAAGTCTCATCGAGCACCGCGTCGGGGCTCCTGTTGGGGTCCATATGCACGGCGCCGTAGGAGGAGGTGAACACCACGCGCCGCACGCCCGCATCCGCCGCTGCGCTGATCACGTTTCTCGTCCCCTCCACGGCAACAGGCACGAGGTCCTACAATGCAAGCAGAATATATGTGAAATGTAAGTAGGCGTCCTCCAGAATAAGTGTAGAGCAGGCAAAGGACATGGACTTACGGGGTTGTTGGAGACCGGGGAGGCGACATGGAAAACGCCCGTGGCACCCATGGAATGCGGCGCGGAGGCCGCCGTAGTCGAGGACGTCCTCGGCACCGTCCAATGCCAGCAAGTGCGCGTTCTTGCGATCCGCTTCAGGAACAAATGAAACCAATTAGCGAAGAGACGGGATGCATGGTAATGCGAGAGGTGGACGGGCGCTCACCGGGGTCCCTGGCGGTTCCCCTGACGTGGTAGCCACGGAGGAGGAGCTCCTTCACCACCCATGACCCGATGAATCCACCTGCCCCCGTCACACAAACCATCTCGCCGTTGGCAATGGGCAACATGGTGAGTGGTATGTACGTACCAATTTGCTTGATGCTATGGATGAGATTGTTGTGTGCGTATTCTGCATGGTTATACTGTGGCACTACTTATACCGGCAACGGCACAACAAAACTGCTATGTAATATTAGTACATGTCGGTAGAAAAATAAAAGACGAGTGGGAGCCGAACATGGAAATGTTCTCGCTGCAGCCTGGCGCAGGATGCAAAACATAGAGCCGGCGGCTAAGGAGGGCCCTGGCGGCTACTGCACGAATGAGACCAGCAGTTGCACCATTGATCGGCTCTCAGGTTTGTCCACCTTGGCAAAGTTAATCATCTCAATTTTTTATACAAAGTAGGAAAATGGCCAGTGCATTGCAAATGCATAAAAATCTTGTCAAAAGCTGCACGCCCTGGTTCTAGAGAATTGGGTCGCGGGCCTTTTAACCACGTCGCAGCAGCCGGCAGTGCTACAGCGGTCTTGCTGTCCGCGACCACTGCCTCGGTAATTTGCTTGGACCTTGGAGTCTCAATAATTATTGCCGGATGATAATTAGTTTTATGTCAATTTTATATTCTCGGGAGCAAGCAAACTATAGTTTGTACTCAACATTTTGACCTTTAGCATGTACTCACTTCGTTCGGAAATACTTGTCTCGGAAATGGATGTATCTAGAACTAAAATACGTCTAGATACAACCATTTCTGCGACAAGTAATTCCGAACGGAGGGAGTATGTACTACAATTTCAATCACATTTTAATTCGGTGCATATGTACTATTTTATTTTGCATCGGTTGTTAAAACATCATTTACCGGTCGAGCTTAATATGCAAAACCCGAGCTTTGTATTTTTCAAGGAAGAGAAAGCTCGTGTAGCATGTGTATGTTCAAGTTGCCAAGCAAATGTCTGCTAATTCCCACAAGAAAGTTATGTTTTCCCTGTTTTTGTTTCTTAGTCAATAGATTTTTCGCTATGGAAGCACCATTTTTTTATAGCTGCAAGTAAATATTGTCTTCACACATGAACTTGTGTGTGTCTACAGGTGTTGTAGAGGAGAGATAAGGTTGCATGTGGATGGGGGTCGAGGTAGTGGTATGTGGGACCCAATGGATGCGCGTGTAGCTCGCGCATGGTAGGAGACGCCAGGTTGTTTACAGTCAGCTGGATTGGGTCAATTCCCTCTCTAACACCCCCTTGGAGAGACTTACAAATAGTGCATCCCTCTTAGATCCCACGCACCCGACCTCCTCCTCGCACCCTTGTCCACTAAGCAGGCAACCTCCTATGCGCCCCTCTCCCACTGCTTTCACTAAGTAGAGATGCTACTTGTGCATCCAAAAACCCTTAAACCTAAAACTTTTTCGAGAGTCCATCATACCTACCTATGGATTCAGTAAGATCCTTCAAGTAAGTTGTCATCGGTGCAAAAAGGGCAATAACAACTGCTTCTAAAAGTGTGAGATCATTTAGTGTAAGGGAAAATTGAGCGTTGTACGAACTTGTGATGGCAAAATAATAAAAGTGACAGACTGGATAATAAAGGTTGCTATCACAAGGGAAAATTGAGCGTTGTACGAACTTGTGATGGCAATATAACGTGACGTTCCTTTGCAATAAGGGGTTGAGTATACAAACAAATAAGTGCATGACAACCTATGCTTCCCTCTACGAAGGGCCTATCTTTTACTTTTATGTAAAGAGTCAAAGTTTTCTCTCTATTCCTTTTTATTTTATCCTTTGTCAAGCATCATGTGGTGAGGAAAGATCTTGACATATATGTCCAGTTGAATATGGGTAGCATGAGTTATTATCGTTGACATCACCCTTGAGGTGAATACGTTGGGAGGAGAAACTATAAGCCCCTATCTTTCGTGTCTAGTTGAAACGTTTTTCTCATGTATATGCGGTGAGTGTTAGCAATCATAGAAGACTATATGATGGGTGAGTATGTGGACTTGCCTAAAGGATCTGATACGTGACCCTTCCTAAAAAGATGATGAATTGTAGTTGCAAAGTTGACTAAAAACATATTCCCTCCGTTCGGAATTACTTGTCTCAAAAATGGATGTATCTAGAACTAAAATACGTTTAGATACATCCATTTCTGCGACAAGTAATTCCGAACGGAGGGAGTAGTTTGTTGGTTTCCAATAGAGTTTATGCTTTCTACTTCAACTGTGTGATGAATTGTTACTTGTTCATGAGAAGTTTATGATACAAGTCCTTTGATAAAAGTCTTATGTTTAATGTTTTTGTTGTTATAATAATCAACATGATGCTTCTATGTCCGTATTTTGTTTTTATCGACACCTCTCTCTCAAAGTATCTGGACATGTTTTTCGATTTTGGTTTTCGCTTGAGGACAAGCGAGGTCTAAGCTTGGGGGAGTTGATACGTCTATTTTGCGTCATGTTTTCTTGCTATTATTTCTATTGATATTATGCATAATAATGCTTTTTCGAGTAATTCTAATGCCTTTTCTCTCATAATTTGCAAGGAATGCACCAAGGGGAGAATTCCTTCAGTTGGAAATCTGGACCTGAAAGAGCCACGTCAGGCCACCTATTCTGCACAACTCCAAACAAGCTGAAATTTCACGGCGATTGTTTATGGATTATATGAAAAATACTTGAGCTGATAACCACCAGAGGGGGGCCACCATGTGGGCACAACCCACCTGGGCGCGCCAGGCCCCCCAAGCGCGCCCTGGTGGGTTGTGCTCACCTAGGCCCACCTCCGGTGCCCATCTTCTGGTATATAAGCCATCCTGACCTAGAAAAAATAAAGGGGGAGACTTTCGGGTTGGAGCGCCGCCGTCTCGAGACGGAACTTGGGCAGGAGCACTTTTGCCCTCCGGTGGAGCGATTCCGCCAGGGGAACTTCCCTCCCGGAGGGGGAAATCATTGTCATCATCATCACCAACAACTCTCCCATCTTGGGGAAGGCTATCTTCATCAACATCTTCAACAACACCATCTCACCTCAACTCCTAGTTCATCTCTTGTGTTCAATCTTGTTACCGGAACTATAGATTGGTGCTTGGGTGACTAGTAGTGTTGATTACATCCTGTAGTAAATTACTATATGGTTTATTTGGTGGAAGATTATATGTTCAGATCCATTATGCTATTTAATACCCCTCTGATCTTGAGCATGTTCATCATTTGTGAGTAGTTACCTTTGTTCTTGAGGTCACGGGAGAAATCATGTTGCAAGTAATCATGTGAATTTGATATATGTTCGATATTTTGATAGTATGTATGTTGTGATTCCCTTAGTGGTGTCATGTGAACGTCGACTACATGACACTTCATCACATTTGGGCCTAAGGGAATGCATTGTAGAGTAGTAATTAGATTATGGGCCGAGAGAATGACAGAAGCTCAAACCCCAGTTTATGCGCTAATTCGTAAGGGACTGATTGGATCCAAAAGTTTAATGCTATGGTTAGAATTTATTCTTAATACTTTTCTCGTAGTTGCGGATGCTTGCGGGAGGGTTAATCATAAGTAGGAGGTTTGTTCAAGTAAGGACATCACCTAAGCACCGATCCACCCACATATCAAATTATCAAAGTAGCGAACACGAATTGAACCAACATGATGAAAGTGACTAGATGAAATTCCCGTGTACCCTCAAGAACGCTTTGCTTATTATAAGAGACCGTCTTGGCCTATACTTTGCCTCAAATGGATTCGGCTATGTTGCTTCACTTTTGCTACTACTATCGTTACTTGCTCGTTACAAAATTATCTTGCTATCAAACTACTCGGTTACTTACAATTTCAGCACTTGCAGACATTACCTTACTGAAAAACACTTGTCATTTCCTTCTGCTCCTTGTTGGGTTCGACACTCTTACTTATCGAAAAGAGCGACAATTGATCCCCTATACTTGTGGCTCATCATCAGTTCATCTCCCATGTGGTTGTATATATGATGTACATTCAATGTTATTTCGACCGTTGGTGAAGGTCGTCCTTCACCTTCTCCTCCTCCTTTACCAAGTTCTCAGAGGAGGAGAAGGGACAACCCCTATGACAGCAGTCAGTATCCTCCTATGGAAACAACAACTCTCATCTTTGTATGTGGGTTTAGAGTGAGAATTGCCCCCTGAACAAAAAATGTAGCTAACAATATCAACAGACTAATTAAGTATTACCTGTAAAAACATTAAATAGCTACATGAATCAGTTTCAACAGCATTGCATTATAGTTTGGGATGAACTCTGCTTTAAAATGTACATATTAAGTGCTAGAAATTTGGAGAAACAGAAATAAATCAACATTTCACCCCAAACATTAGCTCTTATTATGAATCACTGTAAAGGAAGTTCATATAAACTACGGTCGATAATCTACGGATACGAATAAGAAAGTTCCTATAATCTATAGTCTATGATCTACGAATATGAATAAGAAACTTCATATAATATACAAACAAAGAATGTAACTAACAATACCAACAACACTACATTAAAATTTGGGCATGAACTCTGGTTTAAAACATTAGTGTCGGTGTCAAAACCGGCAAACCTCGGGTAGGAGGGACCGAGCTGTGAGATCGTATCGAAGGCTAACAAGAGACCAAGGACACGATGGTTTTACCCAGGTTCGGGCACTCTTTAAGGAGGTAAAACCCTACATCCTGATTTCTCTTATATTATGAATTAATGGTTATGTATTATTCATTATCAGTCCAAACCATTTATTATTTTAAAAACATTATATATGAACTAAACTAGCATAATACATAATTTAAATTTATGAAGGTATATAATGTATTACTCCCTCCGACACAAAATAAGTGACTCAAAAATGACTCAACTTTGGACTAACTTTAGTACAAAGTTGAGTCACTTATTTTGGGACGGAGGGAGTATATAATAACATTTTTCTGAATTATTTGAGCATTTTTCGAAGAAAAACTAACAAATTTGGAATTTCAACAAATTCGTAAAATAGGGGAAAAATTTAAAGTAAATATAATTTTAGTTTCCCCAGACATTTTTGTATTTGTAGATATTTTTTGAAAGCAAGAACATTTTTGAAATTCAAACAAATTGTGAAAGCACGAAGATTATTTGAAAGAATGTTGTTTTTCAACATCCTTCAAATGGCACCAAAAAAATCCACCACCTTGAGTGACCAATTCAAGGGTCCGTTTCTTCATGGCCTTGTATGGCCGATTTAAGATAACATGTCAAGTTGTTTGGGCTTTGATAAGTTTTGCATTGTATGACCTATCCGAACACCCTATGTTGAACATGATAGAAACATTCTTGAAATGACCCCAACTTTTGCAAGAAGGTGGGCATGGCCATGTTAGGCATTGATGTCAGGTTTGTCAATTTTTGACACCGTATGCAGGTTGCGACACGTCCGACCATTTATCAACCTTTTTGGCCGAGAAAACTTCAGTAAATGCAAAATTTGTCGAAACCAAAACAACTTGGCATGATTCCTTGAATTGATCATACAAGGCCATGAAAAATGGGTTATTTTAGGGATGTCGAGAAACAACATGCTCTCGGACGGAGCATTCTGATCTACCTAGACACCCTCTGTTGAGCATGGACTAGTTTTGAAAATTCTTCAAATGAACCAATTTTTTCCATGGCAGGCATCCATGCCAGATTTGAATGAGTTCTGACACCGTATGCAAGTAGCAACACGTCTGACCATTTATTGGCTTTTTTATCGAGAAAATTGCAGCAGATACAAAATTTGTCGAAAACAAAATCAACTTGGCATGTTGCCTTGAATTGGTCAGACAAGCCCATGGAAAAAAATTGAAATTATTTGGAGGATATCGGGAAACAGTGTGCTGTGGGACGGAACCTTCTGGCCGACCCGAACACCCCCTGTTGAATATGATCTATGTTTGAAATCCTTCAAATGACCCCAACTTTTGTAAGAGGGTGGGCATGCCCATGATAGGCATCTATGTCAGGTTTCAACAATTTCTGACAATGTATGAAAGTTGCGACACTTCCAACCATTTATCTGCCTTTTTGACCGGGGAAATGACAGGAAATGCTAAAGTTATCGAAAAATAATATAACTTGGCATGGTGCCTATAATTGGTTATATAAGTTCATGAAAAAAATTAGGTCATTTGACGGATACCAAAAACAAACGTGCTCTCACACAGAGGCTTCTGGCCTACCCGACCACACTCCGTGGAACATGGTGTTTCTTTGGACATTCATGAAATGACCTCAACTTTTGCTAGTAGGTGGTTGCTTTGTGGTATGCATCCCTACCAGGTTTGAAGACAAAAATGTTTAAAATCATAATTTAAGTAGGTACTTAAAATAGCCATTTTAATGTATCCATGTTTTCACGCGTGACAATGGACCGGCCAGTCGGGCGCCTCCTTTGAATATTTAATTCGTTAACTTTTTTTCAAATTGATGAACTTTTTTTCCAATTCAGTAATTTTTTTGTCAAAGTCATGGCCTTTATTTTTCAAATCAATGAAATCATTTCAATTTCGTGAATGTTTTTCGTCCTAGGAGTTAGGGGTGCGCATAAATTCCGACAAACCCAACACTGAATCAATTTTTTTACAAGTTTGAAAAATTGAACAACACTCAATCATTTTGAAAAATAAATCATGGGTTTGATCTTGTTCACAAATTTGAGAAAATGTTCTCGAATTTAAGCAAATGAAAATGGAAAGAGAAAGAGAAAAAGAAATAAATAAAAATATATAATAATAAAACAAAACAAAGAAGAAAACTAGACTGAGAGGATGCACAAGAAGAAGGATAAAAGAAGTAACTAGGCACAACAAGTGAGCTTTCCCAATTGGTTACAGTGTGTGGAAGTAAATCAGGAGGTTGGGAGTTCGAATCCTACCTAAAAAAATGGGCAATGCCTACGACGGAGGGGGTTGTGCGCCGGTTTGTGTGACAGGCAGACTGATCAGCTATTTATGTCATACGTGTCATACGTGTCAGATACGGGGGGTGCACGGAATCAAGGCTCAGATAACATATAACAATTCATTGCATGATATTTTCCGTTAATCCTTTGATGAATATCCAAAATCCCGATTTCTTCGTCCTTCGCTATTTAATACATTCGACATGTCTTCTTGTAAACTTGAAAACTGCATTAGATACGATCCAATAAGTTTCAGAACTTTAGATTCAGTAACTAAAAATGGAGTATAGCATTGGTTGCGAGTGGAATCAGTTAGTGAGCTCAAATCCAGTTCAGTCAATAGCAGGGTGGAGCAGTGGGGAGCCGAGCAGTGGACCTCCGGCGTGGGAGAGGAGCGGGCGAGTACGGGGTTTGTCGGGAATTCACAGGGGTGGTTTTTGAAAAATTACCATGAGGACAAGCTTTCCCAAACGGAGAGAGTAACAACTGTCTTGTCATTCATTTTCACCGTCGGTTCTACACTCATGTAGTCTTGTATACACAAGCTCCCTATATGTGTTCCCGTCAAAAATAAAAGCTCGCTATATTTATTACTTGCTTCAGCGGCCGGAGTATGCAGAGTTAGTTGGGACGGCAACTACGCAAGGGAAGCGGGCGACAAAAGGAGATATTTGACCACCACAGATGGTAGTTTTGTCTCCGAATCATATTAGCCTGTTCTTTTTATCATAACTGGCATGTATGTTATAAATAAGGTTTAATACTATTTGTGTGTGTTATGTGCATCTTATTATGGAAAATTGGTGTATATTTTGTATGGTTATGTTTTTTTGATGCGTCAATAAAACACTATCTATCGAAAAAATGAGAAAAACATAAAAGAGGAACAAGACCAAACAATGCATTTCCACGAACAGCAGCCCGTGAAGAGATTTTTATCTGGGAGAAAGTAATCTTGAATATGGAACTTCAACAACTCAGAATAAAAGGAATACGAAACTTCAATAAAAACCAGACTTGTCAGGCACATATTTCTCAATCAACCCGAAATGATGTTATAACTCATTCATTATATAATATATATAATAGTTCATTACACAATAGTCATTACTTGTTACATTTTACACTTGTGGGAAAACATAATTCCATGATGAAAAGCCAAACTCCTGATTTCTTCATATTTCCATCCAGCTTTGTGCTGTTTGTTTGCTTGTTACATCCGACGTGTCTTGTTAAACTAGGCATGCTTCGCTGCCGCGGGAACAACGTGCACAGGAAGGTGGCCCCTTTTTTGCAAGCATGTCACCGCCTCGTACAAGCTTTGCTTTAGGGGAGTGAACTCCAGTCCCAAGTCCCTAAGCCTTTTGTTTGAGAACTTGTACGGCTTCGCCATGAGCTTGCCGTCATCTTCACACCTGCCATGCATGACAAAAAAAATTCACAGTGAGCAAGCAATGCCCAGAGTCGTCGAATCAAATGCATTGGGATTATGATGTGGGAAATCGGTTCGGCCATTCATCATCGTGTGTGTTCACGTTAAGGTTTTTTTTCTGATACCGTTTTTTCTCGGGACAGACTGGAAAAACAGGTTTTCGAAGGATCTCGATTTTTTTTATTTTGCTCTTGTTGACAGCGAAGTTCCCATAGCAGGACAACAAATAATTGGGCCGAATGGAAGTGGATACCTCCATGGTGCGCACGCACCTCAACCAACTTACCACGAAGCAAGGCATAAATTGTGTCTGTGTTTGCATGTCCACCTTATTTATCACGGTAAGAACGTTCAAATCCAAAATTCCAAAACAATTCAAATGGTAACCATGTTTCCGTGGAGGTAACAGAAAGACCGGCTACCATCTGGTTTGGAAAATACAAAACGGAAAAAAAATCCTTTGGTTTACGTACTTGGCAGTGAGGGGATACTGCAGGAAGAGGTCGCCTAGCAGCTGGAGGAAGTGCGCACGGTGCAGCACGGCGCCGATGCAGAGGTAGCGGCCGCGTGCATCGGGGTGCTCGTAGACGAGGACGTGGGCACGGGCGACATCACGGACATCGGTGTAGGCAGCGACAGCGTTCGGGTAGGTTGGCTTGGCGCCCGTGAGGTAGCGTGCGACGTGGCTGCTGCTGAAATTGAGCACCTGCTGCAGCATGGGGCCCATGGTCATGGACGGCACCACCACCGCCAGCTCCAGCCCCCTCTTGGCCGCCTCCTCGGACGCTGTGATCTCCGCCATCATCTTGGCACAACAGTATAGGTTCTGCAAAGGGCCGGGACATCGTAGTTTCAGTTTAATGGCGAGAAAGAAAGTTCGGGTGTGAATCTGATGAGAACTGAGCTTCTTACGCCGGTGTTTTTACAGAAGTCATAGTTACTCCAGCAAGTCTCGTCGAGCACCGCGTCGGGGCTCCTGTTTGGGTCCATATGCACAGCACCGTAGGCTGATCACGTTTCTCGTCCCCTCCACGGCAACAGGCACGAGGTCCTACAATGCAAGCAGAACATATGTGAAATGTAAGTAGGCGTCCTCCAGAATAAGTGTTGAGCAGGCAGAGCACATGGACTTACGGGGTTGTTGGAGACCGGGGAGGCGACGTGGAAAACGCCGTGGCACCCGTGGAAGGCGGCGCGGAGGCCGCCGTAGTCGAGGACGTCGGTGCGGCACAGGGTGAGCCTCTCCTCGGCACCGTCCAACGCCAGCAAGTGCGCGTTCTTGCGGTCCGCTTGAGGAACAAATGAAACCAATTAGCAAAGAGACGTGATGCATGGTAATGCGAGAGGTAGACGGGCGCTCACCGGGGTCCCTGGCGGTTCCCCTGACGTGGTAGCCACGGAGGAGGAGCTCCTTCACCACCCATGACCCGATGAATCCTCCTGCCCCCGTCACACAAACCATCTCGCCGTTGGCAATGGGCAGCATGGTGAGTGATATGTACGTACCAATTTGCCTTTGCTTGATGCTATGGATTGAGATTGTTGTGTGCGTATTCTGCATGGTTATATGCGGCACTATTTATACCGGCAACGGCACAACAAAACTGCTATGTAATATTAGTACATGTCCGTAGAAAAATAGAAGACGAGTGGGACCCTAACATGGAAAGGTTCTCGCTGCAGCCTGGCGCAGGAAGCAAAACATAGAGCCGGCGGCTAAGGAGGGCCCAGGCGGCTACTGCACGGAGGGCCTATGCAAAGTTAATTACCTCAATTTTTTATACAAAGTAGGAAAATGGCCAGTGCATTGCAACCGCATAAAAATCCTGTCAAAAGCTGCACGCCCTGGTTCTAAGAATTGGCTCGTGGGCCTTTTAACCCGTCACAGCAGCCGGCGGTGCTACAGCGGTCTCGGCGCCCGCCACCACTGGCTTGGTAATTTGGTCGGACCTGGGAGTCTTGATAATTATTGCAGGACTAGTCGCCAACCCGTGCATCCGCATGGGCTGACATATTTTAGAGAGATGCCTATGATTTGTATCTCTATTACCCCTCCTATCCCTAATAAGTGCCCCAGTTTTGAACTATGGTTCAACTAACCTTAGTTGAAAATCGCAATACATGATCCATATTAAGTGCCGCAGTATTGAAGTAAGGTTGAAGTACGCTTAGTTCAAAACCGCTATACTTATTTTGGGTCGGAGGGAGTAAATTTTTTTTGCATGCAATATTTGTAAGAATGAAATTTAGAATAAGAAGTTTAGCAGAATTTAACTTTATGATGTGAACAAACATAGTTTCGCTCCAATAACATGAAAGATCTCATGACAAATAATCCTATATATTTCCTCTTCCACTTTTTTAGAATGTTACCGATAAAATAGGCTCTATATTTAGAGTAAGGTTACATGAGCACAGTCAGGTGTAATCTCCTAAGGATAACCTTCATTGCTCATATAACCCTAATCATTAAATTATGATGTGTCTTAATACCTGAGAACATGTGGAATATATAAGAGCCTCAAAATTGTAAATATATAAGAGCCATAATTGAGCCGAAGGAAAAAAGTACTCCCTCCGGTCCTTTTTACTCTGCACATTGGATTTGCCGAAAGTCAAACTTTGCCAAGTTTGACCAAGTTTATATTAGAAATTATTAGCATCTATAATATCTAATAAATATAATACGAAAATATATTCCGACATGAATCTAATGATATTGATGTTGTTATGTGAATGTTAATAATTTTTTATATAAACTTAGTCAAAGTTGGATGAGATTGACTTCAGACAAACCTAATATGCAGAGTAAAAAGGACCGGAGGGAGTATGTTTATTATACCATGCAAAAGGACATCCCACAACGCAAAAGCAGAATCACGAAAACGTATGCATTACTACAAATCAAATTTGAGAGAATAGAACAATCTTATGTGACTTCATAGGTAGTGAGTGTGCACATGGAAAGTGGAAACGATAATATAATTCAGCATTCAATCACATGGGAATAACTGAAATAATATTATATATGTCATTCAATGGCTGATTGATAGTAAACTGAACACTAAAAATGATGTGTAAGCCGGTGCAGGAGACACACAAAAGAGTTATAATAGTGAATAGTTAATAAATGCTATTCTGATTTTTGTGTGTGAGCTCCTTGGTATGCACATCTGTGTGGTTGTGCTGAACTTGTAGTAGAGTACTTCGGGAGTATTTCATTATAAAATGTGTTCTTGGTGAGTCCTTCAACCAAGGAGAACCAATTACTTAAATTTAGACTATACTCTGTTAGTACCCATTATAAAGTTGTCGGTGTATGGCAATTTTGTATTTTTCAACATTTTCGCATCCTTTTAATTGGAAGATAACATGGACAATTTGGCATGTACTATATCTGTGCAGTAGTACTTCTGTAACACATGTCATAAGTTCAAAATACAAAGTGGAGTGGTGCACGTGCACAATAACACTTCTTTTAGGGAACTTATAATTTGCATCTAAACTATTATCTACCACAAACAAATCGGCAGAGGTGACTTCAGTCTAGAGCCCAACATTACAATACCGAAAATGAAGTTGACTGAACAAAACAAAGAGGTTTTCTATCTGAACCGATTGATGGAATACCTTTTTGTTCCTACGGCCAAACCAGATGTCATGAGGGAGAGGATGCTGAGAGTGCGGTGGCTAGCATGACAATGTGCCTCAGAGGGTACTGACGGAGATCTATTCTTCTGGCCAGCTTCAGATTTGAACTCACTACTGTGGAGGATGCTGCTCGAGATCAATGATGTTAGCAATGACAGTACCATGTAGAAAAAAAATATTGATTTCATGTCAAATCGAAACCTTAGAATGCTCTCATAAGGTATGGACGGCCAATACTCAGGTAGTTGCATTCCATCGATCATCACTAAAAGTATTTGTGATCTTAACTTCTCCAGGTTAAATCAACACATGGAAAGATTATGTTTCTTACCTGAGTATCAATGATCCTGTTTCAGAGAGGAGTACATGGCCAACGCTACAGATGATGGCTGCATGAATCATTTTCATATATTTTTAACTGCAAGATAGCATGCACAATTTAGCATGTACTCTATATATGCAAATGTAGCAAGTGCCCAGCTACAAAAATACATCATCTGAATAATAAATTAAACTTTTAACTCAAGACATATTCCACTTTTAATCAGTTAATGCGTGTAAAGGCTTTAGTCAAGCAATGAACCATACCGATTATCTTGAGAAGAAATTACTAACAAAGAGAAATGTCTAATGGATAGTGTTACCATATTAATAATATAGCAATCCAACACACCATCCGTACTGGAATATAATATGTGTTATAAACTACATAGATAATACAAAATACATATATTGTGAATGGGTACCTGTCATGAGAGTGAACTTCACCAATAGACAGGAATGATACCATGGCTAGACAAAACGATGTAGCTATTGCTATAGTTTCTCCATGCATTAATCCAGCGCCCAGATAGCGGATGTGCTGGCTGCCATCTTGTATGTCCCAATAAATAAGTCTTAGCTCTTGTAGGTATTTGCGCACTGCTGGTTAATAAATGCTGAGAAGATCGTCATCAGATTTGGACAGCATAGTAAAGGAAAAAAACACGGACACATACCAACCTGATTCTCAAATAGGTTGATCGAATCAGGCCAGCTCGATGGGCCACTACGTACATACGTAGAACGTACATGTAGCACACACCGATTTCTTTCAGCTGCTAACGAACGCACAGGAGCGACACAAATTATGGCAATATAACCGTGCTCATGCTGTCCCGCAGCGTCGGCTAGTGAACGGTGACGAAGCAAGCTCGCCTGGTTTCTTCCCGGGGCGATCATTCAGAAGCTCGCTTGGCGAGATGCCACATACATACTCGCTTAACTGAACGTGCACGTACCAATCTTTGCATCTGGAAACCCTACCCAGATCTCATTAAAGGGTGCAAAGGAAAAGGGACGGAGGAAGATGTGCTACCCGTGGTGTTAGAAGCTAGCGCCAAGGACAAATTTTGATAGAAATCGATGGCGGCGTAACATGGAGACATGGAGATAGGTCTAGGAGCATGGAAAGATCGGTAATTTTTAATCTCTTCTGGGACCAGACTGCTCACGCCGGCACCACCCACGATGACTACCGAAGTAGCCTCTGTACGATGGAAATCAGTGCCACCAGATGTGATTTGCCGCTGGATCACAATTAGTGCCACCAGATGGAAGAAAACTTTTGTAGATTCTTGAGTAGGAAAGAGAGGAGGAAGGTGATGGATGGGCAAGGGAGAGGAGATGCCCGTGAGGAAGAGGAGATCGATGCCCAATGGAGTTGCGATCGATCAGATCGTTTTTTTTCTTTGAGTTAGATTGCTTTTAGGGGGTTGAGATCAGATTGCTAACGGTTTTCCACAAATTATATGGTTCATAGGTTTTTTTTCCTGGACTCTGCACACGGATGTTAGATCTGGATGGTTATTGTTTGTCCTACAAAATAGATGTTTTTTCTGTTTTGCTAAGGTGGGAATATCTAGCGGTTAAATCAATACCGTCATAATTTGGTCCCGCACGAGATTAACGGCTTCTAATTTCTAATTAATATAGGAATTTCTTGGGAGTATCAAATTAGTATAGGTATAGATAGATAGATAGATAGATGGTAATTAGTTTTATGCAAAGTTTTAAATAGCTGTTGGAAAACGGCTAACTCTGTACCTGCCTGACCAGGTCGCACGCTCGGGCTGTAGCTCTCCACGACGCACGCCTTGCGAGCGTCAGCCCGTGCTGTTGTATACCTGCTGTATATATTGTACTATTGTACTATGAATGAAATGCGCTGTGATGTACACCTTTCATCTTGGTAATCAGAGCTTCCTTTCCTACCTCCCATGGACACCGGCAACCACTCCTCCTCCGGCGACCTCACGGGCCTTACTCCCCCGTCTCCAGTTCTCGCCTCTTCTGGACTCGCCACTCCCGTCGCCACTGCTCCACCCTCCACAACCCCATCGGCCATCACCACATTGCCCCTTGCGCCACCTCCCGTCCTTCCCGACGCACCATCTTCTTCAACCGCCCCCATCCCCTCCATCCACAACCTCAACAACATCGGCAGCCTCATCACGTTCAAACTCGATGTTCAGTCCAGCAGCTACTCCAAGTGGCGCGAGCTCTGGCGCTGCATCCTCTCCATGTACGCCGTTGAGACTTGAGAGTCACGTCGACCAGTACCGGAACCCTGCGCAGCAAACTCCGGCGTGGCGTCACACCGAACTCACCATTCTTCTGCTGATCTACTCCACCATCACCGATGCCCTCTACGAGGTCATCCGCGGCGACGGCAACACGGCCTACCGCGCTTGGCACCAGCTGCGGGAGTTCTTCCTCGCCAACCAGCCTGCCCAGGCGGTCCACCTCAGCGCGGAGTTCCGCGTGTTGGGAAACGTAGCATAATTCAAAAAAATTCTACGCTTTCACCAAGATCCAACTATGGAGACATCTAGCAACGAGCAAGTAAGAGTGCATCTACATACCGTTATGTAGATCGCGTGCGGAAGCTTTCAACGAAGTGTGGATGAAGTAGTCGAACTCTTCACGTTCTTCGTCACCGATGATCTAGCGCCAAACGGACGGCACCTCCGCGTTCAACACACGTACGGTGCAGCAACGTCACCTCCTTCTTGATCCAGCAAGGGGGGAGGAGAAGTTGTCAGAGATCCGGCAGCACGACGGCGTGATGACGGATGCAGTGGACATCGCAGCAGGGCTTCGCCGGGCGCCCTGCGTTGGGAGTATGGAGGTGTGACAGGAGGGGGAGAGGCGCCAGGGCTTGGGTGCGGCTGCCCTCTCCCTCCCCACATATATATAGGAGCCAGGGGGTGCGCCTGGACCCCCTGCAGATCCAATCTGCAAGGGGGCGGCGGCCAGGGGGGTTCCTTGCCCCCCAAGGCAAGTGGAGCCCCCCTCCCCTTTAGGGTTTTAACCCTAGGCGCATGGGGAGGTGGGCCCCCTTGTGGTGCGCCAGCCCTGAGGGCTGGACACTTCCCCTTGCGGCCTAGGGGCCCCACCGGGATGGGTGGCCCCACCCGGTGGACCCCCGGGGCCCCTCCGGTGGTCCCGGGACGCTCCCGGTGACCCCCGGAGATCACCCGTTGGCCGAAACTGGACTTCCTATATATCAATCTTTACCTCCGGACCATTCCGGAACTCCTCGTGACGTCCGGGATCTCATCCGGGACTCCGAACAACTTTCGGGTTTCCACGTGCATTTATCTCTACGACCCTAGCGTTACCGAACCTTAAGTGTGTAGACCCTACGGGTTCGGGAGACACGTAGACATGGCCGAGACCACTCTCCGGTCAATAACCAACAGCGGGATCTGGATACCCATGTTGGTTCCCACGTGTTCCTCGATGATCTTCATCGGATGAACCACCGTGTCAAGGATTCACTCAATCCCGTATGTTATTCCCTTTGTCCATCGGTACGGTACTTGCCCGAGATTCGATCGTCGGTATCCCCGATACCTTGTTCAATCTCGTTATGGCAAGTCTCTTTACTCGATCCGTAATCCATCATCCCGTGACTAACTACTTAGTCACATTGAGCTCATTATGATGATGTATTACCGAGTGGGCCCAGAGGTACCTCTCCGTCATACGGAGTGACAACATCCCAGTCTCGGTTCGTACCAACTCAACAAACACTTTCGGAGATACCCGATGCGTACCTTTATAGCCACCCAGTTACGTTGTGACGGTTGGCACACCCAAAGTACTCCTACGGTATCCGGGAGTTGTACAACCTCATGGTCTAAGGAATAAATACTTGACACCGAAAAGCTTATGCATTACGAACTATACGATCTCGTGTTATGCTCAAGTTTGGGTCTTGTCCATCACATCATTCTCCTAATGATGTGATCCCGTTATCACTGACATCTCATGTCCATGGTCAGGAAACCGTGACCATCTGTTGATCAACGAGCTGGTAACTAGAGGCCTACCAGGGACTCATTGTGGTCTGTGTATTCACACATGTATCGCTGTTTCCGTACAATACAATTCAAGCATGAATAACAGACAATTATCATGAACAAGGAGATATAATAATAATGCTTTTATTATTGCCTCTAGGGCATATCTCCAACATCGCGCACTCACCCAAGGCGACACGCGGATGGCCGAGTACTGCGGGCGCCTCAAAGCGCTTGCGGACGCGATGGCGGGCGTCGACGAGCCGGTCGCCGACCAGGCCCTCACTCTGCAGCTGCTGCGCGGGCTCTCTCGTCGCTACCAGGTGATCGCTACGGTATTACCCAACCAGTCTCCGTTTCCCTCCTTCAATCAAGCCCGATCGCGCCTTCTTCTTGAGGAGCTCACTCAGGACGCCTGCAATCGCGCGGACGGTTCCACCGCCCTCGCCATCGGCCTCGGTGGTGGCGGCTCCTCCTCCGGTGGCTCCGGCGGCGGCGGTTCCAGCGGTGGTGACCGCGGTGACCGCGGCAAGGGGCCCGTCGACATGAGCTCTCCAGCGCGCGGGGGGCGAACTCCCGTGGTCGTGGCCAGGGGCGCGGACGTGGTCGCGGCCAAGGGCGCGGCGGCGGCGACCGCGCCAACACCGGTGGGTGTGGCCAGGCGCACCTGATGCCGGGGGGCCACACCCCCTGGATGGGTTACTTCGCGCCATGGGGAGCACCTTTCCCACCGCAGGGGCGTGCTCCGTGGGTGCCTCCCAACGCAGCTAGCGTCCTTGGACCGCGACCCGGCAACCCCGCCCACGCCTACCCTGGCGCGCCGTCCTCCGCCACCAACCCGCCACCGACGCCATCATGGGACCAGGCTGGCCTGCTCGCCGCCATGAACCACCTGTCACTCCAGCAGCAAGGCGGCCAGGGAGAATGGTACCTCGACTCCGGCGCCTCATCGCACGTCACCGGGAACGCAGATAACCTCGGCTCGCTTTGTTCTCCATCACAGCACTCTCCTTCCAGCATCATTGTTGGTGACGGGTCCCATCTCCCCATCGTAGCCACTGTCTCCACCAAACTGACCTCCCGCCCCTTCTACCTTAACAACATTCTCTACTCCCCTCGTGTTGTCACAAACTTAATTTATGTCCGTCGTTTCTGCATTGATAATTCTGTTTCTATTGATTTTTACCCCTTTTCTTTTGTTGTGAAGGATCTAGCCACCAGGACCCCTCTCCCGACCTGCAGTAGCTACGGACAGCTCTACTCGTTCACTGGCGGCACCACCACAAAACCCGCTGCACTCTCCGTGGCCGTCGGCGATCTCTGGCACAAAAGACTCAGGCACCCCAGTGATGCCTCCCTTACCCGCATGTCGACTACCTTTCTTCCTTCATGTAATAAACCTATTTACCGGCTAGGCTCGTGTGAAGCATGTCAACTCGGGCGTCAGGCTAGGCTACCTTTTCCTGACTCCATGTCGTTTACTACTTTCCCCTTTCAATTAGTTCATTGTGATCTCTGGACATCAGCAATTGCAAGTTTTTCTGGATTTAAATACTACTTAGTTGTCATGGATGATTTCACTCATTATTCCTGGAGCTTTCCCCTTCGTCACAAATCTGAGGCAGCCGCCTCTCTTGAGCGCTTTTATACTTACATTCTCACTCCGTTTCACGTGTTCATCCAGTGCTTGCAATGCGACAACGGTGGAGAATTCCTCAACGTACGCCTCCGCACCTTCCTCTCTGACCGTGGCGTTGCCCTACGCCTCTCGTGCCCTCATACTTCTCCCCAAAACGGCAAGGCCGAACGCGCGATTCGTTCCACCAACGACATCCTCCACACTCTCCTTCTCCAAGCGCACATGCCGCCCACCTTTTGGGTTGAAGCCCTACACACAGCCACTTATCTGCTCAACGTACGTCCCTCTGGTGCCATTGACAACAACACCCCGTACTTCATGCTTTACAGCACCCCTCCTGACTATTCCTCCCTTCGCACCTTTGGGTGCTTGTACTATCCCAACACCTATGCCACAATGCCACACAAATTAGCTCCACGATCCACCCGATGCGTCCTCCTCGGCATGCCCCTCGAACACAAGGGGTATCGCTGTCTGGATCTCGTGACACAGCGTGTCATCACTTCCCGTCACGTAGTTTTCGACGAAAACGCATTTCCCTTTGCCCTTCCCTCGCTCGGCCACACCGACGCATGAGAAAATCTCGCCCCACCCGCAGAAAATCCGGCCCCGATCTAGCTCGGATCTCCCCACCTCCTCCACCCTCACGCCCCTCCTCGGGATTTTCCGCACCTGCCGCTCGGGCCCCGTCTGCTCCGCCAACCACGCCCGCGCCCACTCCACCAACCCCGCCTCCCGCCAGCCTCGGCCCCACGCCCACTCCGGCCCATGCGCCTCTCACTTACGCGCCGCATCTCTCTCGCCCAATCCCAGCTCGGGCTCTCCCACCTTCCCGTACCGCATGCATGCTACGCCGCCCGTCCCTGCACCCATCCCGCCGCGAGCCGTGCCCGTAGTTCCGCCCAAAAATCTGCATGGCATGCGCACTCGCGCGAAGTCTGGTTTTCTCCAACCACACAAGCTCCTGGCCGTCGCTACTGCCCCTACCACCATATCCCCCATACCTGCCAACTACAAAGCAGCCCTCCGGGACCCTAACTGGTACTCCCTCCGTTCCTAAATATAAGTCTTTGGAGAGATTCCACTGTGGACCACATACGAAGCAAAATGAGTGAATCTACACACTAAAATGCATGTATATACATCCGTATGTGGTTCATAGTGGAATCTCTACAAAGACTTATATTTCGGAACGGAGGGAATACAATGCAATGCTTGAAGAATATAATGCTTTGATGCAGAACAAAACATGGTCTTTGGTTCCTTGTCCCGCAGGTGTCAACTTGGTGTCCGGGAAGTGGATCTTTCGTCATAAACTGCACCCCGACGGCCCCCTCGCTCGCTACAAAGCTCGTTGGGTATTGCGCGGCTTCACCCAACAAGCGGGGTGGACTACGGCGACAACCTTCAGTCCGGTGGTGAAACCGGCCATCATCCGCGTCATCTTGAGCGTCGCCGTCAGCAACAACTGGGCCATCAACCAACTCGACGTCAAGAACGCGTTCCTCAATGGGACGCTCGACGAGGTCGTGTACAGTCAGCAACCGGCCGGTTTCGTTGACGGTGCACGCCCCACGGCAGTATGCAAGCTTCACAAGTCGCTCTATGGGCTCAAACAGGCGCCTCGTGCCTGGTTCCAGCGGTTCACCTCTTTCCCCACCACCGTGGTTTGTGGCCTCCCGCAGTGATTCATCGTTGTTCATCCTCCGCCGCGGCTCGGCGGTCGCCTACCTACTCCTCTATGTCGATGACATCATACTTACGGCTAGCTCCAACACGCTCCTCGCCTCCATCACCACCGCCCTCACCACCGAGTTTTCCATGACAGACCTTGGCGCCCTTCACCACTTTCTCGGCATAAACATTCAGCGCAGTGCTCGTGGACTCTTCCTATCCCAGCAACAATACACTCTCAAGATTCTCGACCGTGCCTCCATGCTGAACTGTAAGCCCATCTCCACACCTGTCGACATCAAAGCGAAACTCTCCGCCACAACCAGTGATCTTGCCCCCAATCCATCTCTCTTCCGCAGCCTTGCGGGAGCGCTTCAGTACCTCACACTGACACGCCCAGATATCGCCTATGCTGTCCAGCAGGTCTGCCTAGTCATGCACTCGCCGCGCGCCCCTCATGTCGCCCTCCTCAAACGCGTCCTCCGCTATCTCCGAGGAACAGTGCATCTCGGACTATACATTCGACCGTCAGCATCCTCTCAACTTGTGGCATACACGGACGCCGACTGGGGCGGATGTCCCGATCCCCGTCGTTCGACGTCAGGCTACTGCATGTACCTCGGCGACAACCTCATCTCATGGGCCTCGAAACGACAGGCTGCGGTATCCCGGTCTAGCGCGGAGGCGGAGTACTGGGCCGTGGCCAAATCAGTCGCTGAGTCGTGCTGGCTTCGGCAACTTCTTTAGGAGATTGCGCGTCCCTCGACGCGGGCCACCGTTGTCTACTTCGACAACATCTCGGCGACGTATTGATGACCCACAACCGTAAGGGATCTATTGCAGCATTTTCGATAAGTAAGAGTGTCGAACCCAACGAGGAGCAGAAGGTATTGATAAGTGATTTTGAGCAAGGAATAACTGCAAGCACTGAAAGATAACTTTTTAGGGGTTTTCTTGATATAAGCAACAGGAAAGTAAAAGCGAGCAAAGTAAAAGGCACTTGAGAGTAACAAGTGGCCCAATCCTTTCTGAGCAAAGGAAAGGCCTAGCAACTGAACTTATAAAGGATAAAGTGTTCTTGAGGACACACGGGAGAGGTAGTCATGTGCTTTCGCAATATTCCGTATCGGTACTATGTGATGTGTTGATAAGTGTTGAGTGGGTGGATCTATGCTAGTACATCCTCTAGACTAAGATGAGTGCACTCTTATGATTAAACACCTTGCAAGCATCCGCAAATACAAGATAGTATTTAAGGCAAAAGCCTAACCATAGCAATACGATCGATGATCCATTGTTCCCTTGTGCAAAAGCGTGCGAACTGGGGTTCAGGTTTCTGTCACTCCGGCAACCCACTGATACGTCCAAAACGTATCTATAATTTCTGCTTGCTCCATGCCTCTTTTGGGTGATATTGATATGATATTCATACACTTCCATACACTTTTGATCATATTTGGACTAACCTATTAACTCAGTGCACCCCAGTGCCAGTTTCTGTTTTCTGCTGTTTTTGTATTTCAGGTTTTCCCATTACGAAAACTGCCAGAAAAATCCCGGAAAAATTATATAAAAAATCAGCGTTCCAGAAGCTTCCCGGCAGCCGAAGTAGGGCCGGAGGGGGGCCACCAGGGCTCCAGGCGCCCTGGTGGCGCGGCCCCCCTCCTGGCCACGCCGGGGGGGCGCCTGGGCCCCCCAGGCCTCCGCTGATGACCCCCTTTGGCATATATTTAACACGCGTCCCGAAACCCTCGAGACGGGAACCCTTTTTCGTGATCTCATCTCTGTTCCGCCGCCGCCGCGCTTCCAAGATCGGGAGCACCAGGGGAACTCTTCCCGGCACCCTGCCGGAGGGGAGGATCACCACCGGGAGCCTCTCCACCACCATGGACGCCTCCCGGATGAGTTGTGAGTAGTCTCCCTTGGACCATGGGTCCATGACCAGTAGCTATGTGATGTTCTCCTCCCCTTCTTGTGCTTCACTAATTAGACCTCGTGAGCTGCCCTACATGATCGAGGCACATATGTAATCCTTATGCTGTTGCTATGATGAGTTTGCTGGGATCCGATGGATTGTGAGATTATGTTCAGATTGTGTTTGAGTAATATATTTGATTTACCTTTTTTATATTTATGTTCATAAGTAATTCTTGCATGTTCTCCGTTGCTATTTATTGCTTTGGCCAAGTAGTAGGTAGTGACTCCAAGAGGGAACGTTATGCTCGATTGTGGGTTCATGCCCCTCGATGACTAGCTTGAGTGACAGAAACATGAGTCTAGGGGATGTGCTGTTGCCACAAGGGGGAAAACAACGGTGCTTGTGCCCGCGGGTGCAAGGATTGTTTACTTTACGCAAAGTTCTTTTAATGCAGTTGTCAGTTGCTTTGAGTTTACACTATGGGTGGGACTCGCAACTTAATACCAGTGAGATGTTCTGGATAGATATCTCAAGGTGGATGATTAGTAGTAGATGCAGATGGATTTCGGTCTACTTGCCTTGGCGTACCGCCCATGCTTTGAACCTCTACCTTTCTTGCAACATAGTTAGCATTGGTTTGCACACATAATTCTGTCAATTGCCCTGCTGTAATTCGTTTACCTCACATAGCTGTTTTATCGTCTTTTGGGAGAGAGACATCACTAGTGAACATCATGGGACCCCGGTCCATATTACCATCACTGATCACATCCGCTATTTACTTTCTGCTTTTACTTACTATTTGCAGCAATACCTATCACTATTATCACTTGCGTTTGATCCTTTGTAAACAACAAGGCCGGAGGGATTGACAACCTCTCTGTACTCGTTGGGAGCAAAGTTATTTGTATCTGTGTGCAGGTCCACGTTGATTGCTAATATCTGGCGTCGTTAGCAGTTGACACCTCCTTGTTGAAACTGGGAGTCTCAGGGGAAATCGATCATTGGTATCTTTGCCAAGGGAAAACTACCGCTACACTGCATCTCAAACCTTCCACTTGGGGTAACCCACGAGGGGCGAGAAGCCATCAAGTAAAGTTTTCTGGCGCCATTGCCGGGGACTCCACTCTTCAAGATAGGGGAGTTGCATGCTATCTTTTACCTTTGCTTTTTAGTCTTGTTAGTTTACCTTTCAGTTTTGCTTTAGTATCTTTTATTGAAAATCACAAAAATAGTTATCTTGCTTGCTTGCTACTATGGGTTCCACCGAGAACACCAAGTTGTGTGACTTCACTAGTCACAACAACGATGACTTTATCTGCACACCTATCACTACACCTGCCACTTCAGCACCTTCGTATGAAATTAAACCTGCTTTACTGAACCTAGTCATGAAAGATCAATTCTCCGGTGCTGGAGATGATGCTGCTTTACACTTAAACAATTTTGTTGAACTTTGTGATATGCAAAAGTACCACGAAATAGATGGTAATATTGTTAAGCCCAAGCTTTTTCCTTTCTCCTTGAGAGGAGGAGCTAAAATTTGGTTTCAATCTTTGCCTAGAAATAGCATAGATTCATGGGACAAGTGCAAAGATGCTTTTATTGGAAAATACTATCCACCTGCTAAAATTATCCAACTAAGAAGTAACATAATGAATTTTAAACAATTGGATAATGAACACGTTGCCCAAGCTTGGGAACGTATGAAATCTCTTATTAAGAACTGCCCTACTCATGGTTTGACTACTTGGATGGTTATCCAAACTTTTTATGCAGGCTTGAACTTTACCTCGCGGAACTTGTTAGATTTGGCCGCGGGAGGAACCTTTATGTCAACTACACTTGGTGCTGCCACGAGGCTTCTCGATGAGATGATGAAGAACTATTCTCAATGGCACACCGAACGCGCCCCAACAGGTAGGAAGGTAAACTCTGTCGAGGAGATTTCCTCCCTAAATGAAAAAGTTGACTTGATCATGTCTCTACTTTCGAAGCAATCTTCTGTTGATCCTCGTGATGTTCCTTTAAATTCTTTGATTTCTCAAGAACAAGTAGATGTGAACTTTATCTCTAGAAACAATTTTAATAACAATGCTTATAGGAGTAATTTTGGTAGCAATCCTAGACCGTTCCCCTCTAATTCTTATGGGAACAACAATGCTTATCCTAGCACCAAGAACTCCACTACTGAACTAGAGATTATGCTTAAAGATTTCATCACTACCCAAAAAGCCTTTAATAAGAGTGTAGAAGAAAAACTAAACAAACTAGATGATCTCTCTTCGAAGGTAGACAATTTAGCCCATGAGGTAGAATTGCTTAAAATTAGAACTTCTCCTCTTGAGGAGAGGAAGGTCACTCCTATGAATGCTATTCAAGTGCAAATTAGTGAAAACATTAGGATGTTGGCTAAACTTAAAGAGAGATGGGCTAGAGAAAGGGAGGAAGAAGATAGAATTAAGAACCTTCCTACCCACCACACTGTTGTTACTATCCAAGTTGTTGAGGATATCCAAACTCTTAGCACCCAATGCACTCCTGGTCCCAATGGACCTATTAATGGTGATGCTATGACTATAGAAACTACCAAACAAGTGAGCCTAAAGGACACCACTACCACTTTACTTGATAGTAGTGACCTTGATTTTGACAATTGCACTCTTACCGAAGTTATTGATTTCCTTCACAAGATGTCTAGAGATCCCCGCACTAGCACACTTAACCTTGCCTTCACAGAGCATATCACTAATGCTCTTATCAAAGCTAGGGAGGAGAAACTTAGAGTAGAAGCCTCCATACCTAGAAAGCTAGAAGATGGTTGGGATCCGATGATTAAAATCAAGTTGAATAACTTCTCTTGCTATGCATTATGTGATGTTGGAGCTAGTACCTCCGTTATGCCCAAAAGAATATATGATATGCTTAAATTGAAACCTTTTGATTCTTGTTCTTTTGGTGATCGTCTCGTTGATTCTTCCATAAAGAAACCTTTGGGGAGGATCGACGATGTTCTTATCATTGTCAATGACAATTATGTTCCCGTTGATTTTACTATTATGGACATTGAATGTGAACCTTATTGTCCAATTATTTTGGGACGTCCTTTTCTACGCACCGTTGGTGCTATCATTGACATGAAAGAGGGGAATATAAAATTCCAATTTCCTCTCAAGAAAGGGATGGAACATTTCCCTTGAAAGAAGATTAAGTTACCTTTTGAGTCCGTTACACGGGCTAGCTATTCTTTTACTCTTGATAAAACTTGATCTCTTTGCATTATGCCTAGCTTAAAGGCATAAAAGAAAGCGCTTTTGGGAGGCAGCCCACATGAATAAATTTTTATTTTTCTTTTTTTGTGTCTTGATGTTGTTAACTACAGTAGCATCGTCATTGTATCTTTACTTTTCAGCTTTGTGCCAAGTGTAGCCTCTGATTGCAAGAAAGTTCAAAAGTTGTGACGTGCTGTCCAGGAAACAGATTCTGTCCTTGGATAGAAAAATTCGTATAAAATCACCAGATCATCTTTTTGGTCTGAATTTTTTCGACAGCGTGCTCTATACAATTGTCTTTCGGGCGTCTATTCTGAGTTTTTTGATTAGAGTTGTAGAAGTGCCCCGAAAAAATCATTTACTACCTGCTGTTCTGTTATTCACAGATTCTGTCATGTTTTGCCTTTCCCTCATTTTGCAAACCTTGAGCTTGCTTTTTCTTTGCAAAAACCTTTTGGCAATCTTGAGAAACAATAGACCTTCAAGAATATCCTTATTTCCAGCAAGGAACAATTATATTATTATGGGTACTAACCTCGCTAATCAGATTATGATGAGTTATGTATGAAGGGAGTTTTCAAGTGTGCGAGGGAAGATGATAAAAAGATTCAGGACTGTCAAACGCTCAAGCTTGGGGATGCCCCCATGCACCCCAAGAAATATTCAAGGAGACTCAAGCGTCTAAGCTTGGGGATGCCCCCGTGCATCCCCTTCTCCATCAACATTATCAGTTCGTCTTTCGTTCCACTATATTTTTATCACTTCATGTGTTATGTGCTATGCTTGGAGCGTCTTGCTTTTAGTTTCCTTTTTAGTTTTCTTTAGCTTTTCATAACGAGTCGGAACTCAGTTTTCTTTGTGTGGGAGAGAAACATGCTCCACTTCTACCTAGAACACAACATAGAATTTTCATGTCTATCTTTGCTGTGTATGTTCTTTGTCTTTCAATAGCTACTATCATGCTTAGCTCTTAGTTTTCATGCTTATCTTTTTAAAGAGCTTTTGTTTAGTTGGTTGCTTGAACTCTCTTTAGTTATCATGCTTATCTTATTAAGAGAGTTTGCTTCTGTTGCATTGGTTGATATGTCTATGATAAAAATGCTACGTGCATAATGGTGCTTAGTAGTTCATGTTTTCTTATGGTTAGTCTCAAATAGCTGGGGGGTTCCCAATGTGTTATTGGAGTACCAACATGATTTGTTTGCCTATGATATGGTATGGTTTAGTAATATCTTCCTTCGAGAATTTATTTTGATTGACTTGGCGTATGCTCACGCATATTTAAGACTGTAAAGAAAGTCTGTCAAGCCTTGATGATCTTTTGTTTCTGAGTAGCGATATAACTTCCATGCCTGATTCAATGTTGCTTTGTCGCTCTGCATGATTATGACCGTCATTGCTCTCTTAGTTGGTCGCTCCCAGTCTTTTGCTAACCTCCACCTGTACTAAGCGGACTGACTGCTTGTGCATCCAAAATCTTTTAAACCAGTTATGCCATATGAGTCCACCATACCTTCCTATAAATGGTATTTACCTGCCATTCCTAACGAAGACTTTCATGTACCATCTCGAAATTATTCAAAGAAAAGCATTTCTGTTTTGTGCATCTGTTTTAAGTTCATGAGGAAGTAGTAGTGAATTCATGATCTTTTTAAGTTGGACAAGCTTCACCCCGGGATTGCATGTCTAATGTGCAAACCCATAATACGAGAAGGAACTGGCAAAGAGTGCGCCCGGCTCAAAAATAATATAACAAACAAACCCTCCTTCACGCTTTGTTCATGAGAAATCAGAAAACTTTGGCAGTGATAAACAAAGGAGATTAAGAGGATGTGATCGTCCTCATTCGGGAGCCGTTCCTCGAAACTTGTCCATCTCAAGAAGTGATTGAGTTGTCTACTAGCATTCGTTGACGGAACATGCATAATCTAAAAAAAAATATTACCTCTGTTTTTAAAACCAAGAGCTCTGGTCATGCTTTGTCTTTGTTTCCGACTACGGGTTTTCAACCTTGCCAACAAAAGCCACGGTTCGAGAGTCTCCACCTTCTTTTAAAGCACCAACTACTGAGAGCATGATTGTCATTCTGAGTGTAATGTGCATTGTCCCAAAGTAGCATTGTCTTTTGCATGATTATGATATCGTTTATTCTGAAATCATTGTATCTAGTCATCACTTAAACCTTGGAGGTGCCCCTGCATTTATGTTTTGCTTCACTAAAGGGGGCAAGCGAGATATCACTTTATCATATTTGCACACCATGCTCATTACAAATCTGTTTGATGTTTCAGTATCATATTGTAAAACTTTCAGTTCTTTGTGATTTTCTCATGAGGCAACTTAATGACTATAGATTCATTGTCTCAGTAAGCTTTTGTCATATGACTATGAAAAGTCCTATATGGTTAATAGCATGTCACCACAGAAATTATTCTTGTTATCATTTACCTACTCGAGGACGAGCAGGAATTAAGCTTTGGGATGTTGATACGTCCAAAACGTATCTATAATTTCTGCTTGCTCCATGCCTCTTTTGGGTGATATTGCTATGATATTGATACACTTCCATACACTTTTGATCATATTTGGACTAACCTATTAACTCAGTGCACCCCATTGCCAGTTTCTGTTTTCTGCTATTTTTGTATTTCAGGTTTTCCCATTACGAAAACTGCCAGAAAAATCCCGGAAAAATTATATAAAAAATCAGCGTTCCAGAAGCTTCCCGGCAGCCGAAGTAGGGCCGGAGGGGGGCCACCAGGGCTCCAGGCACCCTGGTGGCGCGGCCCCCCTCCTGGCCGCGCCGGGGGGGCGCCTGGGCCCCCCAGGCCTCCGCTGATGCCCCCCTTTGGCATATATTTAACACGCGTCCCGAAACCCTCGAGACGCGAACCCTTTTTCACGATCTCATCTCTGTTTCGCCGCCGCCGCGCTTCCAAGATCGGGAGCACCAGGAGAACTCTTCCCGGCACCCTGCCGGAGGGGGGGATCACCACCGGGAGCCTCTCCACCACCATGGACGCCTCCCGGATGAGTTGTGAGTAGTCTCCCTTGGACCATGGGTCCATGACCAGTAGCTATGTGATGTTCTCCTCCCCTTCTTGTGCTTCACTAATTAGACCTCGTGAGCTGCCCTACATGATCGAGGCACATATGTAATCCTTATGCTGTTGCTATGATGAGTTTGCTGGGACCCGATGGATTGTGAGATTATGTTCAGATTGTGTTTGAGTAATATATTTGATTTACCTCTTTTATATTTATGTTCATAAGTAATTCTTGCATGTTCTCCGTTGCTATTTATTGCTTTGGCCATGTAGTAGGTAGTGACTCCAAGAGGGAACGTTATGCTCGATTGTGGGTTCATGCCCCTCGATGACTAGCTTGAGTGACAGAAACATGAGTCTAGGGGATGTGATGTTGCCACAAGGGGGAAAACAACGGTGCTTGTGCCCGCGGGTGCAAGGATTGTTTACTTTACGCAAAGTTCTTTTAATGCAGTTGTCTGTTTCTTTGAGTTTACACTATGGGTGGGACTCGCAACTTAATACCAACGAGATGTTCTGGATAGATATCTCAAGGTGGATGATTAGTAGTAGATGCAGATGGATTTCGGTCTACTTGCCTTGGCGTACCGCCCATGCTTTGAACCTCTACCTTTCTTGCAACATAGTTAGCATTGGTTTGCGCACAGAATTTTGTCAATTGCCTAGTTGTAATTCGTTTACCTCACATAGCTGTTTTATCGCCTTTTGGGAGAGAGACATCCCTAGTGAACATCATGGGACCCCGGTCCATATTACCATCACTGATCACATCCGCTATTTACTTTCTGCTTTTACTTACTATTTGCAGCAATACCTATCACTATTATCACTTGTGTTTGATCCTTTGTAAACGACAAGGCCGGAGGGATTGACAACCTCTCTGTACTCGTTGGGAGCAAAGTTATTTGTATCTGTGTGCAGGTCCACGTTGATTGCTAATATCTGGCGCCGTTAGCAGTTGACACCTCCTTGTTGAAACTGGGAGTCTCAGGGGAAATCGATCCTTGGTATCTTTGCCAAGGGAAAACTACCGCTACACTGCATCTCAAACCTTCCACTTGGGGTAACCAACGAGGGGCGAGAAGCCATCTCCCACCGTACGCATTCTTTGTACACAATGTATTCCTCTAGGTCCTTAATAAGGCGAAGTGTTGAGTGTTCGACTCACACAACACCACTAGGAAAATAACAACACAACTTAAGTATCAAACAACACATATTACTTCAACATCATATGACTACTAACAACAAGACTTCTCCCATGTCCTCAAGAACTAAAGTAACTACTCACAAGACATAAAAGAGATCATGATCAGTGGAGATAGATGGATGATAAACAGTCTGGACACAATGATATTTCTCCAACAAAACTCAGTAGCATTCACCACAAAGTAGTAATCAACACCGATAGGGTTGAGAGGATAGATAGTACGGATTACAACACAAGTTGCAATTGTGAGATGAGATTGGATGAAGATGGAGATGGTGCTGATGTTGGGGATGATGTTGATGATGATCTCGATGATGCCCGTGACGATGGTGATGACGATGGCGATGATCTCCCCTTCCGGGAGGTGATCTCCCCGGTGGAATCTGCCCGCCGGAGATGGCTTTTCTTCTCTGTAGGTTTCCGCCAAGGAGCGGCGGCGGAACTCCGTAAACTCTCCCTCTTTTAGGGTTTCTGGATGACGAGGAGTATATAGGCCAGAGGGGGGAGCCTGGAGTGGGCCAGGGGCTCCAGGCGCCCTCCCGGCACGGCCAGTGTGGGGGCCGCGCCAGGTGGCCGCCTGGGCACCCTGTGGCCCCCCTCTGGTTGCTCTTTTGCGTATCTTCGTGATCCTTCTGGAAAATACCCTCCGTCGATTTTCAGGTAATTTGGAGGTATTCTTCTACAGCAACTCAGCGTCCACTTTTTTCCGCTGAATCCTGCGTCAGCTGCTTCGGCACCGGAAAGTTGCAAACTGTGTAAAATAGGCCAAAACAACATAAGAACATCATCGTAATGTGAAATATATCAATGAATAAGGATGAATTACGATATAAAATAGTGATGCATTTTGGACGTATCAACACCCCCAAGCTTAGACCTCGCTTGTCCCCAAGCGAATACTGAGCTCGGTAAACCTGTCCACAAGTTTAGAGAGTGAAGTGTCGATAAATAGAATACGGACAAGAAGCATCACAGTTTCTTCACCAAACTCAAATATCCTCAACAACAATCTTCAACTCATAAGGCCCTTATAAAAGAGTGGTAACACTTATAATTGAAAGTAGGGCTAAGGAAACTCATCAAATCATGGCAAACATGTCCTTTGGTCAAAGAACAACTAATAGCTTTTACTTTTGCTCTTTCTCTTTATGTTTTGATGAGATTAATTGAAGCTTTTGAAAGAACATGTTATTAGGCAAGAAGTGAAAGTGTTAACACAAAGGAAGATGTTTGCTTTAGCTGGGCTTGACAAACAACTTACTTATCAAATGATAATGTCAACAAGGATATGATATGACAAATCTTAATGCAACTTTATATGAATGAATCCTCGTCAACATCAAATGTCTGCTCTCTTTAAGAATAGAAAGAAGTAGGAATAACTGACTCAACCTAAAACTAAGAGATAGGCCCTGCTCTAGGGAAGTAGGGAAAACTCATGTGCTATCCTTAAATCAAACAGAATGAAAACAAGTTTTGAGAGGTGCATGATTTGTCAACGAATGCTAATAGATAACTCAATTACTTCTCAAACTGGACAAGTTTCGAGGAACGGCTCCCGCACGGGGACGATCACATCCCCTTAATCTCCTTTGTTTATCACTGCCAAAGTTTTCTGATTTCTCATGAACAAAGCGTGAAGGAGGGTTTGTTTGTTGTATTATCTTTTATGAGCCGAGCGCACTCATGCCAGTTCCTCCTCGTATTAGGGGTTTGCAGATTAGACATGCAATCTCGGGGTAAAACTTGTCCAACTTAAAAAGATCATGAATTAACTACTACTTCCTCGTGAGCTAAAACAGGGGCACAAAATAGAAGATTTTGAACATTTAAGGATAACACATAAATTCTATACTTTAGGAGGTGGTAGTGGAATACCACGAATAGGAAGGTATGGTGGACTCATATGGAAGGTATTGGTTTAAGGGTATGGATGCACAAGCAGAATTCCGCTTAGTACAGAGTTTAGGCTAGCAAAGGCTTTGAGAGAATAGACAATTGATGATGACTAAGATGCAAAGCAATATAAAGCATAAACATTAAAATAAGCATAACACATCAAGTTGTCTTCCTTGTCAGCATAACACTTCAAGCATAATAACATAAAGGTTTTGGCTATGTCGCTACTTTAAGAAAATCATGCTTGTTGTTATGACCAAGGCTATGTTTGCCAAGATTAAATAAAGTTTTCAAAGCCATACCTGATATAAGGTCAACACTCCCCATAAGAATCATCATATAAGGTCGATTGCATGAAGAGAATACCGAGTGCAGCAAAGGAACCAATAGACTTCTCATTAATATTCCATCATAGACGACTCCACACTCACGGATACAATCTCTCCACAAAAGGAGTGATAGACCTCAATGCACACACCTATTTCATATAATAACCTTCCTAGACATGATACGACTCTACTTGACTCTAAAAGACAAAAGATAAAGATAAAGATACCGGGCACTCCCCCAAGCTTGGAACAAGCCAAGGGGATGCCATTACCCAAGGAGATTTCACTCCTCATTCTTGTTGACGTTGATTCTTCAAATCTCTTATGACACGGCGAAGGGTTTGGTTTTCCTTCTCCAAGATCTCCACTTGTACCTTTAGTACACGGAAATCTTCGCACAGCTGATTGGTGATGCGATAAGCCTCGGAGATGGTGGAGAGCGTACGTTGATCTTCAAGTGAAGTAGAGGGCCCTGAAAGGTTAAGAGAAAGATCATAATGAGGTTGGACAGATCCCACCATGATGGGATTGCTTGGGCCTCCTTGTTGTTGGGCAGTGATAGTCTTGACTTCCTCCCTCACGGAGCGCTCCATCTCCGCTTGTCTTGCGGCAATCTCTTCTTCGGTAGCCCAGTCAACGTGCTTCCCTTGATTAAGATCCTTCTGGACATGACGTAGACGCCATCCCAAGAAGTCCTCTCCGCTCGAGCCACAAGAAGACATCTCTAACAATAACTTTTTACCCTGGCAGAAACAGATCGAAAAGAAAACACACGAAATCGCGAGATACGTTGCCGGAACAATCCGGGCAAATATATAGCAAAAATTTCTGCACAGAAAGGAAGGTAACAAGCTAAAGTGGGGTCGGAGACGGACTCCTGGGTGCCCAAGCGGCCTCCCGGCGCGGCCAGGAGGTAGGCCGCGCCAGGGGGGCGCCTGGGCCCCCTGGAGCTTGTCTCCGGCTCCACTTAGGCTTAGAATTTTCCTAATTTTGCAAAAACTCATAATATGGAACTTTTATGGCGGTTCGCGATGATTCCTTACCGTAATAGATACCTTTTCTTATTCTGCTTCTGCTGGTGTCTGAAAAAGGGCTGCAACATGTTCTTCGTGAGTTGTTGTGTATATCATATTCACATCAACATTGACAGGGTCTCCTGCTATGTAATGCTTAAGTCTTTGCCCATTCACAACTTGAGGTTCGGTGCCTTCAAAATTGTTAATCTTGATTGCACCAGACCGATAGACTTCTTCAATATGAAATGGCTCTTCCCACCTGGAAAGTAGTTTGTCTGGAGAAAACCTGAAACGGGATCTAAACAACAAAACTTTATCACCAACATTAAATTCACGTTTCAGAATCCTCCTATCATGCCACTTCTTTACCTTTTCCTTGAACATTTTAGCGCTCTCGTAAGCTTCACTTCTCCACTCATCTAGAGAAGTCAAGTTCATGAGACGCTTCTCACCAGCTAACTTTGGGTCAGCATTAAGCTCTCTAACAGCCCAGAAAGCTTTGTGCTCTAATTCTAATGGCAAATGGCAAGCCTTGCCATAAACCATCTTATAGGGGGACATGCCCATGGGGTTTTTGTAAGCAGTTCTATACGCCCACAAAGCATCTCCTAACTTATTTGACCAGTCCTTTCTATTTCTGTTTACTGTCTTCTGTAAGATCGACTTGATCTCTCTATTGGTGAGCTCAACTTGCCCACTAGTTTGAGTATGGTACGGTGAAGCAATTCTATGATTGACATCGTACTTGGCTAAAGCTTTTCTAAAAGCTCCATGCGTGAAGTGTGATCCTCCATCAGTCATGAGATACCTAGGTACACCAAACCTAGGGAAAATCACATCTTTGAGCATTTTCAAAGATGTCTTGTGATCAGCACTTTCAGTGGGGATTGCTTCAACCCACTTGGTCACATAATCAACAGCTACTAAAATGTGAGTGTACTTGTGCGAAGAAGGAAAAGGACCCATAAAATCAAAACCCCAGCAATCAAAAGGTTCAATCACTAGTGAGTAATTCATAGGCATCTCATTCCTTCTACTAATGTTACCAACTCTTTGACATTTATCACAGGCTAAAACATAATTTCTAGCATCCTTAAAGAGAGTAGGCCAATAAAAACCTGATTGAAGAACCTTATGTGCGGTCCTCTCACCGGCATGATGTCCTCCATAGGGACTATCATG